>OX578134.1:51629463-52036963 GCA_951213105.1 Amaurobius ferox
TGACATAATTCTCGTGGATCTAGCTCGTTCCATTCATGAAAAGAAAAATACTTTGAGTAATACTTTTATATTTGTACGCCAATTGTCATTTATCTGCTGTAGAATAACTTATTTCTTCCTCCATAACGCTTGGCGAGTTTTTGGCGGCGAATTTGGTGGAATGTCACCAACATGGCGACTTTTTTAAATGTTGCTAAATGAACGAAGACCTCGCCAAATGGATAAAAATGACGTTAAATCAATGACGACTCATTGATGATGACGACATGGAAAATGACTCATTGGCGAAAATTCAATATCTTGGAAAGAATATGAATAACTACTGTATACTCTATTTTTTGTTACTGTGAAAGTAGTAAATTTATTGCTTTATATAAGGAAAGGCTTGCACTGCCCACATCAGATTTGTTTCTGTTAGATGGCATTATAAGATTATTAACTATTCCGTATATACTTTCTGATCTTTCTTTGACTAGAACGCTATTGAATTGTTAAACAATGAGCTGTTGATAAACAGGCATTTTGGTATATGGGTATATGGTATATGGGTATATGGGTATTTGGTATATGGGTATTTGGTATTGGATATATTTTTCGGATTTACATATTTATGTTACTGTAAAACGTTATGAATTTATTTAGTTAGTATACAAATATGTGATTTTAGAAATTTTATAAGTGAAAAATGGAACATAAGTTAAATAGGTACTATAATTTTGTACTACATTTTAATAAAATTAACATTCTATGAGCTGATACTATACAACGTAAAAATACTCCGCAGATAAAATAAAATACCGCATAATCCTTTAACAAACATGTTATAATTTTACCCCCAACGCAGTTACAAAATTATTTTGCTGATAAAATATAACACTACAGTTTAAAGAATGGAGCAATATGTCCCTTATTCACTGATAATAATACCGAACACTCACCCCGTTCCATTTATCTTTATCTATTCAAATCATGAATGCGACTATTTTCGTTTCGTAATATTGATTTATACAGTTCCATTATGTCGTGTTTTGCTAGATGTCGAAATACCCCTTTCTATTGTAAGTGCGCTATTTGAAAGCTAATACTGTGTACCATATCATATTTTGGATGGACAAAATCTAGAGTAAATTTAACTTTATTGTTCTCAAAGTTGGTAAACTTTCCACATTATGCATGGGATGTGATTTAATTAGGTGCATAAGTACATAATGAGGTATTTTGTGAAAGTGTAATGTTTATCTTTCAGAAAAAACACAGTTCCATACTAGTGAAGCCCGAGAGCATTCTGCCTTTTAAATACATTTAAAAAACTTCATGTATGAGTATTGTCCTGCATAATCGTTACGGTAGAATCACGAATATTTTGAATGTTTAACATGTAAATGGAATGAGCGCAACACTCCGAGTTGTGTGGTATTTCAAATGCAAATTTATAAAAAATATGTAATAAAAAAATCTGATATAGGCAGCACATAAATCTCCTTATATAATGCAATGTATTAAATCATTTTCAGTCAAAATATAATGTATAAGATCCACGGTACTGTGTTCTTATCGTTAAATTGCATATTGGACGATTTTCTGGATGACAACATGTAACTTATATTTCTGCCAACTCTAAATAAACAATTATCAATATTGATAGCATCCTTAATAAACGATATAGATTATTTAATAAAATATTTTAATGATTAATTCACCAATTAGTTGTCATTTTTGCAAGTTTGAAGATATTTTCGCCAATCTTGAGCGAAATATTGCCAACTGTGCTAGATTATTCGCTACTGATACTATGCCAGACGCTGCTGATACTATGCTATTGATACTGTGCTAGATTATTCGCCAAATTCGCCAAAATGCGTCACCAAGTGTTACAGACAAACGGAGAGACGAGCATTTCTTAAACACTGGAAAGTATGCCCATCATATGACTGAAATCAAAATATGCGAAACAATACTTACCATTAGGCGTCATTTTTATCAAGTTAGCGGCATTTTTGTCACTTTGGCAACATTTAAATTGTCGCCAAGTTGGCGACGCCTCCCTAAATTCTTCATCAAGAGTTACGGAAGATCGGAGAAATGAGTTATTCGTAACTTTCATCAATTAGTTGTCATTTCAGCAATTTAGCATCAGTTTCATCAATTTAGCGAATCTTTATCAATTGGGTAGCATTTTCGTTAATTTGGTAATATTTAAAAGTCAGAAAGTCGGATATATTTCTTCAAATTCGTCTCCGAAATTTTGCAAAACCTTACGGACAAAAACATAGGTTATTCTTATAGTAGATACCTATATTCTTTCAAAGATATTGAATTTTTGTCAATTAGTCGTCATTTTTATTGATTAAGCGTCATTTTTTATCAATTTGGCAACATTTTAAAAGTCACCAAGTTGGCAACAATCCGCCAAATTCAACGCTAAAATTTGGCCAAGCTTTATGAACGGATATATAAGTTATTCTTACAGCAGTTAAATGACTATTGGAGCTCAAATATAAAATTATTACCGAAAGTGTATTTAGTCATGAATGGAATGAGCTAGATCAACGAGAATGATATCACCAAATTTACCGTAAGATATTATATATGAAAATTAAACATATTTCACAATAGTTAATATTTCTGTACTTTATGTGATTTTTTGATAAATTTATTTGAAAAATGTGCAATATCTCGAGACCAGTTTATGCTAGCTT
This sequence comes from Amaurobius ferox, assembly GCA_951213105.1. Taxonomy (NCBI): domain Eukaryota; kingdom Metazoa; phylum Arthropoda; class Arachnida; order Araneae; family Amaurobiidae; genus Amaurobius; species Amaurobius ferox. Next base: position 51,632,163 of record OX578134.1, read on the forward strand.
TCCAAAGTTTATGTCAATCGTTTTTAAGGAAAGATTACATCACAAATGAATATTTGCGTAATTTTAATAAAGATTTTGATTATTTGATGATTTTTTCAATACTTCACTCGATAATTAAGGGAGGGAGGTGTGAACAATCCATTGCATTTAAAAACAATACGCTTTCAGTATTCACCGATTTTAATTTCTGTACCAAATTTCATTCTAAGCGCTCCATTTGTTCGTGTAAATATCGTTTCCACAGACTCACTGACACACACACATACACACATACATACACAGAAATATAACCCCAAAACGTTTAATTCATGTTGAGGGATGCTTGAAACTTTCTCACCCGTCGAATTTTCAACCGCGTAACAATACTTCCCTTATACATTATACTATGTATATAAGGAAAGTAATATCATTGCGATTTTTGCTTATAAAAATACAAAATCAAATACAACGGTAGAATCCCCGACAAGGATGTTTAATATTAAGTTATAAAATTGCATCTTGACTCGTGCAATAAATATGACACATAAGAGACCGATTCATGGAGAGAAAAGGATTTTAACTCCATTGCTGAATCGAACTTAACACTAGAAAGACGGAGGGGCCTGTGTGGCCCCTCTTGTTATTTGTTGTTCAGTAATTCCAATAATAATTAACTGAACTTGTGCAGCTTTCTGACTTTTCATAATATGATTCTGTTTTAGTGCTTACTTAATCATTTATGTATTGGCCACATAGGAGCGTAATTATTGAGCCTTATACCTAGAATGACGAGAGGAGCCATAGTGGCCCCTTGGGTATTTTACTATAATATGCAGAAATTTTTCGTTTCTCATAATCGCTGTAACATGACAAGGGCCATTTAGTCTAGTTTGGCCTTGACCTTTCTCTTTTTACAGCCGGTTTGAATTCTAAATTCTACCCCCCTCCCCCTCACACACACACTGGCGACAGCCGGTGGGGGGGGGACTAGCATTTGGATGACGTGTACAGACATTGACGTGTACAGATAACGCCGTGGTACAGTATCATACACTCAGTTTTTATTTAGTCATTAGAGAAGATGCGTCAGGCACATGGACTCACGTAGGAAGAAATTTTGAAAGAATTACAGCGATTCGATGAAATTGATTCAGGTGATAGTGAAATTAGAAATTTTGACGGAGACGAAGAATATGTTCACACAAAAATCAACAATTCTGATGATGAATCTGAAATTAGTTCGCAGCATCACAGTGAATGCCATGAAAGTAATAGTTCAGACAATGAATGTTCTGAAACTAACCCCTAAGCGTCTATAAATAGTAGACAAAAGCATGGACGTGGGAGTACTAGGAGTGTGTTTAGCGGTATTAGTCGAAAACGTCGTCGTAAATGTTCCATTCATGATATTCTACTCTGAGATGGAAAGGAAGAAATTTCTGCAGACGGAACAGTATGGAAAGTAATTTCACCTTCTGAGACAGTAGGCCGATGTGCAGCCCAAACGTAGTGAAGGAAACAAAAGGTCCAAAATCGTATGTTAAAAGAAACATTTGCGAAGACAGTGTGCTTAGTGCTTGGTGACTGATTTTCAGCAAGCAAATGATACGGCATATAAAATAATGCACAGAAGAAGAAGCTCATCGTCGTCTAAGTAATAATTACTTGGACTGTATCTTTCGATGAACTCGAAGCTGTTTTTTTTTTCAATTATGTACGCAAGATGCCTGTATGAAGCGAAGTAATCTTCTTTGAATACTTTATGGGCGACCGTTTAGGGTCCACCATTTTTCTCACACACTATGGTTAGAGCTCGTTTCAAAGAAATCATACGTTTCCTTCGCTTTGATCACAAAACCGAAAGATCAGAGCGACTGAAGTCAGATAAATTCGCTCTGGCCTTCGCTTTATGGTACCATTTCATTGGAAACAGTGCATCTTATTATAAACCTGGGGTGAATCTCACTGTAGATGAGCAAATGCTTCCATCTAAGTTCAGATGCCCTTTCACCCAATATATTCCAAGTAAGCCGGACAAGTTTGGGATAAAATGTTGGCTGCTTGTTTGCTTATATTCAAAATATGTGCTGAATGGTTTTCCTTATACTGGTGCAGATAGCGAGCGGGCAGCTGACCAAGCTGTTCATGAAGTTATGAAGTTGACTCAGTTGTTACGAAGTTGACTCATGTTGTTATGAATTTGACTCAGCCATACTTGGGAAAAGGAAGAAATGTAACAGCCGACAGCTATTTTACTACTGTAAAATGATGTGAAAAATGCAAGTCCCAGTCAACAAGTCTGGTTGGAACACATAGAAGAGATCGTAGAGAGGTGCCACCAACAGTGAAATTTAGGAAAGCAAAATCTTTATTCTACTATTTTGTACAGAAAAATTCAGTTATAACAATAACTGTCTATCAAGGCAAGAAAAATAAAAATGTATTTTTGCTAAGTTTTATTCACAGCATCGACGACAATGAGAAGAAGACGCCAGAAACTGTAACATTTTATAATCGAACAAAGTACGTTGTGGACATTGCAGACCAAATGATACGCCTTTATAGTACTAAATCAGGAACTCGTAGTTGGCCTATGCACGTATTTTTTAATGTTTTAGATATATATGCTATAAATGTGTGGATTTTTTATAAAGAGGTGAACGGATAAAAGGAACTTAGTCGCAGAAATTTTATCCTGCAGTTACCTGAAAAGCTCCGTGCTCCATACGTGTCATTAAGAAACACAGCCAATGCAAGGAAACCCACAGAGCAATGTGTAAACAGAGAAGACAATACTATCAAAAATAGCACCAAATGTAGAATAATGTTTTTAACCCATTTTTGCCATGAAAATAACAAATTAAGTTAATGATCATACGTCTGTTGTATAATTATCACAGTACCTACTAATTACTCTTAAAGTGTTCCGTTAAAAATCCATAAAGCACACGGGTCAAAATAAAAGAAATGTTTTTCCGCAAATAGCTATTTAATTTTATTTATTTATTTTTCAGCAGTTGCCTAATTCATTTCGCACTGTTTCCAACCAGTTTGGAATATATTATGAAATATTACTATTGTGCCCAATTGTTGCCATAAAACTGAATTATCGGTATTACTGCATTTTATTCCATATTTATTTTATTAATTAAATTTGCTTTAAAACTTTTGTCATACAGGAATTAGCAATCTAATCTAGGGTGATTTGAGTAATAAAACAAAATATTCGTAAATTTGCTTTTCGACATGTAAAATATTTATCGACATGTGACATTATAGTTTTGCGTAACACTTTTCCAAAGAAGTAAAATCACATATATTTTCAAATTATACAAAGCATGAAGAATGCCAGAAAATGTATATATATATATATATATATATATTTCATATATATGTTTCAGAAACAGAAATTACATTGTGTATGGACGTCTTATTTTTCATAGATAAGCTGTAAAATAATAATATATAGCCATGAGGTAGTAATAAATTTTAAAAGTGAAAATGTAGAAAAGAGTTGATCAATTGGGGCATAAAAAAAACAGGCGCACTTAAACTAAGAGAAAAACAATTTTCACTCCAGTTAATTAGAGAACGACAAAGTGTGTCAAAATTGTTAAAATTTATTTTTCTATTGCAGAAAAAGGAATGAAGATTTTAAAATGATTTTCAGAGATGTGAACTCAACCAAAATACACAACAAATAGAACGGATATATTAACTTGATGTAAAATAGTGGATATTAAAATCTAGGGTTATGCAAAATACTAAAATATCAAAAATTATTGAATGCAGTATTGAAAAATGTCAGCATCCGAATTAAATGAAAATGATGTTTTTGCAATTTTGCCATCCCTGGGGGTAGGTAGCTAAAAAGTCCATATTTTCGTTCTCCTTAGATATGGAAAATTACTCAACGAACACTAATTTAACCAATTTTAAGAGATGCAGAGACACGGTGCATATACAAGACAATAACTCTAATTATTATGATTGATTGGGAAATAGGGATTATTAGAACACCTAAATAAAATAAATATTCGGCCGTGGTTAAAGTTTGATGGAGTCGAAATGGTTTTGCATTTTTCTTTGTTGGTAGTGGTTTGTCTTCTTTAGACATTATCAAAACAGTTTAAAATATTAAATATAGAAATTTTAGTCAATATTTCAAAAAGGTATGAAATATTAAACTGTCGAAATTCGAACCACCTTTTTAAAAAATGTATATATCTTGTAATGGAAATCATACATGGAACACATGTCCGGATTGCAAAAACGGAGTTTGGGGCAAATGTGCTTCGAGAGAAGTGAGGTGCATAGATTGCTATGAAAACTGCACAAAATGAAAATAAATCAGGTAAGTATCTTATAAATTTTCTGTTCCTTAATTGAACATGAGTATTTTTTTATTATTATTATTTTCTCTGATTATTATTTATCTAGAGTGGAAACTCAATTATCTCAATAACGAAATATAAATATGATTGAAAAAGTCCTTATGTTCCGTTTCATCAGACATTTTGATTATCCAGATTAAAACCTCATGGAATTCTGATGATCGAGTCTTTACTATATTCTTATTAAATTAATATTTACCATATCTCTAGATTTTAGCTATGTAATTGGTCTACAAGTAAAAAATCTAGGAAAGGCCACACTGGCCCCTTCCGACTTCCTAGGTATACGGCAATTTTCCGTCATTCTAGTGTTAAATCAAGAAGTCTAAACGTTAGAATCCTTGTTAATGTATTTTATAGCGATATACTGATTAGCCCGTGCAGTATTATATACTCTACGCTTAAATTTTTTTAATTCTGAGGCAATGTTAATTCCCATATAAGTAGAAAGCGAAATTTAAATTTCCACATTTCTAAATGGGATGCACAGTTTAAAATGCTTTATAAAACTTTGATGAAATTAATATACATTAAATGAAAGTAAAAATAAAAATGTGAATCAACATTAAAAATGGATTAATAATACGATATGAATATTTTAAACTTATAATCATATACATTGATTGTATTTTAGTGTAATTTTTAATAAAACTAGTTACACTTTCAGAATCGTCCTTTTTGCCAATCATAATTTCGTTATTCTTATTTTCTCATGATAATTTGTCAATTATGAGGTTTTCTGTTTTAACCCATTGTTGCCATGAAAATAACAAATTATGTTAATGATCATCTTTTTTTGTATAATTATCACAGTACCTACTAATTACTCTTAAAGTGTTCTGTTAAAAATTCTTAAAACACACGGGTTAAGATAAAAGAAAGTACTTTCGGCAATTAGCTATTTAATTTTATTTATTTATTTTTCAGCAGTTGGCTGATTCACTTCGTATTGTTTCCAACCAGTTTGGAACATATTATGAAATATAACTAACATATTATGAAATATCACTTCGTATTGTTTCCAACCAGTTTGGAACATATTATGAAATATAACTAATGTGCTCATTTGTTCCCATAATATTGAATTATCGGTATTACTGCACTTTATTCCATATTTATTTCACTAATTAAACTTGCTTTAAAACTTTTGTCATAAAGGAATTAGCAATCTAATCCAGTGTGATTTGAGTAATAAAACAAAATATTCGTAAATTTGCTTTTCGACATGTAAAATATATTTGGACATGTGACATTATAGTTTTGCGTAACACTTTTCCAAGGAAGTAAAATTACATATTTTTTCAAATTATACAAATCCTGAGGAATGCCAGAAAATGTATATATATATATAAATCATATATATGTTTCAGAAACAGAAATGGCATTGTGTATGGACGTCTATTTTTCATAGATAAGCTGTAAAATAATAATGAATAACCATGAGGTAGTAATACATTTTAAAAGTGAAAATTTAGAAAATATTTGATCGATTGGGGCATCAAAAAATCAGGCGCATTTAAACTAAGAGAAAAACAATTTTCACTCCAGTTAAATATAAAACGAGAAAGTGTGTCAAAATTGTTAAAATTTATTTTTCTATTGTAGAAAAAGGAATGTAGATTTAAAAATGATTTTCAGAAATGTGAACTCAACCAAAATACACAACAAATGGAATGGATATATTATCTTGATATAAAATAGTCGATATTAAAATCTAGGGGTATGCAAAATACTAAAATATCAAAAGTAATTGAATGCAGTATTGAAAAATGTCAGCATCCGAATTAAATGAAAATGTTGTTTTTGCAATTTTGCCATCCCTGGGGGTGAGGTAGTGAAAAAGTCCATATTTTCGTTCTCCTTAGATATGGAAAATTACTCAACGAGCACTAATTTAACCAATTTTCAAAGATGCAGGGACACGGAGCAAATACAAGACAATAACTCAAATTATTTTGATTGTTTGGGAAATAGGAAGTATTAGAACACCGAAATAAAATAAATATTCGACAATGGTTAAATTTCGATGGAGTCGAAATGGTTTTGCATTTTTCTTTGTAGGGGGTTTGTCTTCTTTAGGCATTATCAAAACAGTTAAAAATATTAAATATTGAAATTTTAATCAATATTTCAAAAAAGGTTTAAAATATTAAAATGTCGAAATTAGAACCACTTTTTCAAAAAATGTATATATATTAAATTATATAAATAATGTACCACATAGTTTTATTCTTGTCCAAAATCTAATTATTATATTCTTGTAGGAATTTCACAGGGCTACAGATTATTTTTTAAAGTCCATACTTAGCAAGTTAGTTTTCCAGTTGTAAGCATTGCAATTTTGTAAAATTGAAAATTTTGAATCTTATCGAAATTGACAAAAGGATTTCTAGAAAACTATAGTAATAAATAAAAACAAATTCCAAAGCTAGAATATGTTTTTCCAACTAAGCATTTTTGTCTTTCACTCTTTCCATCTATCTTTTATATTTTAGTATATATTTTCTAAGAAGGTAAGCAAAGTGGAACATAACTGGCTCATTTTTTTTTTCCTTTAGTTGTTCTCGAAAAAATATTTTGAAATATTGAAAATTTTATGTATATATTCATAAACTATACTATATATCTTACAAAATGAGTAAAATTGTTTAAATTGTAATATATTATGTTTGGAGATATAAGCGCCCAAAATATTTAACATTTTTTGTAAAGCTTCGATTTCAGCCAGAGATACCTTAACCATAATTATTATTGACATAAAAATGAAAGCACTACATTTTATTTGAATCGTTAGCTTGAATAAATAATTGTGTTTTTTTTCAGTTGTGGATAAAGTAATAAACATACAATGTCGAAGTGATTTGAAAAATACATTAACACAAAAAAAAAGTACTGTGGATGCCTCAAATTGAAAAAAAAAATAATACAATATGAGTGTAAATTCGAAAACGATCTAATTTTTTGCATGAAGTATGAAAACATGGGTGAGATAGTTTTTTAGAGATTAGGGAGGTGAAAGCACAGTTTATCTAATTCATTTTTTGTTCTCGTTAGTTTTAGTAAAGTACAGCATAAAAGCCTCTGCAGATGTTTCATATATACGTCACTTACGTAATGTATAGCAAAAATTACACTTGCTCTGTAATTTGATTCGGAAAATAAAAGTGTGTATGCAATGAGAAGAGAAATAAATAAATTTTAAGTAATTGTTTTAAATAAAAGTAGCTATTATGATTAAAAATTTATTCAAATGTAATAACTTGACTTTCTGTGCATGTACAAAGTATATTGGACTGCATAATATAAATCAGCTTGAAACCACGGAGTTCCATTGAAATTATAATTTATTAAAGATAATCCTGACCACACTCTGATTCACTTAGACAATTTTAACTAAAAAACAAGAAACATCAGTCAGGCATAAAGCAAGTGATTATGAAACACTTTCCAACTGAAATGCAATCCCCTGAATGTATCGTATCTCTGTGATATGTTTTTAATTATCATAGAAATACATTAATTTAATTTACTTAAATTTTAAACTTCATCGAAAAAAAATAATTTTTTTAAATGACGCCATTGAAATATAATCAGGCTCTGTTTGAAAAAGCAATAAAGTTTCCATTCATATTCATTTATACCATCCTCCAGAAATAAATAATTTTGCGCAAAAAAAAATGAGTAATTCTTATACAACTCATCTTACAATCACTTGTCTACGTTCTTAAAAATTATCACAGTACTACAATAATTAATTTTACTTCAAACTTAAAACCATGGATGTAAAAGTACTTTTTAGCTCTATGCTTAAAATTTCATCGAAACATGAAATGTTGTAAAATCGTCTGCTTCTCTATGTAAAAAAAATAAATATTTCACTCATATCACCTACATTCCAGTCTCCAGATCTAAGTAAGTTTACGTTAAGAATTGAGCAGTTGTTATACAACTCATCTTACAGCTTGATTTGGTTTTAATCTGCATACTTTAAAATTAGGTTTCGTTGTAGAAGTAATCAAAGTCTGATAATCATTTAAACTAAAAAATATTGTTATTGCTTTGGCTCAGAATATAGATGCACAGAACAAAAATAAATAAAACGGTTTGTAGGACAAATGCAACATAAATTCAAATGCAAATATAAATTCAAAATATTTTTTAAAATAATGATTTTTACTCTGAGAGAAAATATGGATGCCACATATTATTTTGAAATATTTGATCTCTCAATATGTAATTATCTCTTTATGTTAATGGGTGTAATTATTATTTTCCTTTTTATTTAAAAAACTAAAGAATATATTTAGCTGCATTTTTTTATATATATTTTATGGGGTAATTTGAATATTTCCTAAACTTTTCGAAGCAATTTGTGAATTTATTATTCGTTTAAATAATGTTTAAAAACTTTTTATGTTTGAAAAATCCCAAAAGGTTAAAGTATTTTATTTTGTTAACCCGGGTTCAATCCAAAACAATTTGGGTGATATTATTCATTAACATTCCAATAGGTTCCACAGACCGTTTCAACAACATACTAAAACTCCATTTTGATAAAGTAATTTTCAAGGCAGTTATCGTGCGAACGGACATACAGGCAGACAGACAGACATACAGACAAAATCAACTAAGTCATAAACATGATCAACTAAGTCATCTATGTTGTAACGTGTTAAAAATCCGTAATACGTTAAATTAAAAAAAATGTCCGATCTTTATTTCTTAGTTATATTTAAAAAAGGAGAAAAGGTTTTGTTTTCCTAATGTAAATATTGAATTTAATGTAAATATTAAAATTTTCTTTCAAAATTGATTACATGTGCTCTACATAAACACTATAATTATTTTTCGATTGAAATATTTTTGTAGAAAAAGTGAAATCTGTAAATTTTCTGCAAAATTATGCAGTATTTTGCGACACAAAAATTACAGAAAAGCATATTTAGAAACGTTTTGCAGAATTCGGAAGGCATTAGTACTTGAGAATTCTGATTAATTCTTAATTCTTGTTTGTTTTAAACATAAAGTCCAATTTTTGTGTATGTGCATAAAATTATTTCTTTCAACACAATTTCAATACTGTCTTTTCACACGATTGTTCATATTTCATATTTATTAATGCATTTACGTTATGGAAATATTTTTTGTTTCGGGAAATAAATTATATATATTAACTATTTAATTGTTAATTACATATATATTTTAGGAAATAAATTATAAATATATTTTATATATGTAGATATTTCGAGAAATTGCAGTAAGTTAAATAGTTGTATGTGTCAAAAATTTAATAACTACACGTAAACTAAATAAAATAAATTTTTCTTGTGCTACTAGCAACATAAATCACTTAAAAAAGTAAGAATTATATTGCATTTAAACAATAGCGTCGCCACAAGAAAATTGTGGTGGCGGTGGGGGTTGTTTTCAAATAGCTTATTTTCAATTTACGCATTTACAATTTTTCGAATTTCAATGGTTTCGATGGACTGCCGGAGTTATGGCCCCCAAATTCCCCCCATTGGTGACGCCACTGCATTTAAAATTACTTTACATTAGTTTAGAACTTCAAAAAAATATATATTTTATTTAGCATAATGTCATAAATACAGAAATAGAGTACTGGTGTGCAGTAGCACTAGTGGGCATCGGTAGGTCAGATCTTTTCCCATTTGTTATTTAAAACAGTGTTTTATGTTATTTTCGTATATCTTTTTTTATGTGTGTGCACAAAGTTCGCTGGAATTCTATAGAGATTATGAATGTATATGTTTCATGTTTTTACAAAACTTTGCATGATTCTTATTTTAAATATTTGGATATTTCAGGAATTGATGCTTTAAATATTTTTTTAAGTTAATTACTGCTAGGGTTATACTTTATAATAAAAATATTCTCAATGATGAAACTAGCAATTATATTTCCAGTCATTGGCGTTTATTTTTGCTATCAACAATTTTCATAATATTTTATGGCATCGAGATCTTAATTTACAGGTATTTCTTTCAGATTCAGTATAATAAATAATTATCATACACATCGATTAAAATTACTGAAGCTTAAACTAAATACTCAAATTAATACTAGTTAACAACTCATAGAGTATATATATAATGGTTACAAGCGTATATAATGTTGTGTATATATTGATGTGGATATAATGTTTAAATTTGATTTTAGCAATTAATGGTTTTGTAGTAGTTACTAATGATAACTTATATCGAACCGCCTTGCATAATATACATATAGTGTAATATATCTAATTTAGAGAAAAATATTAACAAGAGAAGCAGAATGTTGGACTATATTTTGAAATTTAGTGCAACAATGGTTATTCATATCGTATGCAAACGTTCGATTTGAACACTCTGAAAATGTTTTAAAATTTAACTTAATATATAATAAAATTTTGGGGGAAATATCTTCAAACTGCTTTCGTTCATGTATAAATGATACTCTGTGGAAAACGTTATACCTGTAAGTGCGATAGATATCGCACGGCGTTGCAGACAGAGAAATTATTCCTTATTACTATACATGTTAATTATAAATTTAAAAATTTGACGACCATTTTGCCATTTTGACACCATATTAGAATAGTCATCAAATTGGTGATATTTGGATAAATCTGTTTCAATGCCTCAAAATTTATTGTCACGTGTTTCATAATTTAAGATACTTATTACAGTTTATTTTTATATAATTTTTGCAGCTACATCGATTTAAAAACGATAAATGTTACGATAACTGTTCAATTTGGTGTATTTATACGCACTATTATTATTAAACATTTAGATGCCATTTAGCCATAGGGTCATAGATCTTCAAATCTTCAGCCCTCCGTAGCCTAGAGGGCTGAATCTTTGCACACTTATAGTATCAACTACAGATGAATACCTAACTGAGTCAGATTTTATTTTCAGCCATTTTTTAAGACCACTGTATCGTGAGGTTTCGGTCATACACTTCAGAATAGAAAATTACATATAAAAAGATTATTTGTTTATTATTATTGAATTAAAAACATTCTAAAGGAAACTAGGGGTCTTCCAAATGTTCGCCTGGGTTTAAAATCAGCTGGGTATTCATGGATTATTTAATCGTATCAACTTACGTTCGCAAGCGTTCATAAGATTTCGCACCCACGGGCTCACCTACAGACACACACACATTTAAATTTGAGAATATATATATATATATATATATATATATATATATATATATATATATATATATATATATATATATATATAATACTTATCTGGTACATGTTTTATATATTTATTTATTTGCTTATTTAAAGGGAAGTGGAATATGTCTTTGGCAAAGTTTACAGATGTGTTGCATTTAACATAGTAAAATATCTATTTTTATATTTATATTTTGCAGTTACGTTAAAAATGTGTTCCTGGTCATATAAAATCCAAAAACTATATTTATTATTATTATATGCCCGCGTTTCACTTTGTATTGAAATTATAAGCGTGTGTTGAGATGCTCTAATTTAATTATCAGATGCAGTTGTAATATATTACATATATAGATATGTTTTGGAATTTATATGTTTTGAGCATCTATGAAATTGAAACAAACTTTTTGAATATTGTATGTGTGTGTGTTTGTGACTGCCCATGCGTGAAATTGTAATATCTCACGAAAGAACACCATGTCTCACGAACGAATGGAATTTTCAAATGAAATTTAGCTCAATTATTGCAATCTATGAATATTGGAATCTACATAATAAGCAACAGAATGTCTATATTCTCCAAATTTATTCAACTAAACGTTGAAAGATCATAAAAAGCTAAGAAAATACAATCATCATATCAATACCAATATCTATGCATAATATATCACGAAGTAATATAAGACATATTCACGTATATATGTAATTAATGTCTGTATGAGAAAGACCCAGATCGCCCACTCATCCTAGAGTATGAGCAGCTGGTTGAGTGGCCGGAAATGTCTGTACCTCTTATAAATTTAACAAAATTTGGAACGCTAGCATAAGGCCTTGATGATATTTCAGGTTTTACAAATAATTACAAAACATTCTTAAATTCAAATCGGTATTAAATATTTGATATGTTTCCATATGAAATTCTATGCGATTAATACAATTCTCGTGGATCAAAATTGTCACATTCACGAGAGAAACTACTATCTGCAAATTTGAAATATTAATCTGACACTATATAATTCGTCAAATTACTTTTATTTAAAGCTACATTTATTGAAGCGCGACAGAATTTTGATAAAAAAATTTAATCTGTGTTGAAATAAGTCCTTTCGTTTGTTCCAATTAAGTCTGCAGCGGCGAAAATTTCAATTTGCCTGAGTTTCATTAAATACCAATTACATTATATGATGACTTCTTTATTTATGTGCATATTTACGATCTTTACGTAGGATGAATCTGTGTTCACCATAGCTGCAAATTTCTTACTTATTCCATGACATTTGGGATAAGTGAATATTTTTTTCTTTCACTACATAATATAGTAAAAATTATTACTTTCTGGAGAATATTCGAATTTGAGATATTGATGCCAAAATATGCCTTAGGACCAACTGTCACGTTTTGGTTATTTTTGGAGTCATATCCGCCTGTATGTATCTATGTGGCTTATTTTCGTGTAATCGGTAGTTGAAACAAAATATAGTGGATTTTCAAGAAACCTTATATCTGTATTATAAAAAGTCTAGAGCTAACTATAAATTTTTGAAATTCCAGAGAAAACTTCGAAATTTTATATTTTTTAACAGGGCAGCATAGGACAAAATTTGACATTATCATGAATAAAAGGGGTTATTTATGCACAATGATCACGATATCTTATAGTTCCTTTCTTTATTGTAAAAAATAGCACTGATGCAATTTTTGTGTTCGTGACGCCATTAATCCCCACATGTATGCCATTAATAAGTAGAAGTTAAATTAGGACTGATTGTGAATAAAGCACGAAACATTATATAAGTTTAGCTTATGTTAATTACTTTAACGATATTTTTCTATATATGGTTTTCTAGTTTTAAATTATTGTAGAATAACAGTTGAACATGCAATTTTAAATGAGGAAATACTCCCAAATTAAATTTATTATATCAGTTTTCTATTTTCATTAAAAATATTCATAATGAAATTTATGTTTCCCGAAAATTTCATGAAACTTCATTTTAAAATATAAATGTTAGTAATAGTATGAATATGGAATAACACAGTATAATTACAATAAAATGCAGAAAATTATTATTTCTTGTATCATAAGGAATATAACCCACGCATGGAGAAGCAAAACAAGAATTGAACTTTCTTGATTCATAAAACTGAATATGCTCATAAAACACACTCATAACAATTATAGAAAAGTATTAATATATGCTACACTTAATATAAGTTGTTTGGAGATTGTATCTGATATTTTTTTTGTACGGAAATAAATTAATTACACAAACAATTAATTTTCATTGATAAAAAATGTCGAAACAAGCCCTGCAAAAAATAATAAATGATAAAATTTCAGACGAGAGTAAGGTTTTGTCATTAATAAATTTTTTTATCGTAATAAATGTCATCCTCTTTGAAAGATAATTAGAAAAATATTGGAGCTTATCGAATTTCGAGCTGACATAAAAATCAATCCATCACCGTTTATCATTTATATTGTTAGGTCATGCCACTTATCAATGAAAAAAATAAAAATACATTTGAAAAAATGGTGTTTTTCACTGTAATCCTTCCAAAATGTTGCATAGTGGACAACTTTTAATTTTGGAGCAATTATGTTTTTACAAGATTAAAATATCATATGACAGATGCAAACATAACTGATCCATTTATCTATTTTAAGAGAAGAGTTTTAAAATAGTTTTGCATATTTTGTAATCAAACCCAATTGAGACATTTTCGATTAAGACGATTAATTTTGACAACACGCGTCATCAACTGCAACCTAATTCTCAAGGGCGTTACTCGGTTGACATATTCAAAAACTGTTTCAAGTTTTAAAAATAGAGTAGGGTCAATTCCATAGCTGAAGCATTAGTCTGAAAGTCTATCAGATCGTCAATATATCGTATATTATAGCACAAAAGGAATTAGAATTAAATATTGATTTCTCATAAAAATATAAACACAGATTTGCTAAAACACATTGCCATTTTCCACCTTGTGGAATACCGACTAGCTGCAAATGGGTAAATGAGCCATGATTAATAAAAGTTTTAAATGACATAATTTTAAGAAGATTTTTAATGTAGCGACAGAGAAAGAAAACCAGTGATGCTGTTCAGAGTAAGAGTAAAGATCAATCGTAACGAGAAACACGTCTTGTAAATCAATATTGTAAAAAATAACTTTAACGTTAAACGAAAATAATTTGCGAAGTTCTTAGATGATTATTCCTTCCTTTAATCAAATCATAGCTACTTTTTATGATGGGGTTGTTACCTAAATTATTTGTAGTTATTGCACTATAAATTCCATTTAACTTTGAAATAATTGCCTTGTTTCTGGTCTGGCAAGAATTATAACAAGGTCTGCTTTGCTAGCATAAGAATTTGCTCCAATAGCCACAGTTCGAAAAGCAATAGATTGTTTATGACATTTTGGTATAATTATAAGGTAAGGGTAATATTGATTTTCAATTCTTATATGATTTGTATGAGGCTATTCGTATTTTGAGATAATATTAATATTTTGATGGGTTACTTTATGAGAAAAATTCAAGATGAGGAAAAATTAAAGCCCACTGTTCAAAGTTTTTTGCTAGTACTATTGTTTTTTTCAAAAAAGAAGAAAACGCTAGGGCAGACCGCGCATTTATTAAGTGAAGTACTTAAGTGAAATCGGATATGTTTTACGATGAATGTTTAACGTCGTAAGTGAATGGAAGCCAGTTTAAGCAAATAGAAAATATAGTACAATTTTTTGATGGTTTTGATACTGTTTATTCAGCCTCTTGTTTTATACCGATCCTTACAAATGTCAATAGTTTTAAATACCCTCAACTAATTGGAGATAATTTTCGATTCTAAAATACATTCCGAGTCACAGAAAGTAAAGTTTAACATTTGAATTATAAGTAACTGCGAAAGTAATTAAATGGTTTGGTAAGTACTTTTGTCAAATTAATTAATTGACTAAATATCTCTAAGAATAACTCTAAGAAACTAAATAAGAATTTTTTCAAGCACTATGCTTATTTGATTGCATATTTTAGTATTTTCACTGCCTGAATTTACAGGCGTTATTCATAATAATAATTATGGTATAAATACTAATGATAATAAGGTAAGCATGATTAGTAGAATACATTTACACGCCCCAGGACTAAAAGTAATTTTCTTATTTTGTATCTTAACTCCTAATTTAAAGATCATATAATTCACATTTCATTGTTCTAAAATACGTTTAGAATGTTTCAGGTACATTCTTAGAAAATTGTATATATTACATATATTTTTGAAATACAACATCATAGACATATACTCATATGCGGGCAATTCCTTTTTCAACAAACCGTTTACATGTCAAGAGGAAACAATTATCATGAACAACACACAAACTGCCGAATATATAAACATCTGCAATAAAATATTACTTTGATTTCGGTATTGCATGATAGTGTGACATTTTCAGTTGGACTTTAACGTGAAGAATAAGAATAAAAGATTTGTGGATGAGGTAATGCATGTAAATAAGTTAATGCAAGTAAATATATATCAAGTATCCTTACTTTAGGATAGTTTTTCTTAAAATGGATCTTTTTCGGCCAGTCTTGTAAGCATTATAGAGTCAACAAATTGACCTAGAGTACTTAATTTTAAATAAATATCTGCCAAAAATTTCGTAATAATATTTCTGCACTTTCTGATTTATATTTCTAGAATTTAAGCGCGCAGTTAATTTTAAAATATATATGTTTATTTATTTTTTTTTCTCTACACTTTAATATGTTTTGCGGGGGATGAAATATTACTTCTTAACAAATTATAATAAAATTGGGAATGTATGTACCACAACGTCATGATTGTCTGTGATGTCAAACAAGGCATCAGACTTAAGGACACCAGTTTTGTTGCATCCTGACTCGAGAGCTCAGATAGGCCATAAACATAGGGGGATACAGTGAAGTCACGAGATTGGGTAAATATATTAACCAATTAGGGTGGTTGTCTGGTCACATTGCCCCAAGGTCGGCCAATAGTAGACAAGAGGCGTGTCAGACTTCAGGCGAAAAGGGGTTGCAACATACGGAAAGTTCTAGAGATGTTAAAATAGTAAGAGAGTTCAACAGCTGGAGATTTCGAGAGTTCGAGTTTGACAAGAGCAGTCGGAGCAGACAAAAGTCGCAGTGTAGTCAGAGTACCAGACTTCGAGTTTGTACGACTGGCGATGGAGTTATGATGAAGTCAGATTGATGTGTGGTTAGTGATCGAATTCCCTACGAGACGGGTACACACCGTGAGTTGGTAAAGTACAATATACACTCATGAAACAGAACCAAACGTGGTTGTACCAATGCAAAAAAACAAAATTGTAGGTATGTGTTCTTATAAATATTTATAAAAGGCCATAAATGAATTTTGGGCTTTTTAACGTAGTTGTTCTCACATTTACAATCTCTTATGCAAATAGTAAAATGATAATTGTTGTAATGAATTTTATAATTAATCAACTTTTCTTAATAAATGATTTTGTTTTAAAGTCAAATTTTTGCAATTAATTGTGGTAGTATGTTAATGTATTCTATTCCAGGAACTCGCACTGAAGATAAATGAGGTGGGTTTAAGTGGCACACAACGAAATGTATGTTTATGAGTATCACGAATTAAGATGATTACGGTCATGGTTTAAATAATTTAAATTAACGTATGGTTTGCATATATTTGCGTTTCCAGCACCACATTACCAGTGAGAAAGTATTGAATGTAAATAATTCTGACCCAAAATATCGAATTATGATATATCCCATCAAACATACGATATATCTCATCAAACATTTTATTAAAGACGTGTAATAACAATTTTTCGAATTAAACGACCTTAAATATATTTAAAAAAATGGGGTATGCTAAATTTTTATTTGAAATAAAAAACAAAACAAAATGGCACTTTATGTGTATGCCAGTAACAATTAAAATGCCTCAACTGACAACTTTTAGGTCATTTGTTTAAAAAAGTACCCGTAATTTAGTATTTCTCGGTCTTATTATTACACGAGTATTTCTAATTTAACTGTGCACTAGAAACTGTTTTAATGTTTTGTAATAGGGTCATTATACATTCCACTATCTGTTTCACAAAAACGTATTTACGGTTTTTCTAATTGTATATATTAACTTACTTATTTTTTATCGCTACACAGTTTTTTTGTTAATAAATTTCCTGCCCTTTATACGTTATTTCAGTAGTACGATTAATGGCTTTGGAGTGTCATTAAACATGAAAATATATTTCAGACATTTATGTGCATCGAAGATAATAAAATGCACTGGAGATTAAAATGATATTTATGTTAGGTGATATAAAAATAGTTCAATGTTCTTTATCACATGATACAACTTTTAAAGCATAATTTTATAAAAACGCGGCCTGTTTTAATAAGCATATTATCCAATGTGAACAGACGTAACCAGAACATAAAATTGTAAATTAAATTTGTTTTCACGCTGATATATATCACTGGCCATGTGATTAAAAACTTCTTCAAGTTTATTTTCACATTTGCATAAAATTTTGTTTCATAATTTTTTTTCATTTTATACAGTGTGTTTCAAACATATTGCACAATAAAACATAGCGATTTTCAGTAAATTCACTGTCACAGCAAATTATTCTCGTATGAAAATTTTGATTATATGAGATCATTTGTAAAATATGTTCAAAAGGTAACTTTCTGGAAGACCCCAGAAAAAAATAACAATTACAGAAGTGTTTTATATGGCCTATATGCGATCAAAATTGCCCGACAAAGCATTAATTACAGATTTCGTCAAAAAAATATTGGTGTCGAAATAAAAATTTGCAAAAAATTGGTACGTATGTAACTTTTTACAAATAATTTTCTATACGACTCAGGAAATCCATGTTCTGTGCGTCTGTTTTGATCGGATCAATGCGGTTTAAGTAATATAACTTTAAAAAAAATTCACGATCAATTCTGCATATTAAAGAGCCAAATTGTTTTTCAAAAAAACTTCAGACCATTACAAAGAGTTTGCAAATTGGAACTTACTTGGTAGAGGGATCGTAGAAAATGTTAAATTTTATACTTTTCATGTGTCACTTCACCATAAGTGACATCGTAAATATATCGTATTTGAATCATTTCTTGAATTGTAACCATAGGTCTGACACCTATCTTCAAAATATATTTAATCGTGCAATCATTTTGAAAGAGCTTGTACAGTCTCATAACGCGGAGCAAAAATTGCGACAGCCATCTCATATCACGGTACTCAAAAATCGCAGTTTCCATGTAACGCAGTAGTCATGTAACGCGGTTTCTCTATATTACAACTCAATTAGATAAAGCAGTCTACCTATAGAGTAGACTTTTCTATAACACTTGTATGGTTGAAATTAATGGGAAATTCCCCAGATTTTCATCTACGTACATCACCATTTTTCAATTTCAGTTATCAGGAAAATCCCCTTTAAATGCTGAAATATACATCATTACTGCTGTAATGATTATTAGTTAGCGATTATTATTTTCCATGTAATGCGTTACGAATTGTTCTGTTTTGTACTAATTCTGAGTTTCTTATAACGCGGTTACCATGCAACACGGTATGTGGTTTTCATATAGCACGGTTCGAATTAATCTGATTTTCACCAATCGGATTTTCGTATTACATAGTTTCCATATAACGAGGTACGAATTAATCGCGTTATAGGTGGGTTGACTCTATATAAATACATACTTCAATAATTATTCGCACAAATCGCTATGCTTGGTGATTCATTGCATTCATTGCTTGGTGATTCAATATATTTATGATATGTAGACTGCAATCATTAAATTTAATTCTACCTATAAATCATAATTCTCAATCATTTTAAAGAAATCGGTATTATTAAATGCTCATACTTTGCTCAGCATCTTACTCGTAAACAACTTAGATGCGAAAATCTGAAAAATGTACTTATAATGTAGTTAATTTTGGATATATAGTTTCTATGATTCTTAAATCGTAATCCATTGACGAATTTTCTTTCCTAACTTCTGAGAAATTTGTCAAATGTGATGTATGTTTCACAATTCCAATAAATCGATAACTTGCAAAAGACACTTACCGTCCAATGGTACCTGGAATAGAAATTAATTGAGTTGAAGTAGATTTTCGAACTGTCAAAAGAATTGAAATTCACTTCATTTCGTGTTTGGAATTTCTCTTCATTTTTGATTCATAGTACTACATATTTAAAGTTTACGCAATTACTTTCATTTCTCATTATTTTGAGATAGTCTGTACCATAGTAACTAAATATAGTATTTGTATCTTTGAATAGAATAATTAAAAATGTTCGATCGAAGATAATTACAATTTCTGTAGTGCCTGATGTTACAACAGATGATCATGCAGATTGATATGGATGAAAAAATTTGCAAATTGAATCTTCCATCGTGGAGGGACCGTATAAAATGTTAAATTTTGTACTATATAACGGAATTTTAATTAAATTAGATTTCTGCATATTTACTAAACCATCCTATATGAAGCATGTACAACGTAAGTCTTGAGTTCCTATGGAGGATTACTGTATACAAGAACCTGTTTCACCGAATTAATCACCCCATTTTTATGTGATCTTAAAAGTGAATTATCCTTTTAGCATGGAATGTTCAATGTTCATCAATTTTGCGGACATTTATGGGGATAATCTACTACCAAAGTATGAATTAAATGCCACTTATAGGTGAGATGTATTTTATAAGCTTTATCTTTGCAACTTCATATGGTTTAAACTTAATTCTAAAATAATTTTATGCCGACTGGAAGGACTGGACTTATCAGTTCCCATAGAAACTTGCCAAAACTGAGGCTTAGTAAGTTTCTTGCTGTCATTGCAAATATCGGTTATTCCATGATAGTAGTTTCTTCCATAATACCTCTTATAGGCGAGTTTTGTTTTTTTATGAAGTTAGTTGTGACAGGTTTATGCATCCTCCGTCTAGTCTATATGAAACTTAAACTCAACGATATCGCGCACTTGCATTATGGATATCTATTGAGATTCACACAATTTTTGCTCATAATAAGTCTTATTATTTTTCCTTATATGCAATAATGTGTCAGGAAAGTATTGTGACGGGGTCGAAAATTCGAATTCGAGTTTTCGCTGGGAGAGCACGTTTCAAGCATCCCTGATCATGAATCGGACATATTTGAAGTGATGTCTGTGTATGTGTGTGTGTGTGTGTGAAAGTATGTGTTTATGTGTGTTTGTGTATGAAGCTATGTGTTGGTGTGTATGTGTGTGTGTGTGTCAGTGAGTCTGTGGAGACGATAACTGAAGAACGAATGGACCGATTCAAATGAAATTTGGTACAAAAATAATTACAATCCATAAACACTGGAAGCCTATTGTTTTTATACGCAATCGAATGTCCAGAACTATCCTAAATTTTCGAGTGAAATTTTGAAAAAATCATCAAAAAATCAAAACCTTTTATAAAGTTACGCAAATAGGCATTTCTTATGTGATTTTTCATTAAAAAACGATTGAGATACATTTTAGAACGCTAATATGAACCATTCTCGAGATATTGCACATTTTTCAAAAAAATTATAATGAAATCATATAAACTAAAAATATATTTCCTATTGAGAAACATGTTCACTTTTCATATGTAATACCATGCGATAAATTTGTGATATCATTCTCATGGATTTAGCTCGTTTCATTCATGGAAAAGAATATTTTGAGTAATACATTTGTATTTGAACTCCAATAGTCATTTACCTGCTGTAAGAATAAGTTATTTCGCCATCCATAACACTTGGTGAGATTTTGGCGACGAATTTTGTGGGATATGCCCAACTTGACGACTTACTTCAATGTTGCCAAATTAAAGAAAAACTCGCCAAATAGAAAAAAATGACGCTAAATCAATGAAACTGACGACTCATTGACGAAAATTCAATATCTTGGAAAGAATATAATTATCTACTATAAAAATAATCTAGTTTTTTACTGTAAATGTAATAAATTCATTGCATTATATAAGGAAAGTCATGTGCTGCCAACATCAGTCTTTATTTATTTTGTCATTGAAGGTATTTTCTATTTTAAGCTCACGAGTATATATTAAGCGCAACACCAGTTGATGAATGTTGTTACCTGGCAATGGGAGTGTGATTCTAAATCATTTCGTTTAATACATATTAAATGCATAGGAAACATAAATTCCATCCTTTAAAAAAGCACGTAATCACAAATCCAAATATTCAGGGAATTTCGCACTGATATAAAGATAAGAATTAACTAACATACTTATTCAAACTAAACTACATGACTCCTTTCTTAATTATTAAATAAACATAAAACTTTTGATTTGTACATAGAACAAGTATGCTGAAATTATACAGAAATAAATTCATGCACCATTATAAATACTACACGATATCTTTCGTATACTATCAACTCCGGCCCAATCTAATACGAAATCATTGTTTTACCTCCAAGATAATTGCCTAGAATAATACATGCAAGTCCAGTAATATTTATCATCCAGCCAAACAACCTTCGATGCTCTAGAAGCAGGAATTTATCCAGGGCTCTATTGGAACTTTCCGCCGTAGAAATTCGCTGTTAGGCATGTCTCAAGAAAACACTCTGCCAAAAGCTTTCATTCCTTCCAAATAGATTTCGGACGGTTGTCAAACCAGCACTAATGGAAGCACTGCGACTAACCACTCACCTGAAAATCTTATACGTTATTAGTTTAGAGTAAAATCGTAACTTTCTGTAAAGATGGATAATAATAAGAAATGGGTTATATATATATATATATATATATATATATTATGACCTCATAACTTTATTAAAGAATGCGCCGACTGAAACAAAAGAATAGGACAAAATTCTACATAATTCAACTTTCTGTTATGGCAATAAATTGCTGTTCAATTTTCTCCATTAAAATACAAATAAGGTTTATTAAGAGTATATAATTTAAGGAACACTTTGTCTAAATCTCTTATATGATACTTCGTAATTTTAGAGTATACATTAAGGTAAAAATTAATATTTGCGTCTAATTGCAAAGTTTATTGATAGATAAATGAGCCGTTTTTGTGCTCCATCATTAATTGTATTTAATATTTTCACACCTTAAGCAAAATTTGAAAGTTCTGACTGTAATTTCAAAGAAAATATTTTGCTTATTAATTAAAGGAAAATAAAAACAATCTCCTTTTCTCAAGTATGAGTTCTTGAAAAAATATTTTATATATCTTGGAAGTTTTGTGTAGAGTGCAACATTTGAATTTTAGGGGAATAAATATAAGCATAATTATACTATCAAATTTTAATAGTGTTGATAAAATATAGTAAAAATTACATAAAAAAGAAAGTTCAATCATTCTTAAATAATTCATTATGAAGAACTTGCCAAATGCAATGCAATTATATTTAAACATCTCTAAATGCGATACATTCGGCTGTGATACTTTTGAAATTATCACAATAACACGATAATTTATAATATTTTAAAACTTCATTGAAAACAAATGAAATTTATTCAAATAACATCATGGAAATATAAATCGCCTGGCCCTCTATATAAAATTAGTGGATATTTCATTCTTAAACTTTTTTCTATTCCTTTCATTCAGCGACGATGTATTTAAAATTATCACAATACTACAATATTGTTTTTACTTAAAAACTCCATACTTAAAACTTTAGCAGTTAAAGTGCGAACGCACAGACAAGACAGATATCAGGACCAAAGTCATAAACACTTTTCAACGATGTTGTAAAGTGTTAATAAAATTGAAAATATGTCTGTGTGTTTATTTGTTACATCATCACGGGAGAACGGCTGCACCGAATTAAATTAAATTTTCGGGGTAGACTTGGAATAGCCCCAATTAAAATTTAGTCCCCAATTAAAATTTAGTTTTTTAGTTAGTTAAAATTTAGTTTCTAAAACCAGGGGTTGGCTATATATTAATTTAAAACGCACAACTAAACCTTCCTTAAAAATAGCATTATGCAGACGATAATTTTACACCGATTTATTTAAAGAAAATTATATCACGTCGCTCAGCAACGGATTTAAATCCGATGTGTTTTTGCAGCAGATGATTTTTGTTGAATTATTTCCGATTTAAATAATAAAGATATGTTAATACAATAAATTTAATCGATATTGCATATTTCACTGGATATATCAATTACGGTCTTCATGTTTAAGCATTATTATTATTGATATTTTCAGGGATTATTGTTTTGGGAATTATTGATGCTTTCAATCTATTACGTCATATATATTACGTCTATTATCGTCATATATATTACGTCATATATATTACGTCATTGTTTTATTTTAGAAAAAAATGTTGAAACTCATATATTGTACGTAATGCGGTAAATCTTCTACAAATGCACGGGTATATATTCTAATCTACTAGAATATAATGTAGTATATGTGCATATTTTGACATATATTGGCGTCAACTGTTATAAGTCATCAATTTTATTATGATTTTATAAAGATTTTAGAATTTCATATGGTGTAGTACGCGTAATCTTTACGGGGTTTTATTTTCAAATGCATTACGTCATCTGATTTATTTTGACAAAGATTTTCGAAACTTATATTGTAATACGAGTAATATTTTTTACTAAAGGAATTTGCCCATGATTGTGAATTTTAAGTTTCTTTATATACTCTGTACGCAGATCGGGTATACTTCTTGTGGAGAATAATTTGTAACGATCGTATGGAAAATATATTTATATATTAATATAGCCGTAGAAATTGAGTTCCGCGGTCATTTTTCTTATTTTTCGCCACATGGACATGTCAGGTATAACGTTTTCGGTCATAGAGTGCGTATGTGATTCTACAGATCCTATAATACTAGCTTACATATGACCGTTGAGTTGTATCACAGTGAGAAACGCCTTGGCGACAAGGGGTGAGAATCATCGCCAGAATCAGTGCTGACCTCAGTGGTACGTACTTATTTTGCCGCACTTTCAATGACTGGAGTGAAAAATGATATTCATGCATTCATCTCATCTACAATTTCCCTATTTTTTTTCGTTCTTGTCCATTCAGTAATCTAATCGTTTGTTCCCTTGTCGGGGATTATTAGAGCAATTTACAGCCGAAAACCCCGAATTAATTTCATCTACAATTTACCTATTTTTTCTTCGTTACTGTTCATTCAGTAATCTAAACTTTTGTACGCTTGTCAGGGTTATTAGAGCAATTTACAGCCGAAAACCCCGAATTCATTTCATTTTATTGCAAATGTATATCAAGTCATTTTTCAATGGAAGCAAATGGGCAAGTATGATTTAATGACGGATGTGCAAACCCTCTTTATGATAACCTTATTGGACCCGGTGAATCAACCGTGCAGACATGCACTGCAAACGTGACATGTTAATACGAGTTAATACTCGTACTTGATATGTCAATACTCAAGAACGAATGTTCTTACTACCGTGAAAATTTGGGAATTATATAGAAATAACAAAGAAACAAACTATTTACTTACTTCTATGGTTTGAAATTAATGTACTAAAAATTTAATATTTTCATAGTATTTTCCTAACTAGTAGGTTTGTTATTACAAAAGTATGTTTGTTATTAAAACACTTGTTTGAATAAGTGAGTGAGGTTTCACTTTTTGATTATCCTGAAGAATGCTGCTATCATATGAATATATGTTGCTGTATCATATGAATATGCTATATTAATTTAAATTTGACAGTTATTTTTGATCGTATTTTGATGATATCCATGTTCTAATTACCCGACAAGTCATCTGAACAAATGTCCACAAGAATATCTAAATTAACTATAAAAGATTTGCGAAATTTTACAGACCAAATTATGCCTAATCAATGTCTGAAAATATGTTTATACCCCCTACTTGCAGCAGTTATATTTATTATACAGGTAAATGAAATACCTAGCGCTACAATAAAATGAGTGTACTATTCAATAAATTCCATGTATCCCTTTATCATGCTTTTAGTGCAAACTATTATTTTTTAATCAGGCGCAAGCAGTAATTTAAACCAATATAATTCGAATAATTCACGTTTCCAAAGAGGAAGTGTTTTTGCAGAATATGGTTTATAGGAAATTCTCTGGTTATTTTTGATCACATAAACCTCAAGAGAACATATTCGATTCTTCTATAGTGAAAGTAGAACTCTATTTTTATATTATTTCAAATATATAGGACTTTATCAGTAATCTTTCTTTTACTTTCTCTATTATATATAGTATATATTAACATTTTGCTTACTGTTGGGACAGCGTCAATCTCAAATGAAGAACCTCTCAATTGGCATCCATGGACGACAATGTCTGCAAAGGGGGGTCGAACTGTTTGGAATAGAGTAAGTCAAATACCTGTCTTTTTAAGATGGTCTTCGCTTGAGATTGGCGCTGTGCCACCCGTAAGGAAAAGGTTAAGAGAATATATTGTGATGGAGTTAAATACCCAAATATTTAGCAGTTGAACACCGTTTGAACGTGTAATTTCCTGTATATGAAGGATCCAATTTTTAAATAAGGTCTGTGAATCTGACTGTAAAACCGATATTTCTCAAACACATGAAATAATTCAAGTATATACGATTACATTAATTGACGGAATTTGAAGGAAAATGAAATTTGAAATTGAATGCATCAAGATAAGGCCGTAAAGTTGGAAGTCCACTTAGAAACTGATTAAAAAGCACATCATCTCGATATATTTATATATTCTGAAATTAGCAATTAATTTACCAACAACATCAGATACAGTTTTTTAACTGGATAAAGTAATGCATTTTGAAGCTGTTAAATTTTAAGTGTTTATTAAGTTAATTATGTTAAGGATTTTCTCGATGTCAGAATTTTTACTTCATGTACGTCTTCGAATATATATATTTTTAATAACATATATATCAGTATATCTTAAATTATTTGAAGTTTTTTTTTCTCGAATTTTGTCGAATTTTGCTACGTACTGTCAACGACAATCTGTAGTTTTTCTAATAATATATAGACGATTTCATTATGAAGATATTGCAAAAATGGTACTGAATTTTCTTCTAGCTACTCGATGATATTTAAAGATATATTTTCTAAAGGATATGTTGTATACACAATCAATCTACATAAAATCAAACGACGCATTATTTCATAAAAAATAACTTTCGATTTAAACTTATAGATTGATGAAATGTATAAATATGAGAAAACATATATAAATTTTCGAACCCTGTTCCCAAAAGTTTTTCTTAATATATACTATATCTCCGGAAAAAATATAAATGAATAGGCATAATAACAATTCTAACATTTAGGAATCACAAGAGTAATACACAGGAAAGCAATATAATGAATTTATAAATTCAATTGTGAATGGGAATCTAGCCAAAAATATTAAATCTAATAATTGTTTTATAATGGATCATGAAAAAACAAAATGCTATTTTTTTCGTTAGTGCTCGGTATCAAGAAGATATCAAGGAGTATTAACTTTTATTTTATGACATAAAAATAATCATTGTAAAAGTTTTTATAGAATATATTTTTACTTAATTTCATTATGCATTTTAAGAACCAAAGTATAAAAGTTTCAAATGTTATGTTTTTTCAATTAAATGTATCATAATTTCTATTATTAGAGGATGCGAGAAATAGCACATTGAGTCAAAAATTGTAAGAACAATTTATAACCATTTTGTTTGAAGAAATTTTCGACTTTTTTTATGAACAAATCTCATGTCTGTTGGATTACTAAGACATCAAAAGAAATAAGAAAAACGGACAGATTACGTTTTGCTCTATATCAGACACCTATTAGGTTATGCTCGAATATGAGTTGATTAAAATATACAAATGAAGAGAAGTGATTATTTGTTTAACTAATAAATTTCAAACAAATTTCTTAAAAATTAAATTTATACTTTAAAAAACCAAAAATAAAAATATGAAAGTTTTACTTAAAAAAAAAGTTTTCATTCCTCGATATTTAAAATATCTGTTTTTGACTTAAGTGATTTCTCCCCCAGCTCTTAAAATACTTCATTTGATAATTTTCATAGAATAAATTAGTCACCTAGGGTAGATTTTCTCAACAGCCCGTCCGCGACACAGATTAATTCAATGATGTTGGCCTGAGAAAATTGCAATCTGCTACAAGATTTCATTAGTCCCATGATTGATAACTTATTTAAATGTAATTTTATATTTGTCAACATACTACACCGGATACATAAATGTACTAATACGCTTTCTGATTATGCCATCAATAATTAATACTTATGTTAGTTTAATATGTGAACTAAGAGGTTAAAAATGTATTTACGAGTAAATTTGGGCCCTCGTCTTACAAAAAAAATAATTTACCGGGCCCCGGTCTCACAAAGGTTGAAAATCACTGACCTAGGGCATACATTAATTGATTTTATATTCATACGATTTCTTTGTAGTTCAAATTTCAATAAAAAAATACTAACATAGTTAAATTATAATAATAACGCGCATCAAAAGAAATTTCTGAAGTTGTAAATTGATAGAAAATAGTTGCTAAATATTTTTTTAATGTGGTAGGGCGGGGTGAGATTGTCCATTTCAGAAAACTGCACTATGATGAACTTGAACATAAGTTTAATGCGAGTTCAATATAATTTATGCAACCGAGGGATCGCATATCGGTAACTAATAATACCGATATGCTATTTTTATACTATGCAGGGAGATTAAAAAAAGATGGGCCGAAATTTACGAGGTAGTAGTACACACCAAACCAAGTCCGACCGTCCAAACAGTTACCTTACACCTTTCTGGTAGGTCCGACGGTCTGGGTTTCAACACCAAACCAAGCAATTTTCATCATCGTTTGCCTGTCGGAAATGAAAAGTAAATGCGAAAGTGGGTGCTTAATGGTGAAACCGATGATGTGAGGCGAAAAGACAAGAATGCCTTAGAAGTTATAAAATGAGATTTAATAAACAATAATTACCGTGATGGTTCAATAGAGAGACCTCCAACCTGAATGCTCGTCTTACAGCAGCGATGGTGGGATTGACTAACTCTCTCTAATGTCGCGCACTTCGGCAGAATTATCAGAATTTCTGGCAACGAGTTCCTCTTCAAATTCAAGGAAATGTCATAGACGAGACTCTTGAGATAATCCAATAAAAAGAAATCAAGACATTATAAATCGGACAATCCTGGGGGCCAAGATATGGGACAGCCTTTAAAAACCTATCTTCCTGTAACGTCTTTACGTTTCAATTCCGACTCGACAAAAAATGCTTGGTTGGGTATTTACTACCACCTCGTTAAATTTTAAAGTTGCAATTTTAAAAAAGAAATTTCGTGAAAGAGAAATTTAGACTGCATATTGTTATATATATTTCACCAATAATTATAAATGGTATTCTGGGTTCTTGTCTTAAATTGCCATAGAAAACATGTCATTCATCTTATGCGTGGTATGAAATTTATACATTATAGACCAGGTTCTTCTTTTCATTTCGCTGAACGCGACAGACGTGTATTTATTGTATGAAATATTAATTCAATGCTATTGATATAAAATACCAGAAACTTCCTCTGCACATACAGCAAACGGCTGTTTACCTACACTGTAAAAAGTATTGCAAAATACGCCCAGTTTTCTTGTAGAATAAATAAATCCAAATTTTCTGTAGGATGTAGAATGCTTTTATGTTAAACACGAAACTAACTAGAAAACATTTTATATTCTTGTTTCTCTGCACTTGCTTTGGCATATTTTATGTTATGCAAATATGCTATTTGGACACAAATGTGAGTTTCTTTTAGGCGAAAAGTAGATTCCTAAGGAGGTCGAAGGCGTGCATTGGATTATCTTTATGTACTTCAGATGTAATCTCGGTTAATATTTAAAATATATCAGGAGTGTGAACTATCTACCTCAAGGGTTCTTCCCAAATCACAACAAGTCTTCTTGTAAGCAAAATTATATTTTTGTGACCTTAATGAAGCTCCTTTCAAGAGATCTGTAGGCCGAAAAAGATGAGTGGTTTGAAAATTGAAGTAATTGAATATATTCTACGTTTTATTTCCGTAACATATGATCCTCAAATATACATCTATATCTCCGAAGTAAATTACTGATTAAAAGTTTTAATGAGTTTAAACGTTTATCTATATGACGAATAAAAATAGCTTATTTTCTTAAAATGCGGTCAAGGAAAAATGAAATATGTGCATTACTGTAATTAGTTAAAGTCAAAATCCTTCTCATTCATTTAGAAAAAAAGCTGCACTCGTTTTAGAAATACTGGAGACTAATAAGTTGCCAAGGGAAATATAGAAATGTCCATGACTAATAAGTTGTCAAGGGAAACAATAAGTCTTCAAAACCGTCAGTGACACCTTAGAGTGTAAAAAATAAAAATATTCAGAAAACTTACAGCTTCCAACTGGAATAAAAATGCAGTTAATTAAAGATGTTTATTATGCGAGAGCAGGTTTCTCCTCAGAAAAGAGAATTAATTTTCAAACATTCATGAATTTTATTACATGTTCTCTATGTTTTATTAAAGTTTAGTATATATTGTTTTCGTAAAAAATGTAAAATAAGTAATATGTATTAATTTTGCTTTTGGAAATACTTTTAAGTTTCGAATGATTTGAACACTTTAGTACAATATTTTTTTGTAATAAATATTTAATGATATGTATTGTTATATATCTATATTTTATTCATTATTTTATGCATATTTGTAGCAATTTGCTTTTGCTTGTATACTATTACAATGAGAGCATTAAAATTAGACAATAGTTGTATGTGGCAATAATTAGACAAATGAATATGACACAAGATGTAAATTAAAATGTATAATTACAATATGTATAATGTATAATTACAATATGTATAATTACAATATTATAATGCAATTACAGTGTACTATTTCACATTCTATACTATAGGCCAACGGCCGTACCGTGCTGAAAACACCGGTTCTCGTTAGATCACCGAAGTGAAGCAGCATCGGGCGCGGTTAGTACTTGGTGGGTGACCACCTCGGAACGCCGCGTGCTGTTGGCCATCTCGGGTGCGGTATCCCCGTGGTTTGCGTGCTAGATTTGCACGCTGCCACAAATGCCGCCGTGTTCATGCGGAGTACGATCACGTTAAACATGTGGGTCCGTAAGTCCTTCCGAGAGGTTGGTGGTAGGGGAAGGAGGGTACGGTCCCTGTGGATGCCTCCCCCACTGGGTTCCGGTCTAAATTGGGCGGCACTTCCCGGCCGTCCATACAGTTACCTTACACCTTTCTGGTAGGTCGGACGGCCTGGGTCTCAACAACAACATTCTATACTATGCTCAGTAACCTTACACCTTTCTGGTAGGTCGGACGGTCTGGGTTTCAACAACAACAACGACATTCTATACTATGCAGCTAACGGCCCTACCGTGCTGAAAACACCGGTTCACGTCAGATCACCGAAGTCAAGCAGCATCGGGCGCGGTTATTACTTGGGTGGGTGACCATCTGGTAACACCGCGTGCTGTTGGCACATTTCGGGGGGTGGGATGCCCGGTGGTTTGCGCGCTGGATTTGCACGCTGCCACGACTCCTGACGTGTTCATGCGCAGTATGATCACGTTAAACATGTGGGTCCGTAAGTCCTTACGAGAGGTTGGTGGTAGGGGAAGGTGCGTACGGTGCCTGTGGGTGCCTCCCCCACTGGGGTCCGGTCTAAATTGGGTGGCACTTCCCGGCAGTCCAAACAGCTACCTTACACCTTTCTGGTAGGTCAGATGGTCTGGATCTCAACAACAACTTTCTATACTATAGTTCTTCCGAATGTAAAACTAGTCTATTTAAATGTATAGCAGTGCCAACAGATTTTCTGATTACAGCCACACGATTTTAGCTCCATGCAGTCTGCTCTCTGATTTCTAAATAAAACCTGCTGCTTAGTAAGGATACGTTCATTGGTCACGACATAATTTCTTAAAACTGTGGATCATAGAACATTTTCATTCTTAGGGTCAGCAGTTGATGTGGAGGTCTTACAACAGCGAAATAAGCTCATGGTGTTCATTACAACAATAGTATGTTTTAAATTTAAATTTAATTGTCCATTTATTTTTCTGACAGTGTACAGGATGATCCATAAATATCTCTAAACTTTACTGAGAGAGAGTTAACACTGAAATAAATATTTTTTATTGATGAATGTATGCCTGAAAACCATTTGTTGGTTGAGGACTTTACTGGTCCAGGAATAAAAGGCAGGAAGAATAAACAACATTTTAATTCGCAGCAGTTTAACAGATTTCCTGCAGTTTTAAATAATTTCTTTGCAGTTTCTCATGGTTGTCAGTGAAAACATGCAAATGGTTTTTGGATGGACACACGTCTGTTTATGTACCATCCACGGTATGATCTTACAGCACTTCTGTTTCCTTCACACGTTAGATGCATGTTAGCCATCTCAGCATTCGTTAAATAATCCTTGTTACATGTACGAAATCCTCTTTACGAATGACGACAGTAAAAAAATAGCCAATTGCCGCAACGCCCAAAAAGCACCAAAGTGTGATGTCTGCAGACATATATGTATTAACTAAATATGTTTGTTTTAGTGTTCTCGATCCCTAATTAAAGCTTATACAGAGGGTTTTTGAATCACACAAGTGTGCTAGGCAATATTCACTATTAAGATTAATATTGTCTATACAAGTTAAAGAACTAATAATTTCACTTCATATTTGCTTCAAATTATTGAATATGGATACATAATAGTTATATGCAATGACATAAATTGTAACTTTAAAGTTTAAAGTAAACCTCTCTTTGTTCCATAAACGTATTGATTTAAATACACCATGCAATTATATCGACAAATAAGCCTTTTTTTTACATGAGATTATCAATTTTTCTTGCTAAATAATCTTTTATCTTTTCCCATGCTAAGCAGAAATCGAAATTTTCGAAAGTAATTTGAAACAAAAGATTTTGGTTATTAATGATCAGAAAAAGATGCATAATATTAGCTGAAATTCCCTTAATAAGCAATGTTGATGGCCTTTAGCGTTTTATTCAGTGCGGCGCAACTGCTTGTTAAGTATATAAAAAATGAATTGAAAACAAAAGCAGTTTTGAACAAGAGTATGGGACATACTAAAATATATTCATAATTAAATTTTTAAATAGAACATTTTAGGACGGCTGGTGTACTGAACATCATACATTAGATGCAGAAGAGCATTACACTGCAACAAATATGTTCCAATTCATATTTTAGGAATCTGAAACCCAGCTGCCCGGTGTAAATCAGAATGATTTTTTAGTATTACACGAATAATTTAAAATAAAAACTATATTTTATTAACACACTTGCATCTCTTAGATTTGATTGACTTAAACAATTTTAAAATGAAACTGTTATTTTTTATACATATTAGTATTACTTCGAGTAATTGGTGCTGTGTGTGTGTTAGAAAGTAGATAAGATTTTTTTAAAGTTTGGACTTATGCTATAAGTTGACCGAAACCGATCTCAGCAAATGGAGAAAAATCATACGTAAACATGAGAACATCAGTCAGAATCTGCAGAACCTACCACATCTCCTACAACCAACTGTAGTTGCTATATAATAGTGCTTAAATTATTAGTCTGAATGTGTGATTTTAATTTTTGTTTAATTTACCTACCATGAAGTTAATTATCCTCTTCCGTGATTGTAAATTGCGTTCACTCCTGTAAAACCCATAGAAATATATTGCATTGTTTTGGAAATAACCCAGCTGTGTAGAATACATTTCTCTCTCTCTCTCTCTCTCTCTCTCTCTCTCTCTATATATATATATATATATATATATATATATATATATATATATATATATATATATATATATATATATATATATATATATATATATATATCCTATAAAATACCACAATCCAAAGTATAATATAAAAGGTGAAATGAGTATAGGCGCGATTTGCAGCTCTTAACACTCATCTCAAAAATATTACAAAAGAATGATCTAGGAAATGTACAAGGAATATTATGAAACACAAGGAACAACAGAAACAAATAAAGGAGTGCAAACGGGGTATCAGCAATGTCTAGGGGGATTGTGACCCCTATACCTGGTTAAAGCTTGCTTTTATTCCCGGGAAACACTCCCAGAAACAACCAATCGCAGAAACAACCAATATATATATATATATATATATATATATATATATATATATATATATATATATATATATATATACACAGAGAGAGAGAGAGGCCAAGTGAGGATAAAATATTAGGTAACTTATCACAATAATACAATATTGATAAGGGGATGAGGGGGTTATTAGTATGCATAAATCACAATTAAATTGGCATATATAAATAAATATAAGTATATCAAATGAAAAAGTAAACAAGTCAAAAATGATAAATAGCAAAAATAATTAGCTCAAGATTAAAGATGAATACAATGGAGAACAACCAGTTGAAACTACATAAAAAATGGCTGTTAGTTCCAAATTGCATTCTCGTCAGGACAGCCAACAATTGGAATTAAAACCGATGGAATAGCCAGTTTCTGACAATGGCGATAGTATTTGATCATGGGCACCATTGGAACTGTCTACTGGCTAGTAGTAAGATAAATAATAAATGCCAAATGAATTAAAAACCAGAAATACAAAATACAGAGATACAAACCTACAGGCACAGCCACCACGTGTGAGTCGAAATTTTTGTGGGAGAACATATGACAGAGCACTCTATATCTCTTCGCTGAAGCGAGTGGACACCGAAATGAATATACTATTGAACGTATACGAAAAATATATTTGAATGAGGACTTTCAGAAATAGTAATCATTATAGGACTCAGGACAAGTGGACAGTAGTCTTTCAATAATAGTAAACAATATGAGGCTCAGATCTTCTGGAAAGCTAAATGATAAGAATGGGTGAAATTCACAAAAATGAGTTATCCAATCAAGGATAAATAATGCAGTTGTAAAATTACTTCTTTGTGTATTTGAAATTATTAATAATATTATTTGCAAATATTTCCGGAAAGTGTTAATTTTGATATATGCATTTAATATTATTGATGTGGAGATAGTGAAACTGGGTATCAGAAAGTCGATGTATTCGAAATAGCTGGTTTAAAATGATATTTCTAAACAATTGAATAGAATTACAAGATTGATATGATAGCAGCTTAATGATAGTGAAGTTATAAGAATATTTTTTATCATATAGATTGGTAACAACATGATTATAGAGGGTATCTAAATTTAGGTCGAAATAATTTACAAACTGACTAACACTAGACTCATTAGGGATTAATTCTAGGTTAGAGGGGTAAAAATCAATATTAATTGGATAGGAATCATCAATGATAATACAATTTAAGTCATCAACATATCGATATAATAATATATGAATTAGAGAAAGAATGACATTCTTAATAATAAAGATATAAGTTAGGAAGAATACTACAACTCAGCCCCCTTGAGGTACACCAGATGTTTGCAGATATATGTTATCAGCTTGGATAATATAATGGTTGTATAACACAAAGTTCAATAGCATAGGAATGTTTTTGACATTAAAGGGAACATTATTGAAAAAGAGATAACCATGATAAAGAGAGGTAATTACTTTATATAAATCTTAAATATCAATATTATTAAATAGGCCTTTAAAATCAAAGTTATGGAAACTAAGAGTATGTGGAAGCTTGGTAAGGTGATTGACTAAATCAAAACGATTGTTCAAAATGAAATATCCTGAATTCTTAAATTTAAGAGATTCATTACTTCTATTTAAACAGTTTAGCAAGTACTTACTAGCAGTAGCGGTAAAGGTATTATGTCCCCAAGTTCTAAAACTGAGAGATGATTTGTGGAATTTTGGAACCAAAGTAACATATGAAAATTTTTAATATTTACAATTAATATTTAATTGTGTACATAATGTTAGCATTTTAGTTTTGATTTTGATGGACTGCGTATTGATGGCTTTAAAAATATGATTATTTTTATAGTAATTCTGTAATATTTTTTACAAATTATGGCATAATTATTGGAAGCTTTATCTACATAAATTATGACAAAACGTTCTTGTAGTTCTTTAATAGTAGTCAGGAGTTGTTCATAAGGAAGTCTTCGTAAATTTGATGTTTATAATAACATTTTTAAGAAGATGTAGTAAACTTGCAGATGTAGCAACATTTTTAAGAAGATGTATATCAACTTGCTTGTTCACATTCTATTCCTATTGAAGCATTCAATCAATGGAAGTATACTACCTTACATCTACTTAAAAATGTTATTATAAACATTAAATTAACGAAGCCTAGGTATCCTTATAAACAACTCCTATCTGCTATCAAAGAACTTCAACAACATTTTGTCATAACTTATGTAGATAAAGCTTCTAATAATTATGCCATCATTTGTAAAAAATATTATGTTTCTCTGTTACAGAATTATTTAAAAAATAATCAAATTTTTAAACCCATTAATAATCAGTCTATCCATATCAAAACTAAAATGCTAAAATTATATACACAATTAAATATTAATTGTAAGTTTTTAAAATTTCCTTATGTTACTTTGGTTCCTAAATTCCACAAATCTCCTCTCAGTTTTAGAACAGTCACTTGTGGACATAATACCTTTACCACTACAGCTAGTAAGTACTTGCTTAACTGTTTAAATCGAATTAATGAATCTCTTAAATTCAGGAATTCAGGATATTTCATTTTGAACAATAGTTTTGATTTAGTTAATCATCTTAGCAAGTTTCCACAAATTCTTGGTTTCCAAACCTTTGATTTTAAAGACCTATTTAATAATATTTTCATTAAAGATTTACATAAAGTTATTATCTCTCTTTATCATGACTATATATCTTCCAATCATGTTGCTTTTAATGTCAAAAATTTTCCTATGCTCTTGCACTTTGTGTTATACAACAATTATATTATCCAAGGTGATAACATTTATTTACAACCATCTGGTGTACCACAAGGTGGCTGTAGTAGTAGTATACTAGCTAACTTATATCTTTATTATTATGAATGTCATTTTAACTCTAATTCATATATTATATATAGATATGTTGACGACTTAATTTGTATTATCATTGATGATTCCTATCCCATTAATATTGATTTTTACCCGTCTAACCTTGAATTAATTCCTAATGAGCCTTGCGTTAGTCAAACTGTTAATTTTTTAGACCTAAATTTAGATACCCTCAATAATCATGTAATCACCAATCTATATGATAAAAAAGATTCTTACAACTTCACTATCATAAAGCTGCTATCATATCATTCTTGTAATTCTATTCAATTGTTTAGAAACATCATTTTAAACCAGCTATTTCGAATACATCGACTTTCTGATCCTCAGTTTCACTTTCTTCACATCAATAAACTTAAACGCATTTGTCAAAATTACCAATACCCGGAAGTATTTGTAAATAATATTATTAATAATTTCAAATATACCACGTAATGGTTTTACACATGCATTATTTGTCTTTGACTGGTTTACTCATTTTTGAAAATTCACCCATTCTTATCACCTCACTTTCCACTAGGCCTGAGTCTGATACTGTTTGCTATTTTCGAATGACTATTTTCCACTTGTCCTGAGTCCTATACTGTTTGCTATTTTTGAGGGTCTCCATGCATATTATGTGTCGTTCAAGTGTATTCATTCCGGTGCCCACTCGCATTGACGAAGTGAGGTGAAATGCTCAGTCACTTGTTTATCTTACACGTGGTGCTATGCTTTTGATTTCGTGTATCAGTTCGAGGAGGTATTGTTTTTCAGATTTGTATAATTCATTTGATTTATTTTTCTCCTTCCACTAGCCAGTAGACAGTTCCAATGGTGTCTATAGTTAAATACTATCGCCATTGTCAGAAACTGGCTATTCTATCGGTTTTAATTCGAATTGTATGGCTGTCCTGATGAGAATGCAATTTCGAACTAACCGCCATTTTTTGTGGGGTTTCAATTGATTGTTATCTATTCTTAATCTCTTATCTTAAGCTGATTGTTATTGCCTATTCTCATTTTTGCCGAGTTTTATTTTTATTTTTTTATATACTTTTAATTGTGATTTTTGAATCCTAATATTCTTCTCATCCCCCTTTCCATTGTAGTGATATGTTACCTTCTCTCTTTATCCTTAGTCTTGGCCTATAGTTACTCATTTGTAACAGATATGCTAGAGATGGGTTTTTTTGTACATACAGTAGTTTATGCATTATTTTCGATTAAAATCCTTTAATTTTTATATATATATATATATATATATATATATATATATATATATATATATATATATGAATGAAAGTAGAAAAGAACGGGAGTGACCATATGAATTACATAAGAATGGTAGGGGTGGATTGCGACACCCCTTTCCCGCTTAAAGCAGCTTTTACTACTCGGGTAACGCTCACGGAACCAACATAATTCCATGGTCAGCCTCCCAAATGTGCGAAAATAAAAGTACCAGAACAGACTCAGGAACAAAGAAGTTAACGAATCCATGAAGGGAAAACATCCGCTTGTCCAACCCGATGGAACGTCTCTTTATATAAGTAAAGTTGCTCATGCGCAAAGAAATATCAGGATAATAGTTTCGCAGTCATGAATATTAAATCTCTATATCAACAATCAAATTACAAATTTTCTTTAAAAAACGATTTGTAATAATGTTGTACAAAATTGAATGGATAATTTCTTTTTATAGCTTCATCTGCAAATTTTTTACATTTGCAAATGCAGTCTTTCCTAAAAGTATTATAATTTTGGTTTCTTCTAAAATGCCCAATTATTATATTTCTGAAGACATACTTTGCAAGGTTTGAGTTCCAATCGATTATATGATTTACCTTGGTCCTGTATGAATCTCTTTTGTCGTGTAACTCTGTGTATATTCCATATTTCTTGTGTTTTTTGATAGCTAAATCCAAGAATTTTACCGATCCGTCCTCACACGCTGGATTTTCAATAAGTTCCAATTCGCTTGGGTAGAATGAAAAGTCAAAACATGGGGTGTTTTCAAAGCCCCCAATTATCACATCATCGACATAACGGAAGTAGGGCATTTCCGATAGGATATGAGTGCCTCTTTCGTATTTAGATAGATATATATCTGATAGTATTGACGAGCAACTCCCTCCCATAGGTATGCCCTTGATTTGTTTGTAAAAATTGCTTCCGTCGTGTAGTATGTTTTCTTTCAATACCAATTCCACCAAGTCCATGTATCTTCTATAAGTTATAAATTGCTTTAGATCGTATTCTTCATGTAGATCTTTCAGAATCAATTGTAAATTATCCAAATCAATATTGTTAAAAAGATATCGGAAGTCGTAACTCCTAAAGTTGATATCGTTATGACAAAACTTTAGTCGGTTTATCAGTTCCTGTCCGTTTTTTATCATAATAGAGTTATGTCTTTTGATATCATGCATAACTATTATGAGTAAATCCAAAAGTTTTTTGTTTGCTACAGTGACCGCCGGTTATAAGATTCAGTGGTTATAAGAAACAGCCGTTTATAAGACCCAAAACGACAGAAACAAATACAAACTTCATTTTAACATTAAAATTGTGTCGCTTATAAGAAACACGATACTGCTTATAAGAAACAGTTTTCTACAGAAAATTTGTTGATTTCCTTGCGACGCAGGTGTAAAAAAAAAATCGATTTGTTTAAGGTTAACTGAAGGACGAGTTGTTATCTCTTGTCTCTGGGCGTACGGGGAAGGGATGGAAGTTTGCTATGACAGAGGATGACAGAGAATTTCTCCGTAGAAAGGCTTGGGGGGAACAACCCCAAACCAGTAAGAAATGAGTTTTAATCTTTTGGCAGTTAAGGAAACATACTGATAAAGAAAGGCATCTTTGCTTATGCACTCAAATAAGATTCGCACAGCTTTAGTTAGTCATTTTATGTTTTGCTAGTGGAAGCATGTCGCAAAAAAGAAAAACCCTTACTTTGCTTGACAAGCAAAGTTTACTTAAAAATTATGATTCTCTACCTCAGTGTAGTCAATAAGCAAGAAAATAACCTTGCTTGATGCTATCCATATGATCGCAGGCGCATGGAAAATTTTTTCTGACATATGCATTTTTAATTGCTTCCGTAAAGCAGGATTTTTGAAAAATAATGTTGACATAGCAGAAGAAGATGAAGAAGAATTAGTAGCACCTTTCGAAGAATAGATTCACATCGACGAAAATTTACAAACATCTGAAGAAAAAAGTGATGACATAGTGATGGAAATTCAGAATGTTTGCAATGAAGAAGAAAATAAAGACGACGTTCCACAAGAAGAAAATTTTCCTACAGCCGAACAGTCACGAGAAGCCCTAACTATAATTAGAAAAACTCTTGAACACAGAGGGGCATCAGAAAAAGTTTATGGACTATTTTATGATTTAGAAATGGATGTACGTAAACTAATCACAGACTGATTAGCACAAACAACATGGGATAAGTTTTTTGCTGTTCCTCAGTAATAGATTAAGGTATGTATGAAAATGTACTATGTTCTTATACATAAATGAACGATCTATGAGTTTTACTTTTTATTCTTATTTAACTACATACTATATGCATATAGATAATATTTTAAATTGTAAGGCTTAATTTGTAAAATATTTTTGAATGCAAAACTTAACAAATGCATTATGTACACACTAATATTTTACTTATATACATTTATCTTTTACATTCTGTAAAACTGTGTTCAATAGTTAGTATTTACAATGGAAGAACGATATTTAAAAAATTTCCGGATTTAAGAAACAACTGCTTATAAGAAACAAAATGAGCGAAACGAACGTGTTTCTTATAAGCGGCGGTCACTGTATTTCCAAATATGAACCACATCCCACCGTCACAGTTCGAAACTTGACAGGTGTTTTGTGTAATTTGGGGATCAGGACCAAATATGGATATTTTATTGTTTTGATATCAATTCCTATTCTTTTGTAAAGTGCCTCTATTATTTTTGTCAGTATCAATGCGTTACTAGGTATTAAAGCATACATTTCACTGTCCCTGTAACTTTGGTTTAGTGTATCCACGTAGAACTTTTTACAAGTGTTCATATGGTCTAATCAGCGGGAAAGGGGTGTCGTAATCCACCCCTACCATTCTTATGTAATTCATATGGTCACTCCCGTTCTTTTCTACTTTCATTCTTGTATTCTACTAGGGAATTTGAGCAGCACTAGCGCCTCCTCCTTTGTAGTGAATCGTTCTTTTAATTTCTGGCTTATTTGGGATATATCCCATTTTAGTCTCACTTAATCGTAATAGTATATATATATATATATATATATATATACTTCATTCGCACATTTGGGAGGCTGACCATGGAATTATGTTGGTTCCGTGAGCGTTACCCGGGTAGTAAAAGCTGCTTTAAGCGGGAAAGGGGTGTCGCAATCCACCCCTACCATTCTTATGTAATTCATATGGTCACTCCCGTTCTTTTCTACTTTCATTCTTGTATTCTACTAGGGAATTTGAGCAGCACTTGCGCCTCCTCCTTTGTAGTGAATCGTTCTTTTAATTTCTGGCTTATTTGGGATATATCCTATTTTAGTCTCACTTTATCGTAATAGTATATATATATATATATATATATATATATATATATATATGTACACTTATATATATATATATATGTTGTGACACAACTGATAGAAATAAATATTAAACTTGTGAGAAATAGGCGAATTTTATGAATTAGCACAAAGAGTGCCAACAAAATTTATCAATAAAGAATCAACACCCCTCAAATAGTAGAATCTAAGAAATAAGAGTAACACAGGGGAAAAGATAGCACAGTAGTTAAGGGATTGCACTTACATAAAGTGAGTTCGACTTCCGACTCTCCCCAATCTCTCCTCGTTTGACGCAGAGTACTTACACCTTCAATATGTGGATCTAGACGTCCTTCCACGTTTTTGTTATCACATTAGATTTTTGACATTTCAAATATTGCATTTTCAATAAAAACAGCAAATGTATGAACATATACGAAGAGCTAAACAGACATACAGACAAGAATAAGATAAGATACAATATACAATAATGATGAAACAAAAATTTAATGAGCCGTAGCTCAAAGTTGTGAGAGTGACTGCATATAAATGTGAGTGACTGCATATTACCAGGTAAGAAATGAAATGTGAAAATAAGAGAAATGTGTACAAAAAGGTAAATTGACAATAGGGATATTTGATATTACATCTGCATAAACGACCTCTTCTTTGAAGATCTCCGATGTAAAGCTAGTGGAATGTCTCTCATCAAGGACCAGAAGTAATCTGCCATCATATTGAAGTTCGATTGGCCTTGGTAACGCTCTTCCATAACTTTAATGCCTTGATGAAAACGTTCACCTTACTATTTCCTCAAGTGAACCAAGTTCTATGGAAAGTCGGCCAGGTGACTATGTAAATAATGAACCTTGATACTCTGTCTACATCCTTGAAAACTCAAGAGCAGCTCGTCCACAATCTCTCGATAGTTGTCCGCTTTCTTGTTCCCAGGGAAATTCCGCACCATATCAGAAAATGCATCCCAAGCTCTAGCTTCTGCCACAGTCATTGTTATAACAAAGTGTGGATCCCTGATGAGTGTTCTTATTTGAGGACCATCAAATATTCCTGCCTTTTTCTTCCCGACACTGAGACTTGAAAAGGTTGAACATATATTATAGCTGAAGAAGTTTTCAGTGTGATCAAGGATTTTGACGACTTGCTTCATTAACCCAAATTTTATATGCAATGGGGGAAATACAATTTTATTCCTATCAACCAGAGGCTCTTTCTTAATGTTCTTGTCACCAGACGTCAAACTGATTATTGGTGGACAGGTCTTTTTCACCCAGTGTTCTAATGTAGCCCTACTGTCCCAGTAGCACAGGAAACAAAGGTATTTGGTGTGACCTCCTTGCCGTCCCAGCAGAAATTCAACCATTTTTAAATCGACACAAATTACTCATCCGCTATGTGTGTGTGTGTGTGTGTGTCAGGGAACCTTTGGAGACAATAACCGACTAACGAATTTGGCGATTCGAACGAAATTAGGTACAAAAATTACAATCCATGAATACTGGAAGCCTATTGTTTTTATACGCAATCGGATGTTCAGAACTACCCTAAATTTTCGAGTGAAATTTTGAAGAAATCCTCAAAAAATCAAAACCACTAATAAAATTACAAAAATAGCCATTTCTTATGTAACCTTTCATTAGAAAACGATTAAAATAAATTTTTGAACGCTAGCATGAGCCGTTCTCGAGATATTGTACATTTTTCAAAACAAATTATCAAAAAATCCTATAAAAATAAGAAAAATATTAGCTATTGTTGAAATATGTTCACTTTCAATAAGTAATATCATGCGAAAAATTTAGTGACGTCATTCTTGTCGATCTAGCTAGTTCCATTCATGAGAAAATATAGAGGTAATACTTTTGTATTTGGAAACCAAATATAGTCAGTTATTTGCTACAAGAATAACTTATTTCCCCGGCTGGCGAGATTTTGGCGGAATGTCGCCAACTTGGTGACTTTTTTAGATGTTGCCAAATTAACGAAAATGTTGCCAAATGACGCTAAATCAATTATAATGACGACTAGATGATGAAGTAATTTAAAAAGTATTTTAATATATAGACTGTATCGCTTATTTAGGATGCTATCAATATTGATGGTCGTTTAGAGTTGCGCGAAGTGTAAATTAATTGAGTATTTTGACACAGCGTCATGGATCTTATACATTATTTTTTTATTGTAAAATTAGTAAATTCATTGCATTATATAAGGGAAGTCATGTGCTGCCCACATCAGGTTTTTTTAAAGATATGATGGGATATATGCAGTACCTTGCCATTTACAACAAAATTAATAGTTTTTTTAAAGGAAAATTTTCCTACTTTACGATGATGTTAAAATTGAAATTTAATGATCACGATTTCGATCGATAGGGGAGACCGGGGCTGGTTGTGGCACTTTTTACATCTCGATTCATTTATTCCATTCAAATTGGGAATTGAAAAAAACAAATACACACACCACTAAATAGAATATTTCATTACCTCTTTACCAGTAATAATACAAACATTATTAAAATAATAGTTTTATTTTAAAAAAAAAATTCTGAAATATTGGAAATGTCACAACCAACCCCTTTATTGGGATAGGTTGTAACACATTGCGGAGTTGGTTGCAACAGTGAATAACTTCACAAATGGCATAGTTTAAGTCACGGCTATGTTTTCTGTAGTCTTAGGGACTAGCCTACTAATGGTTACTTTACTCGTCAGCTGAGTCACCAGAGTTACAGTTAGGATCAATGCCATGTAATGTTGATGGTTCTGGATCAATGCCATGTGATGTTGATGGTGAAAAAGACTTAGGTAAGTGGTACATAACATTTTTTATTATTACCTATGATATTATTCAACGTTTGGCAAAATAGAAATATTATCTCATAGGCAGAAATATAAGGAATACATTTTCTTCCCCAAATTTTGATAGGGTTTTTAGAAAAAATATAAAAATAAAATAATTTTTAAAATTTACTTTTTCGAATTTTAACTCTACAACTATTGCTATTAAAATTTACGATTTTGGTTACAGTTTATATACGAAAATTCTGGGAAGACAAATTAAAGAAACGTATATTAGGGGCATACACTGAAAATACTAATGTCTTTGTCAAGTAGTTTTGGAGGCATTTCAATTTAAGAAACGTTATCTT
This sequence comes from Amaurobius ferox, assembly GCA_951213105.1. Taxonomy (NCBI): domain Eukaryota; kingdom Metazoa; phylum Arthropoda; class Arachnida; order Araneae; family Amaurobiidae; genus Amaurobius; species Amaurobius ferox. The sequence goes on from OX578134.1 coordinate 51,676,581, forward strand.
CAAAAAACTAAAGTCGAATAAATGCATTCAAAATTTTCAACTACTCCTATTCAAGTCTCATAGGGATTTTGCTATCTCGGGGATCTAGGAGATATAAAAGAAAAACTAAAACGTAATTTTGTTCAGAACATAATGAAATACTTTTTCATTTTATAAAAAAATAATAATAAATAAAATAAATTAAAAACTATGATTTATTTACCACAAAGCGTTACCAGATCCACTAATCTTTCATTATTGCAATATGGACAGGGCAGGTTGTAACATAGTTACAACCTACCTCAGTCGCTCTGTTACAACCTGCCACATGTTGCGCCATGTTGGATTGGAATCTACCAATGAAGTTAGATGCGGCCGACATCAGTGACAATAGGCTTGTTCGCAGCATTATAATATATATTATAACGTGGTTACAACGCATAAACAATCCTTAACAACTGAAATTCACTTACAACTATTAAACAATCATTTTTTGCTTATCTCGCTTTTAAAATTCTTTGCTGAACTGCACGTGTTGCGTTTGACAAAGTCGTATCAAAAAATGTTGGTATATGGCAGCACTTGATGGTAATCTTTCCACGAAGCTTTGAGATTTTTACGTAATCCCGGAAAGAGTAATCGCAAATGTTACAACCAACCCGCGTTACAACCAGACCCGGTCTCGCTTACTAATAGGTTGATGTAGAAATTTTGAAAGTGGCTTTCAACATCAAATTGAGTATATTAAAAACTAAATCAGATTAAAGGTCATTTCAAAATATCTGAAAGTTTGTCCGAATATATTTATGTATCAAATCTTTTAGTTGTAGGTTGTTTGGATTTTCAGCAATGCACACGCATACAGACACGCATATAGAAATTGTACTTTGCTATTTAAGATAAACTATGCAATACATATTGTGAAACCAGAAATAGATCTCACACTTGTTATGATGAGACAGTTTCATGCCAGTAATTTATTGTGTCTGAAAAGCCAAAGAATACTTCCAGTCTTAGTGACGCCAAGGTTTACAGTGCGCTGACCAAGGGTCAACCAAAATAATAAATTTTGAGGTGTCAAGACAGAGGGGGTCGAACGAACTCTTAAGAAAATGTGAAGCAACGACATTGGATGTAAAGGCTAACCAATGGAGAGGATGCTTGTGGCGTCGCTGAGAAAACTGTCAATCAAAGCAAAAGGGGAGTAACAGTCCTGAGACAAAAGAACCACAACCTGTGACATAAGAACGATGATAAATATATATATTTATATACTGATGACTTGGTAAGAAACGGCCGTCCAGCACGACACTTAAGGAATAACGGCGATAAAAAAAGAAGAACGATGACACTTGGAAGATACAGCACGACGATGAGGTTAACAGATTAACAGCTCGAAATTAAGGAGCACGAAACTTAGAAAGATGTGTCGACGACGAGTGCGACTAGAGATGTACGGCTTCGATGGCTAGATCAGTTTGCAGTGCAATCAGAAGTACGAGATAGAGCCAAACACCCAGGGTTACGGCCAGTACGAGTTACTGTTGCAAGAATTATGGTCTATGGTCAAAGCCGAAATTGAAGGCATGTGTTCCTCAAATATTTACATGTCGTCAAGATATTTTAGGCATTTTAATACTCGTCTCACATGGTCTCTTTCCGCCGGAATAATTAATAAGATGAATAATTGTTGAAATTGAGTAATTAAGTATTTTATATTTTTAATAAATGTTTTACTGTTAAAAATAAAATGGTGCAATCAATTTAGTATTATATTAATTAATATTCTTCTACAGAACTCGCGCGAAAGATAAATAATTGTAGGGTTAATAGCGGCACACATCGCAATGTACAATTTAATAATAAGTCAATGAATACTATCAATTTACGACCATGTCAATCTAGTAGTAGTAAATAAATATTATTATTAAATATTCTGTTTTGCGCTCCGCACATATTAAATTGCTGTCAAAATAAATTTCATATATAGGAATATTGCAATATTTTGATAATCCATAACATTTAAAAAAGTTTAATTTTGAAAATCATAAAATATACTAAATTATGGGGATTATACTGTAAAAACATTCATTTGTTTGCGTTCGACATACGACAATATCTTACTTAATAATCTATTAATCTGACTACACCCGGTATTTATATTATGTTCTTATAAAAGCAGGATTTTATTTTTAAAATGAACTCTATCGTTGTCTTTAATATATATCGTCTTTGGAATTTCTAAAAAGCAAAAATTTAATTGATGTAAACCACCATTTTGACATTTAAATAATGATTCAGGGGACATTACTGTTATCACAATCCAACTGAACCTTCGGGAAATACCAAAAACGCATCCACTCATTCCGGTTTGATACTATTTTGCTTATCAATATCGATGGTGTGAAAATTACCATGCTTCTCGATAATCTTGTATATCTATATTCTTTTCAGATTTTCTCGAACATTAGTTGTACGTACATACAGAAAGAGGTATACTTTACAGAAATTGTATTTGTATATGATTTCAGAAAGAATATAACGTATTTTATAGATTCGTATTATTTGTTAGTTTACATTAACGAATTAATTTGTATTTTCAACAATCATCAAAAAAGAAATATATACAGTAATGCGCAACATGTGTAATAGATGTATTAAAATCTCAGGTTAAATTGTTAAAAGTAGATGTCTAGTTTAGCAGTATCATTGTATGAGTTTTGCGGGCAATAAGCACTAAATAAAAAATTCTGAAAAAGCAAACAAATCCTCAACTTCAAAAAGCTGTAACTATAAAATGTACCCAAAATTGCCCGTGAGTTCAAAGAAGCAGTCGTGGAGTAGCCATGTGTGCACCCACGTGGCAGTTTATTTTATTTTATTCAGTTTTTGTTTTTGTTGCTGTAATATGGCGTATTGATAAAGCGTTCATGTGGTTCAGACAATTCGCTATAAATTTCTGTGGACGGAAATTAAATATTGCCTAAATTTCCAAGCTAATAACAACCTCAACGCCAACAAAAATAAAGATCACCGAACACCGAAACGTATCGTGTACTAAATTCTATGACCGTGGATACTTACATTTTTGCATATATATATATATATATATATATATATATATATATGTATATATATATATATATATATATATATATATATATATATATATATATATATATATATATATATATATATATATATATATATATATTTATATATATTTAAGCAAAGCTAAATATTCGATACGTTTTGATGACCTTACAATGATTATTATACTTTTGCGTTGTCAGATGCTAAAATAACGAGCACCGGGGAAAGAAGTCATCCGATATCTGTCGAATTATTTGGTGTTGACCAACACAGGAAGAAATATCTGTAAATGTATAGATTTTAGAATATGTACCAAAACTTTTTGTTAACGATCGCCTAGTTAAAAAAAATATGTACGATGATAATTTGTAGATAGATAAAGAAGGGCTTTTAAATGTCATGAAATTTATGAAGATTGAATTATATTGCTAAAGTATAAAAAGAAAAAATAATATTTCAAGTCCAGGTATCCTACTGGAAAATCCTTATCGTTCACATCATCATAAATAAACCTTTCTAGCTGTTCTGTGGAAACTTTGATCTAACCAATTTAAACATTTATAATTTATTAAGACGGTTTTTATTTTTACATTTTCAGCCAAATGTGTTGCCGTGAAGTGTTGATTTTCTTTCAGATTTCAATACTTTCTGCAGGAATACTTATCTACAAGCTTACTCAATAATGTAACGTTACGTAACAATGCAACTTTGCGCAACATGATTACGCAATGTATCAGACGTTTAAAATTTTGCTTAACCTCCAAGCACCATCTATTCACTGATTTATTTTTATTCTAGTATCATAAATAAAACTTATCTTTAAGTTATAATAGAAATGTATATACCTTCTACAAAATCACACAAACTAAGTATACACTGTTAAAAATCAGTTCAGTAATTAGAGTCCATCACCATTGAAGAAAATGATAAAAATAATGTGTTTATAATAATGCGTGATATTCTGAAGTTATAAAGAAATTTATTGTAAAACTAAGAAAATGATATATACATACTTTTGTGTCCGGACGGTCTGGGTCTTCAACATCCTTTTGTGTAAAAGTATATATACCAGAATACACAAAATGAGGTACCATTTGGTAAAACCTGTTTAGTAGTTAAGGATCTACGTCGTTCAATAAAGAAAAAATAAAAGGCCTAATCGAAAATCGTAAAATGTGCATTTAAAAAAAATCTGTGCTTTATCACTAATTGTATTATATTTATTTTTTGTCAGCTTCATGGAAATATCACATACAAGAATATGAGATCTACAGCTATTTTAGGGGCTGAGGTACAGAGCTTTGAAAATAGGGTTTTATCACGTCACATATACTATACAAATGACAGCTACAGAATAGAAAATGACGACTTGGGCTGTCTAAGTTTAGGAACGCTGTCATGTTTCTAAACTTAGAAATCAAGCCAATACTCTAAATAAAAATCTATTTCGCTCATCTTTTTGTTTATATCTAACGCTCCCAAGCAAATTCAGCCATAATTTGGTGACTATAGTGATGAACTTGGTGAAATATCGTCAACATAACGACTTTTGGAAATGTCCCCAAATTGACAAAAATGACGTAAACATTAACAAAAATGTCACTATATTGAAGAAAATTCTCGATCTTGAAGCATGATATTCACTTTCCTTGATAACCTATGTTGCAGTGGAGAACATAATACTCTTGGCATATCAAACGAAAATCTTGGGAAGTCACAATGTGGATGGCTATACCATGCACATGTAATTGTTTGAAAATTCGAAATACATATTTCTTTATAGCACAAAAGTCGTCTGTCTCACATCTAGAGCTTTCTTAAGGGTATGTTGTATATTATTAAAAGTTTTTTTTATTAGAAACGTGAACGAGAGAAGCGAAACCACTTATTGAAGTATATGACTTCCATTAGCAAAAATATTTTGTTTAAGACAGTTTTAAAATTCTTATTTTCTCTTAATAGGTAAATTCAAAAGAAAACAAAACTACAAGAAAAATGCACTGAAATGCTTCGTTAATTAGCTTAGTAAACACTTCTTTTAATAAATCGATATCGCTTAATTTACGTACATGTTTGCTTAATCAATATTTTAAACCTTTTTTGTGTGTGATGTATACTGTAAAATGTGTTACATTAAACGCAGTCGAAAAATGTGACTTCGCTGAAAGAAAGGTCACAATGCTGGAGAAGTCAGAACTTCCAGGATGCACACGCTTGCTCTCAGGCTGGAAAGAAGACGACCTATCGATTGAGTTGCGAAAAATTGAGAGTGAGAAAATATGTTTTTCTTTATTTGTCTGAAGTAGAATTTGTATTATTTTCTTTTAGATGTCATACATATGTGCTAAATCAGATCTCTACGTTATCCTCATTCCAAAAGGAGCCCCAAAGTAAGGAACTTACATCCTGCTCTCAATTCAATAAGATTTCCAAATGAAAGAAAAAATGTTAAATTTTAGACTTGCCAAAGGATAATCTATTGTTCCAAATACCTTATATTTTATTTCATGTATTAATGCTTTTCCCGCTTTAAAATAATATTTACAAGAAGCCATTGTTATTAATTGGATGTTTGTTTTGCTTGGTCTTGGAGGCAAAACAACATGGCAATTATTAACGAGTTTTGAAACTTCTAGAACCTAAGTAATTGCAATTGAATTTTAAGAGTCAAGTATTTTTTTGATAACTTTCTTGAGAGAACATAAAAACTGCTCATAGTTCAATGAGCAACAGTTCATGTATTAAGATAACTCGTAAATTCCATTTACGTTAATGTTCTTGGAATACAAACGTCTTGTTTGTGATTAAGTTGATTATTTAATATCTGACTGTCATTATGTGAATTTGATAGCTAAAGCTTGGTTAACTGCTTAAAAAATCTACATATAGTCAATAAGAATTATCATATTTACTACAACGAAATCCTATGTATTCGATAAAGTGATATAGTTCAAATTTTAAATATTAAAATTTTGAAATGCATATCATAATTTCTCTGCTTGTAAGGTTCACAGTTTAATTAACTTGGCCACCCTAAGAGTTCAAAGTTACAAATATGTAATATAGAAATATTTTGAAATATCCCTGCATATGTGTATCAGCCATATTTCGTTTCAAAATCGTATTGCATGAAGTGAATCAAAAGTGAAGGCCACTGTGTAGAAAAGGCAAACTCGTTAACAGCATATACGCAGTTTATGTAGAAACTGAAAAACTAATAATTTAGAAATTTTACAGCATAGTGAAAATAATCCAAAATATGCAATATGTAGCCTCAATATTTAAATTATTATATATCTATATAGTTCTTCTTATAATACAACTTTCTTTAACATAAACATTTTAGGACGTGTCATTCATATTGCTCATTCTTTTGTTTTCGTATAGCATAAAGCGAGATAAGAAACTAAAAGCAATTGCTTTAATAATGGGATCTTTTGTTTTCTTAATTAATTTTCTGGAAACTTTGTGTTTTTGTTTCTAATCAACACTGCATTTTATACGTATAGGGATTTCTTTATCGATATTCCTTCGAAAAAAAAGCAAAATTTCAATAAAATCTTGTAACTTCCACATAATTAGAAAAATGCTTTTGTTTCTTGAAGACACTGTCAAAAGTTTCAAATTTGCTTCATCAAAGTGCTTAGAAGAAAGAAAACAAGTCTGAACAAAAACTTAAAATCAATATCTTTAGTCGAAAATATTCACTTAATCGATTCCTTTTACTGCTGTACTATTCACATTTTAATCATGAATATTATATCATTTCATTATACGAAGGAAAATATTAATGTTGTTCTGGAGAAAACGAAGTAACGATTTTTGTGTACAACGTAGATTCAATTAATCGAATTTGCATGTAGAACGAATCCCTACATACACATTATTCTAATAATAATATACACTTGATTATAACAATAATTAAAATGGCGGTACCAATAACAGAACTAGTGACACATAACAGATTATCTTTTTGTAATTACAGGTATCGGCTATTTCAAGCTGGAGACTCAAATCAGTCCCATCAATACAGTTGTATGCAGTTAGGGCGCGGTTATAGCTCTTTATAACACGTTTATGTGCAACTTAAGATCAACAGGCGTGTGTGTAATTTGCACTTAAACGGAGTTTCTGTTATGGACATATTGGCAAATATAATTTTTGCTTTTAAGACATATGTTAGTCAGAAGTAATACACGCATTTTAATAAATGAACATCTGAAATCCAATGTGCGTACTTAGAATATTAAAATAAATTTATCATAAAAGCATATAAAACAGAGAGTATCCTTAGAGACATGTACTCGACCTGGGGGGAGTAACCGAAGACCTGAGACCGACCTGGTCAAGCTGGCGAGCCTCTCTTGAAAGGATTTGACTTTTCATTTTATGATGAATCGGACTCAAGTGGACTTATTTACGAAATTCAGGCAGACTGGGTTTGGGCGGACTAATATTTACAAATTTTCCGAGGTCGGGGCTTTGGCTTGGTTTTATCAAAAGGTGCTTACAAAAATATGTTGTGAGCAGTACAAGACCTTTTCTATGCAATGCAATGACTTTTTTCTCCGACAGTAATGATGTAAAAGATCTATGGTACAGTGTTCATAGTTCTCAATTTCTTATTGACAATAAACTTAAGTTAAATTTCTATATATTAAAACTGAAGTTATATGGATTCACAATTACAAACGGCTGAATTTATCTCAGCTCTCGCACCACTGGACCACACCACTAAATATCATCAGCTTTCAGCCGGAAATAAATATTCATTTCTATATCTCACTAATCAACATTATAGCTTATAAATATCAAATATTCTATTATTAATTTAGTATGGTATGGTCAAAAGGGAGGCAGCTCACTCGAGGAAAGCTTATAGTATTTTAGATATTATCTGTATCAATTCTAATTTAATGATAATTCAGAGGATCAATTTAATTTAATAATTCGTTTAGATGCTCTTGAGTTGTTTGGAGAAACAGTCCGATGACACGAGGACAGACGAAGGCACATCAGCCACCATTTACCGAATAGGACGCTTACCTCCATATCTGGAAGGACACAAGGATTGTCGTCGTTGGAACATCCACCGACGAACCCTCGGGGAGAAATTTTCCCGACCGAAAGGTAAGGGAACAAGCACACAGAAGGCAGAGTACCAGCAGCGGCCCAGCCAGGGCCCAGGCTTCATCAAGGACTCTGACAGGAAACGGTCTTCAGGCATCCGGAGCAGGAGGTTCCCGGGCGGTCAACGGCGGCAAGCAGGGACGTCGAGACTCGACATCAGCGAGCTCCGGTCCAGGTTACACTCTCCGACCGACAGCTACGGTAACACAACATTGGGATTGAGCGTGGGTTCGATAGATGTTTTGAAAGGAGAGTGCCCCAGATCACAATTCACACCTCTTTTAAGCACTCCGGGCAGATTAAGAGCCCGGCAATTGAAAATGACGAAAGGTTTACAGCTTCACTTTTCCACCAATACAAATTCACTTTTATTCAAATTCTTCTCCAGAGTCCAGCCCATCCAAAGACATTTCTTCCCACGGTACGTGCATTAACAACGTGAAATCTTGCACAACGTTGCGTCACCCAAAAAGAAGAAAAAAACGAAGACTTCTGTCCCCGCCAGCAGAACGCTGGTGACCCTGAACTAACGTTCGCTATTCCTCGAGTGTATGAAAGAATATTATTTTATGAAAGGAAAATGGCCTCAATTTCTGAACAGATTTAAAATGCATTTAAATACGGTAAAATTATATACACAACGCCATGAGAGTTCCGGGTCACAAATTAAATAAATATAAATATAGAAGTTTAAGAAATAATGTAAATTTACAATTTTACACACACGTGACGAATTCCGTCGCGACACTATGGATTTTTCTGTGCTTTCCAAGCCGGAAGCCACACTGAAACCTGCACACATCGAGCCCCAAACATCGATGACATATTTCAAGGAAAATCCCGCGACACACCAGACTCAAAAATCCCGATAGTCTGATTTCCCAAAAAGAGCCCCTCTCCTGTCATTCGTATGAATACCAAAGTGCGCCAATAATCGCCCTTTTTTGGCACACCCGAAATCCATTTGTCTTGGAACTACTCAAGCAATATTCTATGAAAAGTTTGTTGAACACTGATCCCCACCCCGTATTTTTGTCTTTAAGTTTGTTTTATCGCAGGTTGTACTTGCAAATCTCGTCATAACAAACTTTGTCATGAGGTTTTACTAGCTTGACATGCACGTTATTGGTATAAAGCACATGGGTCCAGTAGCTCATTTGGTCCTAGACAGCAGATAAGAGATCCCTGTGTAGAACAAATCTTTTGGCTTTATATCTTTACTCATCATTTTTTTCTTTTGCTATAAAAATATATAGTGTTGTACGTTTTTTAATGAAGATATTGTACATCCTGTTAATTTCGGCTACTTTCATGTTCAGCAGTTTACTAAAAATCCATAATATCTCAGCTTCCTTCAACGCCAGTTCATAATCTTCTGCTCCTCAATAACTAAAAAATATATAATAAAGTTAAAATATTTAAAAAACACTTTCGATTTTCAGAATGCAGTAGAAAATAAATTTTTCGTCATTTTCCAAAAATTATCCATATACACCTGATTAAAAGTAAAAGCGTAGGTGTTTTTGACTCGATTCCTTAACTATTTAAGATTTAACGTATATATCGTCGTTGGCGTCTAATAATTTTGGAAGTTCTAAAGTTAAATAGGAATGAATTATTTGACAAAATAATGAATATTCATAATGAATTCACTCCCTCCCCCCAAAAAAAAACTACAACCGTACTATAAAAAAACCTAAACTTGTCCCATACAGATAAAATATTCAGCAGAGTATTTGAAACAATCTGTGAATGTAACGTATGATTTGGGAAAGAGGTCTATTTTTACACAAATCATAACACATTATATAACCCCTTGTCATCTCTCTTTTAAACAACATTAGCAGTTCACGTGAACCTCCGTGACAACGTAGGGATTTACGCTACTATGAGGGAAGGAAACATGTTTATCCGTTACTCAGCGAGACCACGAGCAGGAAAGCGAGAGTCATCGGAACCATTCACCGGGCAGGGCCAGAAGATTCCCACAGAGATTGGGCTCGGGTCTGTTAATAGGCCACAAAGACATTTCTCTTCACCGCCATCTAGCTCAAGCACCCGATCATATCCAGAAAATTACCCACTCCCCAAATCATGAGGACCAGAACTCTAAAGTACTAAGATCCGTACAACATCCTCTTGGAGTGAGCTGTCTGAGGAAACACACAAGTTAAGTAATTTGTTTCTCTTATACAAAAATGATTATAGAATAAATTTCTATAACATTTAAAATAACAGTAATATAATTATTAAAATCAAAAGATATGCTTTTATTTTTAGTCAGGTGTGTATAAAAAATGTTGGCTATAGAAAAAATGATATTCTACATTTGGTACATTTTGAAATAAAATCGTGTTTTTAATTTATTTTAATACAGGATTACATAGCATATTTCGGTACCTATATTAGGAGATAATCGGAAAACTGTTTTATTACATCCTCCTGAACATTTTAACTGAAGTAGTTTTTCCTTCTATTTTGAAAAATAGTAGAAAGACCTACTGTGAAATGATGGCTTATCTCCCAGATATAAAAATCAATCTACAGGAATGCATTAAAATACAGGATCAACTACAATTGTGCGTTATTTTATTACATTTTATTGACTCATCGACACAATAATCTTAATACCAGCACATACTATTCATAAATTATTATTTTTGATGCTTTTTAAATACTGAAATTCATAGAATACCTATTTATATATAATTCAAGTTAGAAAAAAGTGGCACTATATCCTCTAAGAGTTATTAACTGAAATCATTTAAAGTTGGTAGACTGTCTCAATATTAAATTGAATTATATCTGTAAAATATTGAAGCCAGCAGCTAATTTTAGATTTATAGGCTACGAAGGAAGTGTACATACTTTTTTCCGATACTTTCTATTAAGCTGATAGAAACAGTATTTTAGCTTTATCTATAGCAGATCCTGAAAAATGGATGCTTTAAAAATTTTAGTAAAATCAAAAAGCGGATAAAAATTCTGCCAAGAAAGATATGTTATATATTTTATATATATACAACGTGTTATTTATGTGATTTAGTCACTGACTTATTAGATGAATGTATTTATTAGTTATTTATTAATTATTTATTTAAGAAGTGAAATATTATAAAATAACAGTAAAGAAAGTACCATAATTATATTCTGGAAATGAAAATGCACAATTTTCTGCAAAAATTAAATATTCCACCACTTTTAAACATTTATTGACTTTGCAATTTCTCTAAATCAAAAATTTAAATGATATGACCGACTATTTCGGACATTTAAATAATGACTTTAAGGATGTGTCTGTTATCAGAATTCGTCGAATATTTGGAAAGGGTCAGAAAAATATTCTCATATTCAGATTATATTCTGTGTTTCTTATCATTATCTCATGATGCGATGGTACACTTCATTCACTTAAGAAATACAATTTATTTTGACTATTTTCTTAAACATTAGTTGTAGGGTAAATCTAGAAAAGATTATATAGTGGATATGTCTTTATAGATAGGTTCAAAAGACATATATATCAGCCATAACGCGGTTTTGACATATATAAATGAATAATTCAATTTTTAATTATCAGTTGCATGTAGCAAGTCTGTATGTAGCATGTTTCATATTATACAGTTGTTATAGAGAGCAAGAGTTGCAATTTAGATAGTAATTTCTTAGTCTGCAATTCCATTTGATGATAAAATGCTGTATAATTTTTACTTCCTCTCGGGTAATATTGAGAAAATGTTGTTTTGCTAAAACTTTTTCAATTTAGAGATTTTGATGCGAATATATATGTTTAAAGAAATTCTGAACACGTTTTGGCTATTTTTGGAGTGACGCATATCTATCTGATGTCTGTTGGCAAACAAATATGTGTACACGATATCGACCATAACCAATAATACATTTTCTCGAAACTTTATATCAGGCTTGTAGTGAAAAATAGCCAAGATATATTTCATTTTAGTGACATCATAGGCTCCCTTGGGAACAAGTTATTCCCCCCGGTGGTACATTGCCAAGTATGGTATAATCGAAAGTATTCTTCAAGCACTTTAAAGTAAATAGTAACACGTTATAATTGTAATCATTTGGACGCATGATACCGAAAAAAAATCCTTTCAGTTTGAGAAATTCTAGTTGATCCACACTCAAGGTAATTTTATTTTGTTTCATAGACGGTAAATAAGGTACTTAAATTGTTTTACTTTTTAATACAATCAGATAATTTATTTTCTAAATAGTTGGAATTTAAATTGTTTATTTATTTTACTTACTTTCATATTTATATATTATTACAGCATTTTACTGCAATTGGAGTGCATGTTTTGTTCTGCAGTTTCAGTACCTGGCTCCATTGTTTTTTTACTGTGTTCGTTTTTTCACGTTCATTGTTTTTTACTTTGCTCGTTCTTTCACTTTCATTGTTTTTTACTTTGTTCGTTCTTTCACTTTCATTGTTTTTACTTTGTTCGTTCTTTCACTTTCATTGTTTTTTACTTTGTTAGTTCTTTCACTTTCATTGTTTTTTACATTGTTCGTTCTTTTACTTTCATTGTTTTTTACTTTGTTCGTTCTTTCACTTTCATTGTTTTTTACTTTGTTCGTTCTTTTTATTTCAATGTTTTTTCTTTATTCCTTTCTGTGTTCGTTTCCTATCAGCAATACTTCAGAGTTACGTAAACAAGTTCTCTATTGAAAGCTATTTCAATTATTCAATAATTAGAACTTCTGTGCAAGGATGACTGAATTGGATGCATATTCTCAGGTCAGACTTTACGCTGTATATGTAAGAGTATTCTAATCCAAATATGATTTATATTTTAGTAAACAGAAAGGATCAGCTTTGGTATAAACTTACTGTTGAAAAAAATCGGGCAGTTGGATTGGATCTAAAATATTTTAAATGTATGGGGACACTTTGAATGAATTTGCCATGGATTACGGGAATCACTTATATTTTTTCAATCAAATATAAGTCTACCACAGTATTATACCACATTACTCTACCACATTATATAACTCTACCACACAATTTTGGGTATTTCGATCCTATTAACGAGAATTTAATGCTCATATTATGCCATAAAAAGCAAGTGATACATATGTTTTTACAAGAAAAGAAATGTTTCTTAGGAATTATCAATATATTTCCCTGATTGCAGTTGTTGACATAATACGAATGAACAAATGTGTAGAATGACATACATTTTACGTAAATTTTGTACTTGTTGTCTAGTCTGGGTTAAATCATTTTCTCAGATTACCTTGACAATCTAAAAATGCTAAATGACAAGCAAATTTATCTGTAAATGATATAAATATCTAGCAGGTTTATTCAGCATAACTAAAAGATAAGGAAAATAACTTAACAGCTCTACATAATATTAGTTTAGCTATATGAAACGTATTTTCGATTCTACTCATTTATGATGCATCCTGTGTTGCAGCAGAAAAATTAAATTATTCTTCAACATTTTACCTATTGTAATGTGTCTTACGCTTATGTGGAATTAGTACTTTCAGGATGACGATTTGGCATATTTAGAGCAAATATTTCTCCGATCATGCGATGTAAAGAATTTTTCACAAATGAAGCAATTAAGACGATAAATAAAGCAAAGGTTTTAAAGCACTATCAATAATAAACTGGTTCACGACACAAAATACAGATTAAATAAAAATAAATGAGAAGACGTAAGTTTAGGAAATCATCTGTATTTCATTTTCAGTGGAACAATTTTTGATCAGGTATACATGTGCCATTTCGAATTTTACCAACACAGTCTTGCTCTTTATGAGCATTTTTATTGCACCAAATAAAGATATCCAAATAATTTATTTCACCACGTCTTACGATTATTCTTTATTTGAGCTGTTGTGAACCAATGTATAATTAAATCCAGTTAAATAAAAGCTTTTAAATTTAATTCAATGTTGTTGTTCGCGTGTCCATGGATAAGCAATATTGTAGTGGAGCAGTGGTCTAGATTCCTTCAAAAACAATGATCACAGTGTCTGCCAATGTTGGTGCATCCCAGCTGTAGAGGATCTCCCGTAATGAATCCCTGAAAGGAACTATGTCAATCTTCAAAAGATATACCGCAACAGTTAGGCATTCCCAGATGTGGTTTAATTCAATATTAAATTTAATCAAATAAAATTTTTTAATGAATGACACTAAAATTTACTTTTATATCTTTACAAAATCAGCCTTATCAAAAATGTATTTCAATTTAGGTGCATTTATGAGAACTAGCGGCGTGTCATTTATCATGTAGTCGATGAACTTCGTATACAACTAGAGACGTGCTTAATGAATTATACTCAGCAGTATCAGCGAAATTAGACTGTAAGTTGCTAAAGTACTCAAAAACCATATTATCAAATTGCATCGGATGTGTTGTGTTTCCAGTAAAATATCGTAAAATTATGTAAAATAGATTCCATCAGGTTAGAAGCTGGTTAAAATATTTTATACTAAATGTACTCGAGATATAAGATTAGCAGTCGTCGAGAATACGTGTGTGCGCAGACGCAGCAGTGTAATTATTTTTTATATATTATAAGTTGGTACACTGATAATCTGTTCCCTGGTTTTCAAGAAATCGCTAAGTTCCGGTGAATGAAATTTAAAATTTCAAAGAGCGCTTTAAAAATACGTCCGCTTATAACAACCGCAACAACAAAACATACTATTCCGGAAGAACCGCATCGTCCATTGACCAGAAATGCAGGTTTATCAAGTTTCATAGCCGCACAATCGTTAGATTTTCTTCTATGGGCTGAACACACACACGCACACAGAGACTTATGTTATTATGTATAGCTGTACCAGTGCAGAGGATTTGCGAAATTTTTAATGCTAGGACTCTGAAAATATCAATTTCATTTGTTTGACGTTTCTGTTTTGGCTACGATTTATTTCACTATTTTCTGAATCTCATTGAAATCTATCCCCATATTCGCAATTTTTCTGACTCATTAAATTTATATCGACACGTAAAGAATTATCTGAAAAATGATTCTACCAAATTTCATATCCCTGAACGAACGTATGGGATGTAATCACTCCAAATACCCACATTTTCCGTTCTCACACGTGAAAAAATATATGAATAGGTCGTACGTGTCCCCCATTCAGTATTGTTATTAAGCAAGAAACATCAAAGTCATTAATTCCTTAATATTGTTGGTAAAAAAATATGCATTTAAATTTTCTGCGGCAAAGATAACAGAGTAAGCCCGTATTACTTCTGAAATAAAAGGAGCTTTTATTCTGATAAACTTGTTAATGATAAATAAGCAGTTCCTGACATTTCCGTAGTCTGGAAAACTGTCCTCCATACAAAGTCCGGACTTGAAATTTCATTCTATAAGGCTTCAAAAAGATTTTCTTTTTTCAAATATTAAGTTTGTTCCTTCCAAATATCTAATTGATTAATATTTAAAAATTGTTTGTTTGTTTTTACCGGAATGTTAACTCATATAATGTTAATTCATATAAGTAGCTCATATAATAATGTTAAATTACATAGTTTCCATAATCGGTTATTTCCTTAATTTTTGTCGATATTCTTAGTTTCAGTATCATTCATTGGTACATATAAAGTAGTTTTGTGTTGGTTAATTAAACATAGTTGAAGTTATAATTGTCGCCTTCTAAAACATACTGTTTCTCCATACTGCATCTATATCCATTTTTTACTAGAAGTTTTATTTATTCAAATTCTGTTAATCTTACTATTGATATATATTCAATTCCTTACATATTCGTACCCAGAGAAATACTCTTTATACACCACATGGTGTTTTTAAGATATACCTCAACCTAAATCGGTTATTTTTCTTTCAATTTGGTTATATCCTTCTTACTTCCACTTTTATCCACTGATATTTTTGAATAATTTAATCGATTGATACTTTTATTTAGTTGAAGAAGTTAGCTCATACATCTTCTGAAATCGATTGTTCCTTTTTTATGCGTATGGTGTACAAAATTGAGAAAAATCCAGTTAGTTTCTTTTTAAATATTAACTAGTGAATTTGGGTTTATATATAATTCTTACTTAGATTGTAAATCGCATAACCGTACATTTGCATATTTGCACATTAATCTACCGTAAATTATTTGTGCGAGTTCCTAAAATATAATTTTTAATTAACATACTACACAATTAACTTCCACAAATTTAAATTTTAGAATAAACGTTATTTATTAAACATCTTATAATTACGATTAACTTACTATATACACATTGGCCTATATCAGATTGGCATATACCTCTGTTTCTTTCATTGTTATTTGCCATGGTTTCTGTAACACCTGTAAATGTTAAATGTCACCGTCACTTCTTCGATCTAGACTGTCCGCCCAACCATATAGGTATAAGGTATCTGTTTGAACTGCCAGGAAGTGCCACCCAATTTAGATCAAAACCCAGTAAGGTATGCATCCACAGTCACCGTACCCTCCTTCCCCTATCACCAACCTTTCGGAAGGACATACGGACCCACATGATCAACGTGATCGTACTCCGCGTGAACACAGCGGCAGTTTTGGCAGTGACGGGAATCGAACCCGGGCCATCCGAGTGCAATTCCTGCCCGCTAACCACTGGGCTGTCGCGCTCCCTGTCACCGACAATGTACGGACGTACTTAACTTGTCGAATAGCAACCGCATAATTGGCAGTCATTGCTTGCCATTGTTTTTAAAGCGCAACACATTTTATTCGGTCATTCTGTATTCACTATCTTCCCTCTGAATGTAGACTGTTGACTGAATATTTCTTAATTCATTTTAAACCATCTTCATGGCGCGCATCGCCTCTCAAGTTCTTAATGTGGACTGCTGCACCATTTCTCATCATCGAAAAAAATCTATATCGTTGAACTTTTTCTGCATGTTGCCATATCATTTCGCCTGAGGTCCACATACTCCCACCGTATCTCATTGGCTGTCCTCAGGGCGATGCCGAAACACTTCTTCGTTGGTCATAACCAATCTGCCTGGTTTCAGTGTTGGCTCCCAAGGAGATCTCTGACACAACCACAACTGCAATTTATGTGCAATTAATTTATTGCTGCCATTACCTTCTGGGGCAGGACTGTCGTCTGGGGCACTGCCAACGAGTCTGTTCCTTTGCGTCGTTTGGTATATATCATAAATATTCGTAATATGAACACTGCCCAAATGTCTCCTAATCTCTCATTGTGTTACAATTTTCTTAGATCTAGTATCAACTACTGTTTATTTTATTGTAGTTTGATCAAAGAAATTAACTTTCAAAATTCTTTTGTCCCATTTTCTTGTCATTTTGCTCCATCTTTCTTCTTATTTGTCAATTTTTACTCCCCTAAAATCATATTTTTCTTACCAACGGATCACATATTTTTTCTCTGTCTGATTTTCAATTTTTATAATTTATTATTTTCATTATTATTATCATAGATTTCATTATTATTATCACACAGAGGAGAATCATAATTTGGTCTCTGTTGAAAAGTTTATGATTCTTTTGTATTCAATTGCTGATAACCAACCGTTAGCGATTTTTTCTGTGGATATATTATATCTGTCTGCATTTATCTCAGCCTGCTCTTTCGCAGTAAGTTCTTATCGGTTTTTAAGAGGACACTCTGCTCTTTTGCAGTTAGAAATAGGGAATCAGACGGTCTTTAAATAATAATTGTAGTCACCTAAAAATATGTATGTATTGTTCAAAAGAATAATGAAAGTTACATTCTTACTTGTAGCAGTTTAATTCAGTTTATTGTATGGTTTGCATTTTGGAAATTTTTGGAAATTGTTCTTTTCATTTCAAAATAGAAGTCCGTACAACTGCTACAAAACCTTCCAGGGCATCCCTGATAGTCTGTGATTAAATAAAATTAAATTGAGTTAAATTAAATAAATAAAACATTAATATCGACTTCCTAAGGAATGTCGACTAAATGAATAAACGAATATTGATCATATTATTTTATTATTTCACCTTGCTGTACATGTTTACTGAGACTTGCTATTTTTACTTTCCTTATATACATAGTAATGTATAAGGAAAGTATTGTGACGGGGTCGAAAATTCGAATTCGAGTTTTCGACGGGAGAGCACGTTTCAAGCATCCCTGATCACGAATCAAACATTTTTGAAGTGATGTCTGTGTGTGTTTGTGTGTGTGTGTGTGTGTGTGGAAGTATGTGTGTGTGTGTGTGTGTGTGTGTGTGTCAGTGGGTCTGTGGAGACGATAACTGACGAACGAATGGACCGATTCGAACCAAATTTGGTACAAAAATTACAATCTGTAAACACTGGAAGCCTATTGTTTTTATACGCAATCGAATGTTCAGAACCCCCCTAAATTTTCGAATGAAATTTTGAAAAAATCGTCAAAAAATCAAAACCAATAATAAAGTTACGCAAATAGACATTTCTTATGTAATTTTTCATTAGAAAACGATTGACATAAATTTTAGAACGCTAACATAAACTGTTCTCTAGATATTGCACGTTTTTCAAAAAAATTATCAAAATGTCATATAAAATAGAAAACAAAAATATTTCCTATTGAGAAACATATTCACTTTTCATATATAATATCATGCGATAAATTGGGTGACATCATTCTCGTGGATCTAGCTCGTTCCATTCATGAAAAAAGACACTTTGAGTAATACTTTTGTATTTGAACGCCAATTTATCTGCTGTAAGAATAACTTATTTCTTCGTCCATAACGTCTGGCGAGATTTTGGCGACGAATTTGGCGGAATGTAGCCTACTTGGCGACTTTTTGAAATGTTACCAAATTAACGAAAATCTCGCCAAATAGATAAAAATGACGATAAATCAATGAAAATGACGACTAATTGTCGAAAATTCAATATCTTGGAAAGAATATTAGTATCTACTAGAATAAAAACTTTTTTATTTTACTGTAAAAGTAGTAAATTCCTTTCATTATATAAGGAAAGTCATGTGTTGCCCACATCAGATTTTTTTGTTTATCTTTGTTGAAAGCGGCGGTGTTTTTGGCGGTGTTTCAAACAAAAAAACTTTTCTAATTAGGTGGAAGTCAGAAGCTTTCAGTGAATATTTTTTCTATTTAGAACATAATGTAAAGACATTCTAAAACATGTCTAAAATAAAGTGCTGATAACAAATAAAGTGAAATTGGTTTTCTGAAAATTGATTAGAAAACAAAAGATCTCATTAATAGTGTTACTCTTTTATTTTGCATTAAATTTCTCTATATATTGTATGACTGAAATCAGATGATCGATACAATATATAATTCTGAATATTGTGGAAATAATTGATATAACAAGAAAGAAATAATTACAATACGTACATCATTTTAATGCTTTACACTTCTTTCGATAGTCATCACTATATTTCAAATCAACTCACTTGATCTGTGAAGTCTACTCACTTCCTTCCATACAGATTGGCTTTTACACAGTGTTTACTATGTACGTAGTTTATAAGCTATATCTAATTTTGTGCAATAAAAAGCTAGTTATCTGTCTTTTCCAACCACTTAGAATGAAGAAAAATTTGGAGCCCGCATTAATGTGTATACAAAGAATAGCGAAGCTGCATATTGGACTCATTTTCACTAGCTTATAACAAATTAATTACATATAGAGAGAGAAATGAATCTGTAAATAGGACTAATTCAATAGGACTAATTCATGGGACTCATTTTAATAAATCATTTTTATATAGAAATTTATGGACTTTTATATTAATAGACTTAGATATAATTAGAGATATTAGTAGATTTAGAGCCAATTTTTAATTGAAATGGACAGACATTTTAGATTGACATACTTTGACAGTGTGGAATATTTCATATTAAAATGATGTGCTACCAAGGAATATAAACGACTAGTGGAGGCCTGTACAATGAAAAGTTAGATAAAGCTAACAAGACAGCAGACTGACTTTTTTATATATTATACTCAATTTCATATTTCTGTAACTTCACAGTCATTTTACTGTAGTGTGAGTGAATTATTTGGATCGTCCTGCAGTTTTTTCACTTTATTTTATTCCTTTTCATATTGTTCATTCTATTGTTAAATTTTATTTTGGTAAAATGTTTTCAAACTAATATATCGTGTTTAAGGAATCATTGAAACGGAATAAAAATGATGCGGGTATATATTCCAATTCAATTTTAGGCCTTTCATTTTGGCATATAATGACCCAATTAATATATTTTTTTTCAAATTTATTTACAACAAATACCATGATGTTTCATTCTTCAGACCTATTTGTGAAGATGATTTGTACAGCGAGAGCATACTTATACTTCTTTTTAGAAGAATCACATTACATAATTCAATAGAATGTTTTGAATAACAAGATAATTTAGAATACTACGGGAATTTGCACATAATTGTTAATTTTATGTTTCTTCCTATTATATATTAATTATACGAAAAAGGAGTATTCTAGTACTTAATATATTTCTATTAAATGATTTATTAAGATCACCCATGTGTATATGTTTAGCAAATATTGAAAACTGAAGAAAGTTAATCCAAGAATAATCTTGGCTAATTGTTTTATATTTCATTTTACTTATTGGTGTTTTTACAGTATATAAAGGATGAACCATTAGAAACTTTCACTTACTATTCACCTTTTTGCTATTCTTGTTCCTCTACGATAATTTGCAAATTATGATGCTTTTCTCTCCATCCATTGTTTCTATCAAAATAAAAAATTACCTTAATGATCATCCACCTCTCCTATAATTACCGCATCGCCTACTAATTGCACTGAAAGCTTTCCATTAAAATTTCATAAAACACGACGGATATGAAATAAAAAACTTTAATGTTAGTATACTTCTATTTTAGGTACAAGATGTTGCATTTGATTCCAGGAGTATTTCTTTCAATGCTATATCCAACAAGTATGACATCTATTTCATGTTTCACTTTTAATTAATTTTTAAAGTAACAAAATATGTCATAAATAATTTGATATTTGTAGTGCATTAGAATTTTCTATCAGTGCTGCTTCTAATTTAATTTGTTGATAATAGAGTTAACAATATTTGAGTCTGGAATTATACAGTAAGAATTAAAAAGTTGCCTTTGATATAGTAAGTATAAACTCGTTACATATTTTAAATAATACATTTTAATAATACATTTAAATAATTATTTTATATAATACATTTTAATAATACATTTAAATACATATTTTAAATAATACATTTAAATAATACATTTAAATAAATATTTGATTTGATTGCATTTATTTATTTTTCAACTTTTCATAATCATTAATAAATAAAATATGCTATGGAATAAAATATTATCAGAGATTCAAATGTGTTGTTTATTATTTAATTCAAATTGGGGGACACGTCTATTAGTTGAATACACAGATGAATAAGGTTGGGTTTCCATAAACTTACACTTCCCATAAAACATATCCATTTAAATATGAACATCCATACGAATATTTCTCTAAATTAGAAATTGGATATAGACTGATTAACCTATGTTTCACAGTTGAACTGTAAGGGGATGTGTAGAAACATATATGTGTTAAAATTGTATTATATAAAACATAACCTTCGATACATAATGTTGAAATTGGACGACAATTGGGAGTTATGGTCATGTTTACAGTCAAAATGCCACCCAGTTTTCATAGAATATATAAGAATCATGTAACAATGGATCTGGTCATTAAATACTTATGTAGCCAGAGATAATTTTTGGGGAAATCTAATTCCGGCTACTTCAACGAACCTAATAATTTAAAATGGATCCTAATAGCAATTTATCTTGCCATTGTATATATCGGTAAATAAATGCTGACGCATATTAAGGTAAAAACTGTAACATTAATTGCATTATATCCAATACTATTCGAAATGTTTTATATGATTTAGATATCAGAAACCGACTGTACACAAGGAGTAGATACATAAAATAAATTATTTATGAACAAAATCTCAAACGTGCTGTCATATGAGGAGCATTCAATGTTAAATGACATGTTAAAATATTGTAAATTGACATTCTTTGTTCTTACATATGGGAAATAAATTAATTTTCTCATGTATGTAATAATAATTACGTAATTGCATTCCATTATTTAAAATATTTATTTTACATATTTTTACATCAATAAATTATATCTTTATTAGCTGTAAAAATAGCTTAAACAAATACTTTTAGGATAATAAAAGATGGAATGCCAAGAGGGTTAAAGTTACTCTCAGTAATAAATCCTCTCTCTTGCAATAAATGCCACCTAATTTTATGAAGAAAATATAAAGAACTCTTCATCCTGTCAAAAGTATTTCTAGCGAATACGAAATCGATATATCGATATTTCATTCAAATTGCATTCCAGTGGTAAAGTATTACATTGAATCCTTTTTACAAACGAATATTCGAGAAAAGGTAATCATTAATTTGAGTTGAATTGCAAATTTATTTTATTATTTAAATTAAGTGGGGCGTGGCTCAACTTGACTTTCAAATACTGGAATCCATATTTAATATGCATCTATAGAGATCTACTCTATAGAGTAGAATTTAGCAATAATAGTGAAGTTGAATATTGGGTTCCTACTAGATACTTTCGGCCGGACAGGGAGACTCAACTTGGGATTAACATAACCTCTCGGGAAAACTTCCCGTCGCTAACGTACTTATGCATACTTTTGAAGTAGGAACTGAATACCTACCAAGTTTGGGCTTTCTATGATTTATGGCATTGAAAATATTCTTACCCAACAGAGGGATGCAACTCGATAGGTAGTACAGCTCTTCGAGAAAGCTTCCGGTCGCTAAGATACACACGTCACCTTTTGGATTAAGAAATAATTGCCTTCCTAATTTACAGCTTCCTAGTCCTTAAGGATTTTAAAATAATTTTGCCCGAACATCGAATCTCACAGGCAAATTATATATGATTACTAAGAGAGTCCTTCCTCGGGTGAATATCTCGCAAACTATGGCAGTTAGCTATATACGTCCTGTGCCCTTTAATAGGAAAACCCTATGGCCCATACAGTGAGAGCAGGGAGACCACGTAGACCTCGATTTTAGGGTATTAGGCGTCCATTTCGATCACTTTTGCAGAAAGTATAAAAAATAAAGTTGGAAGTTGTAGATCGAATCAAATTTAGTACACACATGGTTTAATTCCATAACAAAAGAGGAAAAAGTAGACAATGCGACATAAAGCGTAGAGATGCTGATTCTCTGTATCCGGGGTATATTTACTTAAAGTTGAGAAGTCGTGTTTTATGTTGGATACCCAGATTACACATAGACATGGCAGAGTAGTATGCCAACACTTCGTGAATCAGTGACAAGAATCGAACGCTTTGCTACCAAAGTCAGTCCATTACATTTGCAAGTAAGGTTGCATTTTCAAATCAGGTTACATTTGCAAGTCAGATTGCAAAGTCAGCCAACTACATTTCCTATTGGATGAATGCTTCAGCAACTTAATAAATATGCTTGCTCCCTTCATTGCTCCGGCAGCATTTTGAGCATGCAGACATGTAACTTGCATTTTGTACATGGTAATAAATAGTCTGTCAAACATTCGCATATTGTTGACTAGTCAAAATTCTAAGTTGTTGTTTCCGAAATTTTTATTTTCGGTGGTAGGGCTGACAGGTCATTTTCCAACTTTTGTTATAGAGTTTTGTACTAAGTTTGACTAGCTTTACAAGGATTAGTAAAAATAATTTACTTTATTTAGAAAATGAAAGTTTTTCGAGTTAAGATATCACTTAATAAGAGATTTCTAGCAGTTGAAAATGCCTATAATCTACCTATACCTGCAGAGGTCTCTCCGCTACATGGTGCGGTGGGTATTGCAGGTCAGGATAAAAGTAATTGTCTGTCTGATTGATTTTTCCCATATCTGGAAAAGGGTCCGAGATAGTTCCCCTAACCCCCAGAGAACTCATGCCACGGGACCCCCTGTTGTCATTGTGGGTGCCGTAGGGGGTTTCCAATGCAACGACCACAAGAATTACATCTAGCTACCGTAGTTCGTGAGCTATTGTCCTGAGGAAAGAACTTCCTTGTCACCCGTCGTATTTAAATTTTAGCGTTGTATGCTAGAAGAACACGGAAATAATTTAAAGCAAAATCCATTAATACCATGGGATGCGATAACCAATTCCAAACCCCAAAACTTAACTACTCATTTTTTCAGTCGCCTGAATGTTTTTCCTGAAGCGAAGAGATAGATACACAAACGTCTTTAGACAATATTACAATATACATTATTTTAGTATATCTTGGTATAAAAGCCTCAATTCATGTTTTAATCTAAAATATTGCTTAGGAATGCAACACACTACACTATAAAATTATGCACCTAGTTGTATTTTAGAACAAAGTTATCAAGATGCTTTATAGGAGTTCTGTTCGTCTTGGAGACTTTATTTAATAACAATAACTTCCTTCGGTCGATGCTTGAATTACTTTAATAGCAGTATCATGGAGTTCTAAGTTTCATGTTTTACACTTAAAGGTACATTGACAGAAAATAGCAGTTTAAAGTGGATTTTAAATGGGCATACGAGCATATTCCACAGCATATGTGCGGCTGGAAGTACGTATCCAGCAATATCCAGAGCTTAATGTCAGTTTTAATCTAATGGACTTATAGTCCAAAGGTTAGAACTGACATTAAAAATGAACTGAAATTGTAACTGGCATTGAAAGCCCCTATAGCACACACAAGTCCAAAGGGATCGAGTGGCATACGTTGTTTGGGGGTTAAGGGGTCATCTCAGACTCTTTTTTAGATCTGGGAAAAAGTAAATTAGAATTATCCTGACATGCATACATCATGCAGCGGGATACCTCTGCAGGTATAGTTAGAATATAGGCTTTTACAACTATAAGAAATCATTTATTAAGTGATTTTCTTACTCGAAAAACTTTTATTTAAAGGCAAAAGCAAATTATTTTTTTTCTAAACTATCTTTCTACACTAAATATATCAAAAGAAATTTTATACCGTGTCGATCAAGCCCGTTGAATTATTTTCTTAACTGTTTGAAGTAATAAAATTTAATTTTTGCTGAAAAAATAAGCTAATGACATATTCGTAAAATAAATTAGGACATATTATAAATGCTTCAGTAAATTCATTTTTCAACGTTACCCTGCGGTTTTTAAGATAGGATGGCAGATATTACAGTCATTATTCAAATATCAAAGAGGATCCTTACAGGTACTTTGATATTCGCACTTTGGAAATATTTAGGTGATATAAATTTTTTTGTACTTTAATGCATATTTTTTTCGAAATTATGCAAGTACTATTCTATATGAATAATTTATGAGGAATATATTTCCACATGAATTATAATTTTAATTGAAATTCATGTATTAATTGCTGTTAACAATATATAAGTTGATCTAACAGCACCAATAACTTGTTACGTATTGTTACTTATATATGCAGGGTGTCAAGTAAAGTCCTTATAGGACCAACTTTGCAATGGATGATTATAGAGACATACTTCCAATTAAAAAAAGTATACAGATTAGCAGATAATACAGATTAGCAAATAAATACAGATTAGCTAACAATGATGAGGCACACACCCCTTGTGCGATACCAAACTGGTTTTTAAAAAAAGTACCACCATGTTGAATATAAATCTCATAAGTAGTGAAATTAAGTAATTTTTTAAAGAAAAAATTTGAATATTTTAGGTTGACATTATATTTTTCAAAAATTCCTAAAATAATTCTATACAGATCATCTATATAAATATAATTAAAGAAATCTTTGAAATCATAAGTATAAATACTATGAATATTAGTAAGAGTTTTTAATTTCTTAACTAATTCAAAACTGTTTTACACAATATGACAATTATTAGAGATCTCAATTGACAAGGCTACTTCTTTTAATATTTTAATAATAATTTACCAGCATTAGTAATGTAAGAATTATACCCACTGGTAATAGTTCGAGAAGCAACAGGAGATTTATGAAACTTGGGTACTAAAACAATATATGGAGTGTTATTACAACTATTTTTTAGGTGGATTTGCTTATATTTGGCAGATATTCTATTTCATAAGATTTAAAAGATAGTATTCTGTAAATTATAGATTTGATTATTAAGTAAGTGTGACTGGAGGATACTTATATAGTAATATTTACATATGATTGAATAGTTACTACTTGCCTTATCAACATATGTAATGACAAAATCATTTTGAATTTCTTTGATATCCTTTTTAATCGAGTTAAGTTTATATGTTTTATTAATTTTCTGATTATATATATAGTGATTTAAGTATTGCTCTATTAAGACACTCCAGAGTTTGAATGCTTTTACTGGGATTTGATATTTTTATAGCTGATTTTATAGATAAATTTATTTAAGTCAAGAAATAAAACTTTACAAATTAAATTATGTTTAAATTTAGTAGGTATACGATACTTTGTACCAAGTAACATAACTAATCTCAGTGCATCATAATAAATAATATTTAGATTCCCCGTTATAACATGTCCATAGTGTTTATCTACGAAGTCTTTGTATTTATCCAAATAACAGTGGCAGTATGACTCTTTATCCAATTCGTAATTTTGAATAATATCTATTGATTTGGCTATTTGATTATAATTGAAAATATAACGTCCTAGCGGTTTATCATATTTATATGTAATTCGTATCTTATCATATTTATATGTAATCATATTAATATGTAATGGATTTACATGTTGACTGGAAAGTAATTGGAAAACCGCTTTTAAAAAATTATTTATATATTCGAAGTGCATACATTGGAGAAGTGCTGCGGGGATTGTTGCCATACCGGGAGTGTGCCGTGGCCTAGCGGCATGCTGAAACAGAGGATATAAGGGATCGCAATCCCCCCTTAGGCGTTTTTAGCACATTGCCTGTTAGCATTCCCATCCATTTTTTATTCCATTTGCATCCTATTTATATCTTATTTTAATATATTTCGTATAGTGAGGAAAATGTTGCAAAACTTCAAAAATATTTGGAATATAGAGATCAAACTTTTTGAAGATTTGAAAAGTCGATGGAATTTTTTTTTTATTTTTTTGTAAAAGAGTGGTATACGATTGTTATTTTTAATTTTTAATTATTTTATACATCCTCTTAATTCAAAATTCATTTGAAAGAAATCCCAATATTAAACAAATGTATAAAATAAATGTATAAAACAACAAATGTCTAAAATTTCTTTAAACATATGGCTAAAAAATGTTTCCATAGTTATGCACATGTTCTCTATTCCTGAAACACTCTATATATGGTATAAAATGAGAATTTGAAATATATATATTTAATATCAGCTTCTAATATTTTTCATAGTGTGTTACTTTATAGCTATTGCGAAGGATTCTCCATTATTGGGCACATCATGAAAATGAAGCATTAAATCAAAATAACCAAGTACTGACAATTCATTGGAAATGTATCCAAAGATATGTGAAAATTGTTGAGTATGTCTTTAAAATAATTTTTAATGTGATATGATATGACACGCGATCATTATTCCAAGTCATAAAAAAAATTCATATGTCTCAAAAATCTATAAAACCATGTTATCAAAGAATAATATTGCAGTCAGTACAAACTTCATCATAACGGTTCGAAAACCCTATAAAAAATCAAAACGCAATACTCTGAAACTGGGGTAACTGCCAATTCAAGAAATGTATTGATAAGGAAAAATATTAAACTCGCCTCAGTAAATAAGTTTCCTGGCATAACGATGTGGTTTTCAAGATAGGGATGACAGATAGCCACAACGTCATCATTCAAATGTAGAAAATGATTCTTGGAGGTAATTGAATATTCGCTTTTAGAGATATTACACGCACAACAAATTGAAGAAAATGGCTGAATGCAATTAATGTGTCTGCTTTGAATGCAAAGTTAATGTATCGTTTTTATGCAATATGCACTGCACTGAATGACTGACAGTGTGAGGGATTGATGTATCAAAATTATTCAGCACTTTTATCATAGCTTGAAGCTTGGTTTTGGTCTCATTCGATCCATAATAGTTTCGACACAGTCGCACGACATGTTGACTTTTTGAATACATATGTCAATCAAGCTAATAAGCACTTTAAATGCATCCACTAGAACCACTTGCAACTCACACATAGTTAAACAGCTTGCATCCTCTCCATCACCAACAACAAATCAGAGAAGGTGGTATAACCAGCACAGGGGGAAAGGAAAAATTGCTTCCAGAGATTTCGAGAAATGTCAGCATTTTCAATTTTCCACTGCATCCTAGAAGCACGTAAATTTAGGATTAGCAAAGAACTCATGTGTATCGAACAAAAGAAAAAGTGGATCATCAATATGATGAGTGGCCGCAGTATATGCGGAGTGAATACAAGTGGCGTATCAAGTATACCCAGGCGTCCAGCATACTGTTTACTGAGCTGAATGCCTTTGTGCAAAATAAGGTAATTTTGCAAATTTCTCCTGTTAATAGTGATCAAGGAGGGCACGTAACATATATCGATTATAGAGCAGTACTTGGGTAAGAACTCAAATCCGACTAAAGAACTATTGCATTTAAAAAAATTATATGTTTCAATGTAATAGTAATAGTTTGTTATAAATATATGTGTCACTTAAATGATTTTATGAGTAAACTTTATGAATTAATCAAGATTATATGTATATATATATATATATATATATATATATATATATATATATATATATATATATATCTTGATTAATTCATAAAGTTTACTCATAAAATCATTTAAGTGACACATATATCTACAACAAACTATTACTATTACACAGAAACATACAGTTTTTTTTAAACGCAATAGTTCTTTACTAATATTTGAGTTCTTACTAAAGTACTGATCAATAATCAATATATGCTACGTACCCTCCGTGATCACTATTAACAGGTGAAATTTACATAATTACCTATTATATCACAGTGGCATTTAGCTCAGTAAACAGTATGCTGGACGCTTGCGTATACTTGATAAGCCACTTGTATTCACTCCGCACATACTGCTGTCACTCATCATTATTGATGAACCACGTTTTCTTTTGTACGATGCGCAGGGGTTTTATGCTACTCCTATATTTACGTGCTTCTAGGATACAGGGCATCAACGGTAAGTCCTTGTATAATAAAATTTAAGTAAGGACTATTTAACTTATGACAGACACTAAAGAATGAATTTCAAATTTCAAAGATTTGAATAATGGGGAACTGTCAAAAGCATAATCAAGAAACGCGAAAACACGTTTGAATTAGTGGTGATAATTCCCAAGAAAAATTAAAAAAATTTTACGCGAGCAACACATAACTTTTGATATAAAATACAATAGGTTTATTTTTTCACAGTGAAAAAATTATGTATTAGATCTACGGCACAATGGAACTGTACATCTGGCGCTTTTCGTGGTGACGACAAGTAAAACTATTTCGAAATACCCAATTAACTTATATTTCACACAACTTAATTTAGCAATTATCAATATTCATAGCATCTTATATAGGCAATATAGTTCATAAATAAAAATATTTTAATAATTAATTCATAAATTTGGTGGTATTTTTTAAAGTTTATAGACATTTTGTCCATCCGGTGCAACATATCGCCAAAATGAAGACATTTCGCTAACGTAGTCGCCACTTTCCTCAAATATATCGTCAAGCGTTACAGACAAACGGAGGTAAGTGCATTTTTATATATAAATGATTGTTGGGGAATTGTTAGGAGTCAAAATACCATTACGCAAAGTATATTTTCCTGAGAATGAAGCAAACTAGACATAAGGGAATAATGTTAACAAATGAATCACATAATATTAAATATGAAAAGTGAAATATATTTTTAAATTTCTACTGTATTTTAATTGTATATGATTTTTTATAAATGTATTCAAAATAAGTGCAATTTGAAATCCGTGCAAGAACGATTCATGCTACCGTTTTATATCAATATATATCAATAGTTTTAAATGAAAAATTACATGAGATTTGAGTTTTTGCGTACTATTAACAATGGTCCTGCTTTCTTGCTTTTTACGAACTCCCTATCAAAAATGTTTTTGAGACTTCTAAAGATTCGATTGAGCTTAAAATCAATAGGACTCATTGATTGTAATTTCTATATACCATTTCTTCTGAAAAGCTCCTTCGTAAGATATATTTTCCAAAGACACACACACACATGCATACATACACACACACACAAACACACACACACACACATATATATATATATATATATATATATATATATATATATATATCATATAATAGCCAGTAAACAAATTCAAAAAGAATTCCTATGCATATCCACTAAAATCAAAGGCACTACTCAGGAAAAGGCGCCAAGCCGCTCTATACTCCGAAGCAGAATGTAATCCAAGAAAAAGAAGATTTAAAGGAACTTGGGATAACCAAATGCTTTGCATTTAATGGTTGGGGAGGATTGCGACTCCCCCTCCCGTTTAAAGCTGCTTTTCCAGCCTAGGCAAACGCTCGCGGTACCAATGCAAAGCAAATGTTGGTCCCCAATGTGTGCTAATACGAAGGCACCCGGACACGGAAGAACAAGACAACCAAACAGAAGGAAACTGGACCAAAAGTGATTCCTGCCCAACTCGCTATCATATATATGTTCGATTTACGCATGCGTGCTTTCTTAGCAGGTACGCATAAACTTTATTTACTTGCAAATTGAAGAAGTAAACAGTCAAAATCTACATGATCCTTGAAAATCGATCTATAGCAATCCTTTAAGAAATAAATAGGATAATGTTTATATGAAGCATCTGTTATGATTTTAATATTGCTATTATTGCAATCTTTTTTAAACGTGTTGTAAATTTGATTTCTCCTGCTTTCTTGCTTTTTACGAACTCCCGATCAAAAATGTTTTTGAGACTTCTAAAGATTCGATTGAGCTTAAAATCAATAGGACTCATTGATTGTAATTTCTATATACCATTTCTTCTGAAAAGCTCCTTCGTAAGATATATTTTCCAAAGACACACACACACATGCATACATACACACACACACAAACACACACACACATATATATATATATATATATACGTGTATATATATATACGTGTATATATATACGTGTATATATATATATATATATATATATATATACACGTACAGACATACATCACTATAAAAAAATGATAAATTCGAGTTCATTCATGTTTGAAACGTGCCCCTCTCTCGAAAATTGGCTTTCGTATTTGGGACCCGTCACAATACTTTCCTATACATTATACTATGTATATATGGAAAGTGAAGAGCAAAACCACAGTTTCAAAATGATCTAACACTTTTACCTCATATTATCTTTGCAGGCAACATATCAACATTTTCCCATTCGAAATGTTCAAAAAAATTTATGTTTCACGTCAATCTATAACGAGTGACAGAGTTACTTACTAACCTTCATTTAAGAGTATCTTAAAATTAGAAAAATAAATAAAAACATTCATTAAAATAGTCATAAAATAGTCATTAAAATTCCGAATCTTTCGAAATGATATTATACTATATGCACTTCGAAAAAAAACGTCACATACATAAGTTATTCAATAAACAATTCCCTTAGGATATAACGAAATGGAACCCTTTGCTATAATTAGTATTTCTTGAAAATATGACTGAATGCTAGTATAAGCACTTCAGAATAATTTAAACCTCTTTAATCTGAAGGGTAATAAACTGTCTTGGGAACTTAAAACCAATTGAATGGAGCATGTGAAATATATTTATGAATGAATAATTTTTTAGAAGCAAAATTTTAATACCTTAAATCACTGTCATAAAAAGTGAATTAATTATCTGATTTCTCTAGTAATACCATACGATCTTGTTATTTAAGGAATTATATACGCATTTGTAAACGTAGGGGAATATGTTTCGAAAAAATCCAAAACTCAGTTTAATGTCGATTTTTTTCATATTACTTATCATTGCTATTAAAGCATTTTTTTCAGGTCGCGTGACTTTTAAGGATTGTATTGCTTAATGTAATGAGTTTTAAGAAAATAGCATTGCGTAAGTTTGTTACAATTTCATGTACATAAAATTCTAATACATTAAAGAACTTGCTCTATAGATGTTAAATATATATTAAAAATTACACTTCTGTATTCAAACTTCACATTTCTGTATTCAACTACTAATTTGATTTGTTTTGTATATGTGTCTGATCTATTAGTGAATAATATGACTGTTTTATGTATTTAAAAATTTATAATTTAATTTTCTTTCAATAAGGTCACTTGATGCTTGATTTCATATAGTAATTCTTATAAAATAAACTAATGCTATTTATGTTTGCTTTTGCTTTTAAATTCTACGAAACGTCTATATAAATTTAACAGTGATCCAATTAGGGGATGATCACTGTAAGCATCAATTTTATATTTACACAGAATATATATTATTAAAATTACCATACTGTTAGAAACTACTTATGGAAGATGTGTAGGAAGAGACGTATCTCAAAATTTATTATTTTTAGGACATCATTTCTAAGGACGTTCTGTAATACAAACAGAAGGATAAAGCTTACCAACTCGTCCATATAAGTGATTTATTTTAACTTCTTCGAACTAATGTATAGAGAAGTATAAGAATACAAAACATTTCAGATTTTAACGTATAGGCACAATTTAATAAATTATGAATCCATTTCAAATCCATTTCAAAAGGTGTCCAACTGTGGGAATGGATACGATATTTTTTTTTATTTTTATTTTAAGATATCCATAGCATAAGTTGCTACACATAACAATGTGATGGCAAATATGGAATATTAACAGATATATAACTCATACTATAACTATTTTCAGCTCATGAATTATTTCAATATTTTAAATTTCAAAAGTAATTATACTGTTAGGGACATATAAAATGCCTTCACTTAAGACACTTTAGGAACCAGAACATATACATATTAGGAATACATATATAGATATATTAGGAACTCTTGTTGGTGGTCTTGCACTACCTAAGGGGATCTAGCGGATCTTCGAAATGACTGTATACTGTTATCAAGAAATTTGGTCTCATTTTTGTATCCAGGGATTACGAATATGCTTCAAGTGGAAACGTCATAATAGTACTTTACCTTAGCTTATCAAAACATGGGCCAAACACCAAACTAAGCATTTTTTGTTATAGTTTATTGAGTCGGGAATGAAACGTAAAAGTGCCGGTGGGACCTTAACGATGAAGCACATGAGATGAGGCCAAAACTTAAGAATGTCTTAGAAATTATAAAATGGCATTCAATAAACAAAAATTACAGTAATAGCTGAAAAGAACGATGGACAACCTGAATGCACGTCTCACAGAGGCGATGGGGGGGATTGACGAACACTCTCGAACAGACCCGGCATGTCGCGCACTTCGGCAGAAATTCTAGCACCGAGTTCCTCTTCAGATTCAAGGGGAGTGTTGCAGACGAGACTCTTGAGATATTCCCACACAAAGAATTCTAGACGCGTCAGATTGGGCGATCGCGAGGGCCAAGTTACGGGATCTTCCCAATGAGTAAGCCACCTGTAACGCCTTTTCGTTGCAAATCCAACCTGGTAAACTAAGACAAAAAATGCTTGATTTGGCGTGTATTACCCCCTCGTAAAGTTTGACTTTTCTTTAACTAGAGAGCTATTGAATTGTTAAACAATGAGCTGCTGATAAATAGATATTTTGCACGTTATATATTTTTCGCATTTATATATTTATGTTACTGTAAAGCGTTATGAATTTATTTAGTTAGTATACACGATTTTATAAGTGAAAAAAACAAAAACATAAGTTAAATGGATACTATAATTTTGTACGATATTTTAATAGAATATATAACATTCTATGAGATGAAATTATCCAACGTAAAAAAAATGCTCCGCAAATAAAATAAAATACCACATAATCCTTTAACAAACATGTTATAATTTAACCCCCAACGTAGTTACAAAATTATTTTGCTGATAAAATATAACACTACAGTTCAAAGAATGGAGCAATATGTCCCTTATTCACTGATAATAATAGCGAAAATTCACCCCGTTCCATTTATCTTTATCTATTCAAATCATGAATGCGACTATTTTCGTTTCGTAATATTGATTTATACAGTTCCATTATGTCGTGTTTTGCTAGATGTCGAAATACCCCATTCTATTGTAAGTGCGCTATTTGAAAGCTAATACCGTGTACAATAGCATGTTTTGGATGGACAGAATCTAGAGTTAATTTAATTTTATTGTCCTCAAAGTTGGTAAACTTTTCACATTATGCATGGGATTTGATTTAATTAGGTGCATAAATAAATAATAAGGTATTTTGTGAAAGTGTAATTTTTATCTTTCAGAAAAAACACAGTTCCATACTAGTGATGCCCGAGAGCATTTTCCTTATAAGTACTTAAAAAAAGCGGTTCATTCATGGGTTATGTCCTGCATAATCGTTACTGTAGAATCAGGAATATTTTGAATGTTTTATATGTAAATGGAATGAACGTAAGAGACTTGTGTGGTACCTCAAATGAAAATTTATAAAAAAATAAGTAATAAAAAAACCTGATATAGGCAGCACATAAATATACTTATAAAACACAATGTATTTAATAATTTTCAGTAAAAAAAATGTATAAGATCCACGATACTGTATTTTTATCGTTGAATTGTATATTTGGCGATTTTCCGGGTGACAGCATGTGAAACTATTTCAAAACATTCAATTAACTTATATTTCTGCCAACTCTAAATAAACAGTTATCAATATTTATAGCATCCTCAATAAGCGATATAGTTCATGTAATAAAATATTTTAATGGCTAATTCATCAATTATGTGTCATTTTGCAATTTTGAGGATATTTTCTTCAATCTCGAGCGAAATATTGCCAAGTGGGCGATACTTCGCTAAATTATTTGCCAAGTTGGCCAAAATGCGTCACCTAGTGTTTCAGACAAACTGAAAAACGAGCATTTTTTATATACAGGAAAGTATGCCGGTCATATGACTGAAATCCGAATATGCGAAACATTACTTCCCATTTGGCGTCATTTTTATCAATTAGGCGACATTTTTGTCACTTTGGCAACATTTAAATAGTCGCCAAGTTGTCGACGCCTCGCGAAGTTTTTCACCAAGCGTTACGGACGGACGGAGAAATGAGTTATTCGTAACTTTCATCAACTATTTGTCATTTCATTGATTTAGCGTCGGTTTCATCAATTTAGCGAATTTTTATCAATAGGGTAGCATTTTCGTTAATTTGGCAATATTTGAAAAGTCCAGTTGGATATATTTATACAAATTCGTCACCAAAATTTTGCCATACGTTACGAACGAAGGCATAGATTATTCTTATAGTAGATACCTATATTCTTTCAAAGATATTGAATTTTTGTCAATTAGTCGTCATTTTTTAACAATTTGGCAACATTTAGAAAGTCACCAAGTCGGCGTCATTCAGCCAAATTCGACGCCAAAATCTCGGCAATCTGTATAAACGGAGATATAAGTTATTCTTACAGCAGTTAAATGACTATTGACTCTCAAAAAAGAAATAATTACAGAAAGTGTATTTAGTCATGAATGGAATGAGATAGATCATCGAGAATGATATCACAAAATTTATCGTAAGGTATTATATATGAAAAGTAAACATATTTGACAATAGTTAATATTTTTATACTTTATGTGATTTATTGATAAATGTATTTGAAAACAGTACAATAACTCGAGAACGGTTTATGCTAGCTTTCTAAAGTTTATGTCAGTCGTTGTTAAGGTAAGATTACATACACACATACATACACAGAGACATCATCCCAAAAACATTTAATCCATGTTGAGGGATGCTTAAAACTTTCTCACCCGTCGAATTTTCAATCGCGTAACAATATTTCCTTTATACACTATACTATGTATATAAGGAAAGTGCTTTTTGCTTATAAAAATAAATAAAGGAAATACAAAGGTAGAATACACGACGATGACGTTTAATATTAAGTTATAAAATTTCATCTTGACTTGTACAATAAATATGTCATAAAAATGATCAATTCATGGAGAGAAAATGTTTTAAATCCATGGATGAATCGAAATTAAATCATGAAGTCTAAACTTTAGAATCCTTAACGTATTATATACTCTACGCTTAATTTTTTTTAATTCTCAATAAGTGTAAATTCCCATATAAGTAGAAAGCGAAATTTAAATTTCCACAATTCTAAATGGGATGCATAGTTTAAAATGTATTATAAAACTTTGATGAAATTAATTTACATTAAACGACAGTAAAAATAAAAGTGTGAATCAACATTAAAAATGGATTTATAATACCACATTAATATTTTAAACTTATAATCATGTACATTGATTGTATTTTATTGGTGTAATTTTTAATAAACTGTTTACACTTTTAGAGTCGTCCTTTTACTAATCATAATTTCTTTATTCTTATTTTCTCATGATAATTTTTCAATTATGAGGTTTCTTTTTTACCCATTGTTGCCATCAAAATAACAAATTATGTTAGTGATCGCCCGTCTTTTGTATAATTATCAGAGTACCTACTAATTACTCATAAAGTGCTCTGTTAAAAATTCATAAAACACACGGGTTAAGATAAAAGAAAGTACTTTCTGCAATTAGCCATTTTATTCATTTCCAGTAGTTGGCTAATTCACTTCGCATTTTTTCCAACCAGTTTGGAATATATAAAGTTATGATATATAACTATAGTGACCAATTGTTATCACAATATTGAATTATCGGTTTTACTGTACTGTATTCTATATTTATTTCAGTAATTAAACTTGCTTTAAAACTTTTGTCATAAAGGAATTAGCAATCTAATCTAGGGTGATTTGAGTAATAAAACAAAATATTCGTAAATTTGCTTTTCGACATGTAAAATATTTTTGGACATGTTACATTATATTTTTGCGTAACACTTTTCCAAAGAAGAAAAATTGCATATATTTTCAAATTATACAAATCATGAAGAATTCCAGAAAATGTATATATATAATTCATATATATGTTTCAGAAACAGAAATGACATTGTGTATGGACGTCCTATTTTTCATAGATAAACTATAAAATAATAATATATAACCATGAGACCTTAGCAAGTTAGTTTTCCAGTTGTAAGGATGACAATTTTGTAAAATTGAAAATTTTGAATCTTATCGAAATTGACAAAACTATTCCTCGAAAACCATACTAACTAAATAAAAACAAATTTCTAAGCTAGAATATGTTTTTTTTAGCTTAAGCCATAATCCATTTTTAATAATGATTCACACTTTCATTTTTACTTTCTTTTAATGTATATTAATTTCATCAAAGTTTTATAATGCATTTTAAGCTATGCATCCCATTTAGAAATGTGGAAATTTAAATTTCACTTTCTCCTTATATGAGAAATTACATTGCTTCATAAATAAAAAAAAAATAAGCTTAAAGTTTATAATACTCCACCTGCTAATCAGTATATCGCTACAAAATACATTAACAAGGATTCTAATGTTTAGACTTCATGGTTTATGTTCGATTCATCCATGGATATAAAATCCTTTTCTCTCTGAGAATTGATCTTTTATGTGTCGTATTTATTGTAGAGTCAAGATGAAATTTTATAACTTAATATTAAACGTCATTGTCTAGGATTCTATCGCTGTATTTTATTTTTTATTTTTATAAGAAAAAAGCACAACGATATTACTTTCCTTATATACATAGTATAATGTATAAGGGAAGTACTGTTACGCTGTTGAAATTCGACGGGTGAGAATGTATCCAGCATCCCTCGATATGAATTAAACGTTTTTGGGGTGATGTCTCTGTGCATGTATCTGCGTATGTGTGTTTGTCAGAGAGTCTGTGGAAACGATACCTACACGAACGAATGGAGCGTTACCGACGAAATTCGGTACATAAATTAAAATCCGTGAATACTGAAAGCGTATTGTTTTTAAATGCAATGGAATGTTTACGCACACCCTTTAATTTTCGAGTGAAATATTGAAAAAAACTTCATGTAATCAAAATCATCATGTATAAAACTACGCAAATATTCATTTCCGAGTTAATATTTCCTTATAAACGATTGACATAAACTTTAGAAAGCTAGTAGAAGCCGTTCTCGAGATATCGCACATTTTTCAAATTAATTTTTCAA
The DNA here is from genome assembly GCA_951213105.1 of Amaurobius ferox. NCBI lineage: Eukaryota > Metazoa > Arthropoda > Arachnida > Araneae > Amaurobiidae > Amaurobius > Amaurobius ferox. Next base: position 51,715,027 of record OX578134.1, read on the forward strand.
AAAATCACAAAAAGTACAAAAATATTAACTATTGTGAAATATGTTTACATTTCATATATAATATCTTACGATAAATTTGGTGATATCATCCTCGTTGATCTAGATCATTCCATTCATGACTAAATACACTTTCGGTAGTAATTTTATATTTGAGCGCCAATAGTCATTTAACTGCTGTAAGAATAACTTATATCTCAGTTCATAAAGCTTGGCGAAATTTTAGCGTCAAATTTGTCTGAATGTCGCCGACTTGGTGACTTTTTAAATGTTGCCTAGTTAAAAAAATAGACGCTAAATTGAATAAAAATGACGGCTAATTGACAAGCATTCAATATCTTTGAAAGAATATAGGTATCTATTATAAGAATAACTTATATTTCCTTCCGTAACGTTTGAAAATTTCTGGTGACGAATTTGTAGAAATATATCCAAATTCATGACTTTTTAAATATTGCCAAAATAACTAAAATATTACCCAATTGATAAAAATTCGCTAAATTGATGAAACCGACACTAAATCAATGAAATGACAACTACTTGATGAAACTTACGAATAACTCATTTTCCGCCTGTCAGTAATGCTTGGTGAAAATTTTAGCGATGCCTCGCCAACTTGGCGACTATTTAAATGTTGCCAAAGTGACAAAAATGTTGCCAAATTTATAAAAATGACTCCAAATGGGAAGTAATGTTTCGCATATTCTGATTCTAGTTATATGACGGGCATACTTTCCAGTATATAAGAAATGCTCGTCTCTTCATTTGTCTGTAACACATGGTGACGCATTTTGGCGAACTTGGCGAAATATCTAGCAAAGTAGAGCCGAATTGGATATATTTCGCTCGAGATTGACTAAAATATCCCTCAAAAGCAAAAATGACACCTAATTGATGAATTAATCTTTGAAAGATTTTAATATATGAACTACGTCGTTTATTGAGGATGCTGTCAATATAGAAAATTGTTTACTTAGAGTTGCCAGAAATATAAGTTAATTGGATATTTTGAAACAATTTTAAATGCTGTCATCCGGAAAATCGCCAAATGTGCAATTCAACGATAAAAAGACAGTACCATGGATATTATAAACTATTTTTTGGCTGAAATGCATTAAATTCTTTGCATTATATAAGAAAAGTTATGTGCTGCCCATATCAGATTTTTGAGTACTTATTTTTTTATAAATTACCGTAATAGATACCATACAAGTGTTACCCTCATTCCATTTACATGTTAAAAATTCAAAATATTAATGATTCTACAGTAACATAACCCATACATAAACCGTTTTTTTAAGTACTTATAAGGCAGAATAATCTAGCCAGTATGGAACTGTGTTTTAAAGTTAAAATTACAAATAAAATTACAATACTAAGTTAAAATTACACTTTTACAAAATACCTCATTATTTATTTATGAACCTTATTAAATCACATCAAATGCATAATGTGGAAAGTTTACCAACTTTGAGAACAATAAACTTAAATTAACTCTAGATTCTGTCCATCCAAAACATGCTATTGTACACAGTATTAGCTTTCAAATAGCGCACTTACAATAGAATGGGGTATTTCGACATCTAGCAAAACACGACACAATGGAACTGTATAAATCAATATTACGAAACGAAAATAGTCGCATTCATGATTTGAATAGATAAAGATAAATGGAACGGGGTGAGTGTTCGCTATTATTATCAGTGAATAAGGGACATATTGCTCCATTCTTTGAACTGTAGTGTTATATTTTATCAGCAAAATAATTTATATAACTACGTTGGGGGTAAAATTATAAAATCTTTTTTAAACGATTATATGGTATTTTACTTTATTCGCGGAGAGTTATTTACGTTGTACAATTTCAGCTCATAGAATGTTATATATTCTATTAAAATTTAGTAAAAAATTATAGTATCTATTTAACTTATGTTTTTTTTCCAGTCAAAATTTTTTCAAAATTACATTTTTGTATACTAACTAAATACATTTATAACGCTTTACAGTAACATAAAAATATAAATGCATAAAATATATGACGGACAAAATGTCTGTTTATCAGTAGCTCATTGTTTAACAATCCAATACCTTTCTAGTTAAAGAAATGTCAGAAAGTAAATGCTGATAAGTAAATACTGTTATATTGGCATCTAAGAGAAAATATAGATTTTATAATTCATGTACATCGGGTTTAACAGAAACTTATAAACACAGTTATTATACAGGGAGATTACAAACAGATGGGTCAAACTTTACGAGGGTGTATTACACACCATACCAAGCATTTTTTATCTTAATTTACCGGGTTGGAAATGAAACGTTAAGGTGTTACAAGGGGCTTATTTATTGGGGAGCTCCCTTAGCGTGGCCCTCACAATCGCCCAATCAGCTTTGTCTAGACTTAACTCGTCACTCGAATTTCGGCCGAAGTGCGTGAGATGCCTGGTCTGTTTGAGAGATTTCGTCAATTCCCCCATCACCTCTGTGAGGCGTGCATTCTGATTGGCGGTAGTTATTTTGAGCCATTACTGTAATTATTGTTTATTAAATGCCATTTTATAACTTCTAAGGCATTCTTGAGTTTCCACCTCACCCCATTGGTTTTATCATTTAGCGTCCACTGGCGATTTTACGTTTCTTTTCCGACCCTGTAAACTATAACGAAAAATATTTTGTTTCGTGTATACTACCACCTCGTAAAGTTTGACCCATATTTCTTAATCACCCTGTATATCTCTAGATCAGATAACTTATGGTAAAGTATTACTATGTGGTTTTCACTTGAATCATATTCGTACTCTCAGGATACACAAGAATGAGACCAAATTTCTTGATAAGTAAGATAGCTTGATAACAGTATACAGTTATTTCAAGGATACGCTGGGTACCTTCGGTAGTGAGAGAGAAGCAACAGAAGTCCAAAAGACTTGTCTCCGCTCCTGGTGCTCTATCATGACCCGACACCCGTGCATTCTGGTTCTCTAAAGAGTGTATTAGAGAACTTCTTTAGGAATGATGTCCAAAACACAATAAATTTTAAGATACGCCTCTTCCTACACATCTTCGATATGTAGTTTCTAACAGTATGATAAATTCAATAATATATGTTCTGTATAAATATAAAATTGATGATTCCTATGATAATTCCATAATTGGTTCACTGGAAAATTTTTTAGACCTTTCGCAGGATTTAAATAGTAAATCAAACACAAACAGAGTTAATTTATTTTTAAAGCGTTGCTATATGGATTCAAGACTTAAGTGTTCTTATTGAACGAAAAGAATATTATAAATTTTGAAATACATAAAACTCATATTATTCACAGAGACATGCATCGGACACATATGCAAAACAAATTTTAAACAAAGTTTAAAGTACAAAATTAAAGACTAAGTACAGAAGTGCCATTTTTAATATATTCTTATAATCTATGGATCAAGTTTTTTTTAATTTATTTGAATTTTATAAATATAAAATTGTAATAAACATTCACAGAGCTATTTTTTTAAAACTCATTATATTAAGCAATACAGTCCTTAAAAGTTACGCGATCTGAAAAAATACATTAATAGCACTGCTAAGTAATATAAAAAAAATCGACATTAAACTGAGTTTTGGATTTTTTCAAAACATATTCCCCTAGGTTTACAAAATAGCATATCGTACCCAAAATAACAAGATCGCATGGTATCGCTAGAGATATCCGACAATTAATTCACTTTTTATCACAGTGTTTTCAAGAATTAAAATTTTGCTTCTAAAAAATTAATCATTCATTAAAATATTCCACATGTTCTTTCCAATTGGTTTCAAGTTCCCAAGAGAGTTTATTAGCCTTCAAATTCCAAAGGTTGAACTTATTCTGAAGTGCTTATGCTAGTATTCCGTCACATTTTCAAAAATTACTAATTATTGCAAAGGGTTTAAATTCGTTATATCCTAGGGGAATTGCTTATTGAATAATTTAAGTAGGTGATATTTTTTTGAAGTGCATATGTAATATCTTTTCCAAAGATTCGGAATTTTAATGACTATTTTATGACTATTTTAATGAATGTTTTAATTTATTTTTCTAATTTTAAGATATTCTTAAATGCATTATCGTGACTATTAATTAGAAAAAAGTCTAAGTAACGATGCTACTCGTTATAGATTGATGTGGAACATCAATTTTTTCTCATATTTCGAATGGAAAAATGTTGAAGTTCTACCTGCAATGATATTACAAGGTAAAAGTGTTAGATCATTTTGAAAATGTATTTTTACATTTTTACTTTCTGTAAGTATAGAGTATAATGTATAGAGAAGTTATTGTGAAGGGTCCCAAATACGAAAGCGAATTTTGGAGCCCTTTTCAAACATGATTGAATTCGAATTTATCATTTTTAATGGTGATGAATATATATATATATATATATATATATATATATATATATATATATATATATATATATATATATATATATATATATATATATATATATATATATATAATGTAGTATTATAATGGTGGTGTAGTATTATAGTGGAATTCTAGTTTATCCATGTCTTCTATGAATCAATCTATGGATTTAAATTTAAATTTAAGAAATTGTAATATGATTACAAACTTGTATGATAAAAGACAGGATTTTAAATTTAATACATCTAAAATTCAACATTTTGACTCTTGTTTGCAAATATCAGTTTTTAGAAATATTATAATAAACTAGGGTCTTAGAATCAATAAAATTTGCGATGAAAATTATAAATTAGGAAATTTTATGGAATTATTAAGTACATTGATTAATAATGCTTATCCTCACAAATTTGTTATTAAAATTATCAAATCAGTATATCAACTTCCACTCGATAACATCCGAGAAAACTTTCCCAATTATAGTGGCTAACAAAATATAATTATAATTATTTATTAATTATATAAATAAATAAAAATTAAAAATAATAACATAAGCTAAAAAACAATTAGAAAAATCAATAAATAGGAAAATAAGATACATTAATAATAATGTTTTTAATTTTATTTTTGCTAAAAAATTGTAACTTTAGCCAGTTTGAAATTACGATTTAAGAGCCCTTATAATGGTGTATAGTGGCATGCTAGTTTATCTATTTCTTCTATGAATCACTTGTTTAGTAAGAATTTTCATCTTTGCTTCATGTTCATATTCTGTATTGCTTATAGGAGTAATTGTTTCCTGCTCTGACTCACTTGGCGGGTCTAGAAATGTTGCTTTGAACATTCATTCTGCCTCCCTGGTTGTATTTCGACATGTTCATTCCGGTGCTTCTAGATAATTCATTTTGCTGAGATTGATCACGTATACACGTGGTGAAAGAAAAATGGTTCATGCCACATGGTAATACAAATTTCCTTAATATTTCTTACTTTAATTTTTTCATCTTTTGATGTCTGTAGTCTGAGTTTGAGCAATTTTAGTAATGTACTATTGCTGAATCTGAAACAGGCATTTGTTTGGGTTAATTAGAATTAAATACTCAGACCTGAAGATGAATGTAATTCTGATTAATCATCGAATTTGGGCCGGTGCTGTTATTTTCTCTTATCGGCAATATAGCCGTGGTTTTGTTTCTATGGTGATGTTAATATTACTTTGACTTTTTATTCTTATTACAATTCTCTAATATATATATATATATATATATATGCATACAAAGGCAAAGTTATAAATCGTCTACTTCTCTATGTAAAATAAATAAATATTTCATTTATATCACCAACATTCCAGACTCCCGAGCTAAATAATTTTACGTTAAAAATTTGAGCAATTTTTATACAACTCGTCTTACAGCCTGATTTGGTTACATTCTGTAAACTTTAAAATTAGGCTTTGTTGTAGAAGCAATCAAAGTTTGATAATAATTTAAACTCAAAAATTTGAATGTATTTACGCTATATGGGTGCAATTATTATTTTCATTTTTATTTAAAAAATAAAGAATATATTTTGTTGATTTTTTTTTATGTATTTAATGGGATAATTTGAATATTTTCTAAACTTTTCGAAGCAATTTGTGATTTTATTATTCGTTTAAAACGTCCCATAGGGTTCAATGTACTCCATTTCGTTAACCCGGGGTTCAATCCAAAACTAATCGGGTGATAATTATTCATTAACATTCCCATAGGTCCCACAGACCGTTTCAACAAAATACTAAATTTCTATTTTGTTAAAGTCATTTTTACCGCAGTTATCGTGCGAAAGGACACACAGACAGAATAAACAAAGTCATAAAGACTTTTAACCTATGTTGTAACGTGATAAAAATGCGCAAAACGTCAATTCTTTTTTAAAAAGTCCGATCTTTATTTCTTTATTTTTAGTTACACGTAGAAAAGGAGAAATGTTTTTGTTTTCCTAAGAATTTAATGTAAATATCGAAATTGCCTTTAAAAATTTATTACATGTGCTCTACTTAAATACTATAAATATTTATCGAATACATTCCCCGTTACATTATTTATCGAATATGCAATTAAAACAAATTAGCTAAATTATGAAAACATTCCTCTTTTTAGCAACTACTCACATAAAAACAGAAAGTATAATATTTTGAGAATATTTTTTCAAAGACGCATATTCGCTTTGATAAATAATAATTCTATATGTGTGTACGTACTTAAGGGTGCCAGATAAATAACAAAACATACCATAGGAAACATAATTTCAAAATGTTACAAACCTTCACAGCGAAGAGTTTTCTAATAATTTTTCTTTCAGACAGTTTAATTATATTTCTATAAGTTTAAGGAAACATTTTATTTTATTTTAAATGACTCGCTTCATTTAATTCCCAACTCAGGTAAAGAAAATCTACAATTTTTCTGCTGAAAACGTGAAATATATAAATTTTCTGCAAAATTACGCAGTTTTTTGCGACACAAAAATTACAGAAACGCATATTTAGAAACGTTTTGCAGAATTCGGAATGCATTAGTACTTGATAATTCTGATTAATTCTTGTTTGTTTTAAACGTAAAGTCCAATTATTGTGTATGTGCATAAAATTATTTCTTTCAACATAATTTCAATACTGTCTTTTCACACGATTATTCATATTTTATATTTATTAATGCATTTACGTTATGGATATATTTTTTGTTTCAGGAAATAAATTATAGATACTAACTATTTACATGTTAATTATGCGTATTTTATGAAATAGATTGTACATATATTTTATATATGTAGATATTTCGCAAAATTACAGTAAGTAAAATAGTTGTATGTGTCAAAAATTTGAGAACTACCCGTAAACTAAATAAAATAAATTTTTCTTCGGCTACTAGCAACATAAATCACTTAAAAAAGTAAGAATTATATTGCATTTAAACAGTAGCGTCTCCATAAGAAAATTGTAGTGAGGTAAATTTATGCATATACAATTTTTCGAATTTCATTGGGTTCGATGGATTCCCGGAGTTATGACCCCCAAATTCCCCCCATTGGTGACGCCACTGCATTTAAAATTAATTTACACTAGTTTCAAACTTTAAAAAAAAATCTGATGTGGGCAGAACATGACTTTCCTTATATAATGCAATGAATTTACTACTTTTACAGTAAAAAATAAGTTATTCTTATAGTAGATACTTATATTCTTTCCAAGATATTGGATTTTCGTCAATGAGTCGTCATGTTCATTGATTTCGCGTCATTTTTATCCTTTTGGCGAGTTTTTCATTAATTTAGCAACATCTAAAAAACAGCAAAATTGGCGACATTCCACCAAATTCGTCGCCAAAATCTCGCCAAGCGTTATGAATGGAGAAATAAGTTATTCTTACAGCAGAAAAATTGCTATTAGTGTTCAAATACATCTTTTTTCATGAATGGAACGAGTTAGATCCACGAGAATAATGTCACCCAATTTATCGAATGGTATTACAAATGAAAAGTGAACATGTTCCTCAATAGGAATTTTTTTTTTTTTTTTTATACGATTTTTTCATAATTTTTTTGAAAAATGTATAATATCTCGAGAACGGTTCATTTTAGCGTTCTAAACTTTATGTCAATCGCTTTCTAATAAAAAATTACATAAGAAATGTTTATTTCCGTAACTTCTTTAGTAGTTTTGATTTTTTTTTAATTTTTCCAAAATTTCACTCGAAAATTTAGGGATTTCTGAACATTCCATTGCGTATGAAAACAATAGGCTTCCAGTGTTTACGGGTTGGAATTTTTGTACCGAATTTCGCTCGAATCGGGCCATTTGTTCGTCAATTATCATCTCCACAGACTCACACACACAGACATCACTTCAAAAATGCTCTATTCGTGATCAGGGATGCTTGAAACGTGCTCTCCCTTCGAAAACTCGAATTTGAATTTCGACCCCGTCATAATACTTTCCTTATACATTATTGTATATAAGGATAGTAATATATATTCTATTTAGCATAATGTCATAAATACAGGAATATAGCACTGGTGTGCAGTAGCTCGAGTGGGCATCGATAGAACAGATCTCTTCCCATTTGTTATTTGAAACAGTGTTTTATGTTATTTTCGTATATCATTTTTATGTGTATGTACACAGTTCGCTGGAATTTTCTAGAGAATATGATTGTATATGCTTCATGCTTTTACAGAACTCTGCATGATTCTTTTTTTAAATATTTGGATATTTCAGGAATTGATGTTTTAAATATTTTTAAAAGATAATTCCTGCTAGGTTTATACATTATAATTGAAATATTCTGAATAATAAAACGATCAATCAGCATATTTCCAGTCATCAGCAATTTTCAGAATATTTTATGGCTTTGAGATTTCAATTTGCACGTATTTCTTTCAGATTCAGTATAATAAATAATTCTCATAAACATATATCATTTCTTGAATTACTAAACTTTAAACTAAATACTCAAATTAATATTATCTAAAAACTCATAAGGTATGTATATAATTCTTATAGGTGTATATAATGTTGTGTATATAGTGATGTGTATATAATGGTTAAATTTGATTTTAGCAATTAATGGTTTTGTAGTAATTACTAATGATAACTTATATCGAATGGCTTAGCATAATATATAGTGTAATATATCTAATTTAGTAAATATATATATTAGCAAGGGAAGTAGAATATTGGACTACATTTTGAAATTTTGCTTAACAATGATTATTCGTATCCGATGCAAACGTCCGATTTGAACACTTTGGAAATGTTTTAAAATTTAACTTAATATATAATAAAATTTGGGGGAAATACCTTCAAAATGCTTTAGTTCATGTATAAATAATACTGTGTGGAAAACATTAGATCTGCAAGTGCGATAGATATCGCACGGTGTTGGAGACAGACAGATTATTCCTTATTAATATAAATGTTAGTTGAAAATGTATAAATTTGGCGACAATTTTGCCATTTTGACACCACGTTTGAAAAGTAGTCAAATAGGTGATATTTTGATAAATTTGTTGCAATGCCGCAAAATTTATTGTCAAGTTTTCATAATTTAAGATACATATTACTGTTCATTTTTATATAATTTTTGTGGATACAGCAATTTAAAAAACAAAAAATAATACAATAAAGTTTCAATTTGGTGTATTTATACGCACTAGTATTGATAAAAACGAAAAATAATTTCATTTTCCCTTCAGAGGCGTAGAAAAAGGGATGGTGGAGGTGAAAGCCCTTTCAGATCTTCTAGAAACGTCTCCCGTATCCTAGAGGGCTAACTCTTTGCACACTTATAGTATGGACTATAGGTGAATACCTAACTAAGTCTGATTTTATTTTGAGCCATTTTTAGGACCACTGTATCGCACTGGGGTTTCGGTCATCCATTTCAGATTAGCAAATTACATATAAAATTATTATTTGTTTAGCATTATTGAATTAAAAAAATTCTAAAAGAAACTGGAGGTCTTCCAAATGTTCCAATGAGTTTAAAATCAACAGAGTATTCATGGATTATATAATCTTAAAATCAACAGAGTATTCATGAATTATATAATCATATCAACTTACGTTCGTAAGCGTTCATGAGATGCCACACCCACAGACTCTCTCTCTCTCTCACACACACACACACACACACACACACACACAGGCATAACCTCAAAAAAGTTATATTCGAGTTATCGAAATCTGCTCTTCCATCCAATACACGAATTCGTATTTTCAGCGCCGTTACAAATCTTTCATTATACATTATACCATGCATGTGAAAGGTAAAAAATGTAGCTTTAAGAGTAATGCCGAGAGAAAAATAAAACTGCTTTAAAAAAATAAACGTAGTCTTGTCCCAACTCCGCTTAATATTATTGGTGGAAGTTCGTATTTAAATTTGAGAATATATATATATATATATATATATTTATATATATATAAAACCTATATGATACCTGTTTTGTATATTTATTTATTTATTTATTTAAAGCGAAGTGGGATATGTCTTTGACAGAGCTTACAGATGTGTTGCATTCAAGATATTAAGATATGGATTTTTACATTTATATTTTGTAGTTACGTTAAAAATGTATATTCGCGCATTACACTTTGTATTGAAATTATAATCGTGTATAGACCTGTTCTAATTTAATTATCAGATGTGCAGTTGTAATATATTAGATATATTGGTATTTTTTGAAATTTATATATTTTGAGCATTTATGAAATCGAAACAAACTTTTTGAATATTGTATGTGTGTGTATTTGAGGCTGCCCATGGGTGAAATTGTAATATCTCACGAAAGAACACCATATCTCACTAACGAATGGAATTTTCAAATGAAATTTAACTCAATTATTACAATCTATGAATATTGGAATCTACGTAATAAGCAACAGAATGTTCAATTTATTCTCCAAATTTATTCAACAAAACGTTAAAAATCATTAAAAGCTCAGAAAATACAATCATCATATCAATACCAATATCTATGCGTAATATATCGCGACGTAATATAAGACATATTAACGTATATATGTAATTAATGTCTGTATGTGAAAGACCCAGACCGCCCACTCATCCTAGAGTATGGGCAACTGGTTGAGTAGTCGGAAATATCTATACATCTTAGAAAATTAACAAAATTTGGAACGCTAGCATAAAGCCCTGATGATGTTTCAGGTTTTACAAATAATTACAAAAAATTCTTAATTTCAAATCGGTATTAAATATTCGATATGTTTTCATATGAAATACTATGCGACTAATACAATTCTCGTGGATCAAAATTGTCACATTCACGAGAGAAACTACTATTTGCAAATTTGTAATATTAACCTGATACCATATAATTCGTCAAATTACTTTTATTTCAAGCTATATTTATTGAAGCGCGACGGTATTTTTATAAAAAAATTAATCTGTGTTGAAGTAAGTCCTTTCGTGTGTTCCAATTAAGTCTGTGGCAGCGAAAATTTCAATTTGCCTGAGTTTCATTAAGTACCAATTACATAATATAATGACTTCTTTATTTATATGCATATTTACGGCCTTTACGTAGGATGAATCTGTGTTCACCATAATTGCAAATTTCTACTTATTCCATGAGATTAGGAATAAGTAAATATTTTTTCTTTCTCTACATAATATAGTAAAAAGTATTATTTTCTGGAAAATTTTCGAATTTTAGATTTTGATGTCGAAATATGTTTTAGGACCTCCTGACAAGTTTCGGCTATATTTGGAGTGATGTCCGCCTGTGGCTGATTTTTTGTGTACACGGGAGTTAAAACAAAATTCAGTACGAACTTTATACCCGTCTTTATTATAAAAAAGTCTAGAGCTAACTATAAATTTTTGAAATGCCAGGGAAAACTTCGAAGTTTTATATTTTTTAACATGGCTGCATAGGACAAAATTTGACATTATCATGCATAAAAGGGGTTATTTATGACACAATGATCACTATATCTAATAGTTTCTATCTTTATTGTGAAAAATAGCACTGATGCAATGTTTGTGTTCGTGACGTCATTAACCCCCACAGGGTTCATGACGCCATTAACCCCCACAGGGTCGCCATTAATAAGTGGAAGTTAAATTAGGACTGATAGTTAATAAAACACGAAACATAATATAAGTTTAACTTATGTTAATTACTTTAACGATATTTTACTATATGTTTTTCTAGTTTTAAATTATTGTATAATAATAGCTGAACATGCAATTTTAAATGAGGAAATACTCCCAAATTATATTTGTTATATCAGTTTTCTATTTTCATTAAAAATATTCTTAATGAAATTTATGTCTTCCAGAAATTTCATGAAACCTCATTTTAAAATATAAATGTTAGTAATAGTATGAATATGTAATAACGCAGTGCAATAACTATAACATGTAAAAAATCATTATTTTTTGTATCATAAGGAATATAACCCATGCATGGAGAAACAAAATCAGAATCGAACTTTCATGATTCATGAAACTGAATATACTCAAGAAATACACTTATAACAATTATAGCAAAGGATTAATATCTGTTACAATTAATATATGTTATTTGAAGATTGTATCTAATAATTTTTCGGTACGGTAATAAATTAATTACACAAACAACTAATTTTCATTGATAAAAAATGTCGAAACAAGCCCTGCCAAAAATAATAAATGATAAAATTTCAGACGAGAGTAAGGTTTTGTCGTTAATAAAATTTTTTATCCTAATACATGTCATCCTCTTTGAAAGATAATTAGGAAAAAATTGGAGTTTGTCGAATTTCTAGCTGACATTAAAATCAATCCATCACCGTTTATCATTTATATTGTTAGGTCATGCCACTTATAAATGAGAAAATAAAAATACATTTGAAAAAATGGTGCTTTTCACTGTAATCCTTCCAAAATGTTGCATAGTGGACAACTTTTATTTTTGAACTAAATATGCATTTATAAGATTAAAATAAGAAATAATAGATGTAAATGTAATTGATCCATTCACCTACTTTAAGACAAGAGTTTTAAACTAATTTTGCATATTTTGTAATTATACCTAATTGATCCAGTTTTCGATTAAGACGATTAATTTTGACGACACGCATCATCAACTGCAACCTAATTCTTAAGTGCCTTACTCAATTGACATATTCCAAAACAGTTTCAAGGCTATCAGATCATCAATATATCGTATAAAGTAGCACAAAAGGAATTAAAATTATATATTGATTTCTCATAAAAATATAAATACAGATTTGCTAAAACACATGATCATTTTCCACCTTGTGGAATACTGACTAGCTGCAAATGGGTAAATGAGACTTGATTAATAAAAGTTTTAAAAGGCATAAATTTAAGAAGATTTTTAGTGTGGCGACTAAGAAGGATATCCTGTAATGCTGTTCAGAATAGTAGTAAAGATCAATCGTAACGAGAAACATGTATTGTAAATCAATACTCTAAAAAATATCTTTAACGGCAAACGAATATATTTTGCAAAGTTTGTATATACTTTCTTATTTTAATCAAATGATAGCTACTTTTTATGATGGGGTTATTACCTAAATTATTCTTAGTTATTGCACTATAAATTACATTTAACTTTGAAGGAATTGCCTTGTTTCTGGTCTGGCAAGAAGTATAACAAGGTCTGCTTTGCTAGCAATAGTATTTGCTGCAACAGCCACAGTTCGAAAAGTAATAGATTGTTTATGACATTGTGGTATAATTATAAGGTAAGGGTAATATTGAATTTTTAATTCTTAAAATTATGTATGAGGATATTCGTATTTTGAAATAATATTAATATTTTGAATGGTTACTTTATGAGAAACATTAATTTATAAGAATTTTAATAATTCTTCCATATAATAGTTATTACGCATGATTGCATAGTTATGGAACGCTTTTCTAATGTAAATAATGACAATTTTTTTTGTACATTAAGAATGGCCTTCCTAATTAATACAAAATTGTATTTAGTTTGTGACAAAAATTACCAATACATAATTTATTTTGCGAATTAACATCAATTCCCAATAAGTAAAGGTTTCAATTGGGTAATTACATTTTACAGATACTTTATTAATATAAACCTTTTAATATTTAGGCACGTATATTTTAGAATCGAATTTTTATTAAATCATTTAGGTTTTCTAATTTTTGTGCCTAGACACACACATAGGATTTTTTTTAAAAATTGTCATGAACAATATTTAGATTCTTTGAAATAATATATCTTGTTTATAATTCTTGAATGATGTATTTTCTGCAAGTGAGCAACAACACGAGATTGACATATATATTGATTTTGTAGAAATTAAATTTGATATTTTGCTATAATTGAAGATATTTCCTCTTAAGTGAGTTTTTGTATGTTTAAGTATTTAATTGAAAAACTGATTTTAAGGATTTTGAAAATACTTGTAAATTCAAGGTAACTTCGCAATGGTTTTATGAGACTAAATACATGAATTATATATGAATATATTTTCCTAATAGAACAGTTTCTTTTCGTAAGATAAATATTTACAAATTTTTCTTTAAAAAGATTGTATGCCTGAATTGATTGAAAGATTGTATGGAGAGATTATATGCCTGAATTGATTGTATGCGTTTCTGCAGTGCAACAATCGACATATTTACTGATAAAGTTTACATTGAAATAAATAATTGAATAAATTGTCAATTTCTGTTTTTAGTTCCGACTGCCTGTAGTTAGGTTTTGTATGCTTCTTACATCTATTTGTTCGACCATGGGGCATCGATAATAGGTTGTCTCGCATTGTTAACACTGTTGATGAGGAAAAATACAAGCACACTGTTCAAAGCGTCTTGTTAGTAATATTGTTCTCTCAAAAAGGAAGAAAACGCTTGGGCATACCGGGCATTTATTGAGTGAAGTACTTAGGGAAATTGGATATGTTTTACGACGAATGTTTAACGTCGTGAATAAGAATGGAAGGCAGTTTAAACAAATAATCACTTGAAAAAATATAAAACATAGTTTAAGTTTTTTACTGTTAATTCAGCCTCTTGTTTTAAACCGATCCTTACAAATGTCATGAGTTTTAAATACCTTCACCTAAGTCGAAATATAGTTTTCGAATCTAAAATACATTCTGGGTCACAGAAAGTAAAGTTTAACTTTGAATTATGAGTAACTTCGAAAGTAAGTAAATGGTCTGATAAGTAGTTTGTTAAATTAATTAATTGACTTAATATCTTCAAG
Organism: Amaurobius ferox; assembly: GCA_951213105.1. NCBI lineage: Eukaryota > Metazoa > Arthropoda > Arachnida > Araneae > Amaurobiidae > Amaurobius > Amaurobius ferox. The sequence continues at coordinate 51,730,179 of OX578134.1, forward strand.
AATAACTCAATCATATATTTATTTTTCTACAAGAAAATAAATAAGAATTTTTTCAAGCACTATGCTTATTTGATTGCACATTTTAGAATTTTCACTGCCTGAATTTACAGGCGTTATTCATAATAATAATTATGGTATAAATACTGATGATAATCAGACAACCATCATTAGTAGAATACATTTACATGCCCCATGACTAAAAAAGTAATTTTCTTATTTTGTATTTTAACTTCTCCTTTAGAGATCATATTATTCACATTTCATTGTTCTAAAATACGTTTAGAATGTTTCAGGTATATTCTTAGAAAACTGTATATATTACACATATTTTTGAAATACAAGATCATAGAAATATACTCATATGTGGGCAATTCCATTTTCAACAAACCGTTTGCAAGTCAAGAGAGGACAATTATCTTGGACAACACACAAACTGGCGATTATATAGAAATCTACAATAAAATATTACTTTGATTTCGGTATTGCATGATAGTGTGACATTTTCAGTTGGACTTTAACGTGAATAATAAGAATAAAAGATTTGTGGAAGAAGTAATGCATGTAAATAAGTTAATGCACTTAATATAGCAAGTATCCTTATTTTAGGATCGTTTTTCTTAAAATGGCTGTTTTTCGATCAGTCTTGTAAGCATTGCAGCGTCAACAAATTGACCTAGAGTACTTAATTTTAAATAAATATCTGCCAAAAAATTTGTAATAAAAATTCTGCACTTTCTGATTTATATTTCTAGATTTTAAGCACGCAGTTAATTTTAAAGTATTTTTGTTTACTTATTTATTTTTCAGCACTTTAATATTATAAGTTTTGTGGGGGATGAAATATTACTTCGTAACAAATTATAATAAAATTGGGAATGTATGTACCACAACGTCATGATTGTCTGTGATGTCAAACAAGGCATCAGACTAAAGGACACCAGCTTTATTGCACCTTGACCCGAGAGTTTAGATAGGCCATAAACATAGGGGGATACAGTGAAGACACGAGATTGGGTAAATATATTAACCAATTAAGGTGGATGTCTGGTCACATTGCCCCAAGGTCGGCCAATAGTAGACAAGAGGCGTTGTTGTTGATGAAACCCAGACAGTCCGACCTACCAGAAAGGAGACAAGAGGCGTGTCAGACTTCAGGCGAAAAGAGGTTGCAGCATACGGAAAGTTCTAGAGATGTTAAAAATAGTATGAGAGTTCAAGAGCTGGAGATTTCGAGAGTTCGAGAGCAGGCGGTGCAGACAAAAGTCGCAGTGAAACCAGAGTACCAGATTTCGAGTTTGTACGACTGGCGATGCAGTTATGATGAGGTCAGATTGATTCGTGGTCAGTGATCAACTTCCCTACGAGACGGCGTACCACGCCGTGAGTTGGTACAGTACAATGTACACTGATGAAACAGAACCAAAGGTGGCTGTGCCAATGCACAAAAATAAAATTGTTGGTATGTGTTCTTATAAATAATTATAGAAGGTTATAAATGCAGTTGAGGCATTTTAACTTAGCTGGTCTCACATTTGCAATCTCCTCCGTAAATATTAATATGATAATTGTTTTAATGAATATAATAATTAATCAAATTTTCTTAATAAATGATTTTATTTTAAAGATAAATCTGTGCAATTAATTGTGGTTGTATGTTAATGTATTCTATTCAAGGAACTCACTCTGAAGATAAATAAGTTGCGTTTAAGCGGCACATAACGCAATGTATGTCGAATGCCCAGGCCGACCGACTCATCCGAAGACTGAGAGCAACAAATTGGGCGGCCGGACGGCTTATAGCGCTTCGTGACTTCTCAATGGTCCACCAACACAATGTATGTTTATGAGTTTCACGAATACGATGATTAAGGCCATGGTTTAAATAATGTAAATTAACGTATGCTTTGCATATATTTTCGTTTCCAGCACCACAATACCAGTGAGAAAGTATCGAATCAATGTATTATGTAAATAATTGTGACCCAAAATATCGAATTACGATATATCTAATCAAACATTTTATTAAAGACTTGTGATAATAATTTTTCGAATTAAACGAACTTAAATATATTTAAAAAATGATATGATAAATTTTTATTTTAAAATAAAGAAACAAAATGACATTTTATGTGTATGCCAGAAACATTTAAAATGCCTCAACTGGCAACTTTTAACGTCATTTGTTTAAAAAAGTACCCACAATTTAGTATTTCTCGGTCTTATTTTTACACGAGCATTTCTAGTTTAACTGTGCAATAGAAACTGTTTTAATGTTTTGTAATAGGGTCATTATACATTCCACTATCTGTTTCACAAAAACGCATTTACGGTTTTTCTAATTATATATATTAACTTACTTATTTTTTATCGCTACACAAGTTTTTTTTGTTAATAAATTTCCTTTCCTTTATACGTTATTTCAATAGTACGATTAATAGCTTTGGAGTGTCAGTAAATATGAAAATATATTTCAGACATTTATGTGTATCGAAGATAATAAAATGTACTGAAGATTAAAATGATATTTATGTTAGGTGATATAAAAATAGTTTTATGTTCTTTATCTTATGATAACATCTTTTAAAGCATAGTTTTATAAAAACGCGGCGTGTTTTAATAAGCATAATTATCAAATGTGAACAGACGTAATCAGAACATAAAATTGCAAATTAAATTTATTTTAAAGCTGCTATATATATCACTGGCCATGTGATTAAAAACTGCTTCAAATTTATTTGCACATTTATACAAAAATTTTGTTTCATAATTTTCTTTTCATTGTATACAGTGTGTATCAAACATATTGCAGAATAAAATATCATCACGATTTTCAACAGATTCACAATCAAACTAGATTATTCTCGTATGAAAATTTTGATTACAGGAGATCATATTTTAAATATGTTCAAATGGTCACTTTATATAGGAAGACCTCAGAAGGGAATAACAATTACAGAAATATTTTATTTGGCCTATATACGATCGCAATTGCCTCATAAATCATTAATTACAGATATCGTCAGAAAACAATTGGTTTCGAAATAAAACTTTTACTACAAATTGTACGTATGTAAGTTTTTACATATAAATTTCTATACGACTCCTGAAATCCATGTTTTCTGCGTCTGGTTTGATCGGATCAATGAGGTTTAAGTCCTATAACTTAAAAAAAATTTCACGATCAATGCTGCATATTAAAGATCCTGATTGCTTTTAAAAAAATCTTCAGAGCACTACAAAGAGTTTGCAAATTGAAACTTCCTTTGTAGTGGGATCGTGTAAAATGTTAAATTTTATACTTTTTATGTGCCACTTCACCATAAGTGACATAGTCCGAAAATATATCGTATTTGAAGCATTTCTTAATTGTGATCATAAGTCTGAGACTAATCTTCAAATTACATTTAATCGTGCAATTATTTTGACAGACCTTGTACAGTCTTATAACGCGTTTTCTACATAATGCGGAGAAAAACCCTCATATCACGGTACTCAAAAATCGCGGTTTCCATATAACTCAGTAGTCATATAATGCTATTTCTTTATAATACAACTCGATTAGCTGAAGCAGTCTCTCTATAGAGTGGACTTTTCTATTACACTTGTATGGTTGAAATTAATGGGGAATTCCCCTGTTTTTCATCAACGTACATCACCATTTTTCCATTTCAGTTATCAGGAAAATTCCCTTAAATGCAGAAATATACAGCATTACTCTTGTAATGATTATTAGTTAGCGATTATTAGTTCCCATATAACGCGGTACGAATTGTTCTATTTTGTGCTAATTCTGAGTTTCTTATAACGCGGTTTCCATACAACACGGTATATTGCTTCCATATAACTCGGTGCGAATTAATCTGATTTGCACTAATCGGAGTTTCTTATTTCATAGTTTACATATAACGCAGTACGAATTAATCGCGTTATAGGTGGGTTGACGCTATATAAATACAGACTTCAATGATTATTCACACGAATCACTATCATTTGCGATTCATTATTCATCTAATATATTTATGATATGTAGACTCCAATCATTGAATTTAATTCTACCTATAAATCATAAGTATCAATCCTTTTAAAAGATTTTCTATTGAAATCGGTATTAGTAAATGCTCATACTTTGCTCAGTATTAAAATCATCTTACTCGTAAACAACTTAATGTGAAAATCTGAAAAATGTACTTATAATGTAGTATGTTTTTGATATATAGTTTCCATGATTCTTAATTCGTAATCCATCGAAGATTTTTCTTTCTCCTAACTTCGAAGAAATTTGTCAAACGTGATGTATGTTCCACAATTCCAATAAATCGATAACTTGCAAAAGACACTTACCGTCCAATGGTACCTGGAGAAGAAATTAATTGAGTTGAAATAGATTTTCGAAATGTCAAAAGAATTGAAATTCACTTCATTTCGTGTTTGGAATTTCTCTTCATTTTTGATTCATAATATTACATATTTAAAGTTTACGCAATTACATTTAATTCTCATTATTTTGAGACAGTTTGTACCATAATAACTAAATATAGTATTAGTCTCATTGAATAGAATAGTTCAAAATGTTCGATCGAAGATAATTACAATATCTGTAGTACCTGATGTTACAACAGATTATCATGCAGATTGATATGAATGAAAAAATTTGCAAAATGAAACTTCCATCGTGGAGGGACGTATAAAATGTTAAATTTTGTACTATATAACGGAATTTTAATTAAATTAGAATTCTGAATGTTTACAAAACCATCCTATATGAGGCATGTACAACGTCAGTCTCCAGCTCCCATGGAGAATTACAATATACATGGACCGGTTTCACAGAAGTAATTATCATATTATTATGTGATCTTAAGAGTGATACCCCATTATTAGGTGATCTTAAGAGTGATATCCCATTATTAGGTGATTTTTAGATACATTCACTATAATAGTAGCACGGAGTGTTAAATGATCATCAATTTTGAGTACATTTATGGGGATAATATATTACCAAAGTATGAATTTAACTTCACTTATAGGCGATATCTGTCTTTCATGAGCTTTATCTTTGCAACTTCATATGGCTTAAATTTAATTCTAAAATAATTTTTTGCCAACTATGTGTAAGGACTGGAATTATCAATTCCCATAGATGCTTGCAAAAATTGAAGCCAATAGTAAATTTCTTGTTGTCATTGCAGATATCGCTTTTTCCATGCTAAAAAGTGCATAATAAGCCGTGAAAATTAATACATAGATGTTAGTGTCTGGAATAGGAGTTTCTTCTATATATTTGGAAACACCTCTTATAGGCGAGTTTTGTTTTTTTATGAATTTAGCTACTTATGAATGGAAATAAAACTCAGCTATATCACAGAGTTGAATCATCGATATCTATTGAGATTCACACATGTTTTTGCTTATAATAAGTCTTATATTTATTTTGTCATTGCAGGTTTTTTCTTTATTAAAGGTTTTTATTTCATGATTTTTTCAAAATTGCACTCGAAATTTAAGGCAGTTCTGATCATTTGATTGCGTATAAAAACAATAACCTTCCAGTATTCACGGATTCTAATTTTTGCACCACATTTCATTCGAATCACTCCATTCGTCCATGAGATATCGTCTCCACAGACTCTCTGACACATACACACACACATAGAGAGAGAGAGAGGGAAAGAGACATCACCTATAAAATGTTCGATTCTTGATCTGGGATGCGTGAAACTTGATTTTCCGCCGAAAACTCGAATTCGAATTTTCGACCTCGTCAAAATACTTCCCTTATGCATTATACTATGTATATAAGGTAAGTAAACATTAACTAAAATACTTATTCAGACTAAACTACATGGCTTCTTTCTTAAATAAATAAACATAAAGTGTTTGACTTGTGCATATAACAATTATATTGAAAGTATACAGAAATAAATTCATGCACCAGTATAAATACTACTCGATACCTTTCGTACACTATCAACTCCGGCACAACCTAATACGAAATCATTGTTTTACCTCCAAGATAATTGCCTAGAATAATACATGCAAGTCCAGTAATATTTATCATCCAGACAAACAACCTTCGACGCTCTAGAAGCAGGAATTTATCCAGGGCTCTAATGGAACTTTCATATAACGAAAATAAAAACAATCTCATTTTTTACGGGTATGAGTTTTTGAAAAAATATTTTATATATCTTGGAAGTTTTATGCAGAGTGAAACATTTAAATTTTAGGAGATTAAATATAAGCATAATTATACTATCAAGTTTTAATAGTGTAGATAAAATAAAGTAAAAATATATAAAAAAAAACAACCATGCTTAAAGAATTGATTAGGAAACACTTTCCATGTGCAATGCAATTAAATTAAACATCTCTAAAATGCGATACATTCATCTGTGATATTTTAAAAATTATCTCAATAATACAATAATTTATTATATTTGAAAACGTCATCGAAAACAAATGAAATTTATTAAAATAACGTCATGGGAATATAAATTGGTTGGCCCTCAATGTAAAAGCCGTAAATATTTTATTCATAAACTTTTTTTCCATTCCTTTCATTCAACGGCGATATTTTCAAAATTATCACAATACTGCAATATTTTTTTACATAAAAACTTAACCATGGGGGTAAAAGTACGTTCTAACTTCATGCTTAAAACTTCATCGATAAAGAATATATAAAATCGTCTGCTTCTCTAAGTAAAATCAATGAAAGTTTCATTTATATCAGCTATATTGCAGACTCCAGTTCTAAATAATTTTGCATGAAAGAAATTCAGCATTTCATATACAACTAACTCATCTTACATCTTGATGTGTTTACATTCTCCATACATGAAAATTAGACTTCGGTGTAGAAATATTCAAAGTCTGATAATCATTTAAACTATAAAAAATTGTAAATGCTTCGGCGCAGAATAAAGAAACACAGAAAAAAAGCGATTTTAGAACGGATGCAACACAAAATATATAAATTTAAAAGAATTTTTAAAATCACGATTTCTGCTCTGAGAAAAAAGATGGGTGATATATATTATTTTGAAGTGGTTCACTTTATATCTTCCTGTTATACGAGTAAGGGTGCAATTATTATTTTAATTTTTATTTAAAAAAAATACCGAACATATTTTGTTGAATTGTATATATTATATTTTATATTTTATATTTTATATTAGATAATTTGAATATTTCCTAAAATTTTCGAAGCAATTTGTAAATTTTTAATTCCCTTAAATATTTTAAAAATTTGATCACATAGGGTTCAATGTATTTCATTTTTTCAACCCGGTTTAAATCCAAAACTAATTGGGTGATATTATTCATGTACATTCTCATATGTCCCACAGACCGTCTCAACAACATACTAAAATTTTATTTTGATAAAGTCATTTTTACGGCAGTTTTACGACCGAAAACCCTCCCATCGAGTCATTCTTCAATGGAAACAAATGAGCAAGTATGATTTAATGACGGATATACAAACTCTCTATATGATAGCATTATTTGACTACGGGACGCAACAGAGCAAACATGCACTATAAAAGTGAAATGTTGATTCGATAACTCAAGAACGAATGTTCGTACTACCGTGCAAATTTGGGGATCATGTAGATATAAACAAGAAAGATCAATCATGCTTAAAGCATTGATTCTGAAACACTTTCCAAATTAATGCAATTTTATTTAAACACCTCTAAAATGCAATACATTCCTAAGTAATATTTTAAAACTTATCGCAATACTACATTTATATATTATATTTTAAAACTTAAACTTTCATAGAAAAAAATGAACTTCATTCAAATGACGGCATGGAAATATAAATTGCCTGGTTTAAACATCTCTAAAATGCGATACATTCCTCGGTAATAGTTTGAAAATCATCATAATACTACAATAATTTATTATATTTCAAAACTTCAACGAAAACGACTGAAATCCATTCAAAATGACGTCATAGAAAAAATAACACGCCTGGCTCTCTCTATAAAAGCAGCATTTCATTCATAACATTTTCCCATTCATTCCATTCATCACAGTACCAAAATAATTTATTTTATTTAAAACCTTAAGACCATAGAGATACAAGTTATTAAACTCTATGCTTAAAACTTCATCAAAAAAAATCGTCCTTCTGTCTATAAAATCAATGAATATTTCATTCATATCAGTTATGCAGACTCCATGAGCTAAATACTTTTGCGTTAAAAAATACAGCAATTCTTATACAACTCATCCTACATATTTTGCTGTTCGCATTTTACATAAGTGAAAAATAGGCTTCGTTGTATAAATAATCAAATTTGGATGATCATTTAAACTCAAATATATTGTTCATTGCGTTGTTTCAGTGTGTAGATGCACAGAATTTAAGCAAAAATAATGTGGTTTTAGGACGAATACAACACTCAATATGAATTAAAAAGAACTTTAAAAATCACGATTTTGAGGCACGATGGATGTCATATTTTATTTTGAAGTGGGTCACGTGAGCTTTTCATATCATGGCCACGTGATCGCTTCATATAAGTGATGTAATTATTATTTTAATTTTTATTTAAAAAACTACTGAATATATTTCGCTGAATTTTGTTTTTTTATATTTTATGGAATAATTTGAATGGAACAATGGAATAATTTGAATAGTACTTAAAATTTTCGAAGTAATTTGTGAATTTTAAATCCGCTTAAAAAATGTTTGAAAAATTAGGTCCCATTGGGTTCAATGTATTTCATTTTTTCAACCCGAGTTCAATCCAGAACTAATTAGGTGATAGTATCCATTTATATTCCCATACGTCCTATAGACCGTCTGAACAACATGCTATAAAATTTCATTTTGATTAAGTCATTTTTACGGCAGTTATCGTGCTAACGGGCAGACAGGCAGACAGACAGAATAAACAAAGTCATAAACACTTTTCAACTTTGTTGTAATGTGCTAAAAAGAAACAAACTATTTAGTTACTTCTATGATTTGAAATTAATGTACTCAAAATTTAAGATTTTCATAGCATTAATTCATAATTGGTATATTTGTTATTACAAAAGCATGTTTGTTATTACAAATCTTGTTTGAGTAATTGAGTGAGGTTGCTTTTTTGATTATCCTGAATAATGCTGTTATACCTTACAAAAGTATGTTTGCTATTACAAAACTTGTTTGAGTAAGTGAGTGAGGTTGTTCTTCTTTATTATCCTGAATAATGCTGTTATATCTTACAAAAATAAGTTTGTTATTACAAAACTTGTTTGAGTAAGTGAGTGAGGTTGCTCTTCTTGATTATCCTGAATAATGCTGCTATATCTTAGAAACCAGTTTGCTGTATCATATGAATATTTTATATTAATTTAATTTTATCAGTTGTTTTTGATCGTATTTTGATGATACCCATGTTCTAATTACCTGACAATTCATATGAACAAATGCCCACAAGAATATCTAAATTAACTGTAAAAGATTTACGAAATTTTACACACTTAAATGTTACGTTAAACATGTGGGTCCGTAAGTCCTTCCGAGAGGTTGGTGGTAGGGGAAGGAGGGTACGGTCCCTGTGGATGCCTCCCCCACTGGGTTCCGGTCTAAATTGGGTGGCACTTCCCGGCCGTCCATACAGTTACCTTACACCTTTCTGGTAGGTCGGACGGTCTGGGTCTCAACAACAACAACACTTAAATGTTATGATTTATCAAGGTCCAGATTCAAATGTTTATAGCCCCTATTTGCAGCAGTTATATTTATTATACAGATAAATGAAATACGTAGTGCTACAATAATATGAGTGTACTTTTCAATAGTTTTAGTTATCCCTTTGTCATGGTTTTAGTGCAAACTATTATTTTTTAATCAGGCACAAGCAGTAATTTCAACCAATATAATCCAAATAATTCACGTTTCGAAAGAGGAAGGTTTTTTTTTGCAGAATATGGTTTATAAGAAATTCTCTGGTTATTTTTGACCACATAATCTCTCTAGAGAACGTATTCGATTCTTCTATAGTGAAAGTAGAACTCCATTCTCCTCCCATTTCAAATCTATAGGACTTTATCAGTGATCTTCAATTTACTTTCTCTATATAGTATATATTCTCTATATAGTATATGTATTAAGTATATATAGAGAGAATATATAGTATATATTTATATATTCTCTATATAGTATATATTAACCTTTTGTTTAGGGGTGGGACATCGTCAATCCCAAACGAAGAACCTCTCAATTGGCGTCCATGGATGCCAATGTCTGCAAAGGGGGTCAAACTATTTGGGATAGGGTATGTCAAATACCTGAGTTTTTAAGAGGTTCTTCGCTTGGGATTGGCGCTATCCCACCCGTAAGCAAAATGTTAATAGAAAATATTGTGATGGCATTAAACACCCAAATATTGAGCCGTTCTACACCGTTTGAACATGTAAGTTCCTGTATATGAAGGATTCCATTTTTGAATAAGGCCTGTAAATCTGACTGTAAAACTGATATTTCTCAAACACATAAAAACAATTCGAGTGTATACGATTACTTTAATTGACAGAAGTTGAAGGAAAATGAATTTTGAAGTTGAATGCATCAAGATAAGGCCGAAGAGATGGTATTTGACTTAGTAACTGTTTAAAAAGCACAGCAGCTCGATATATTTATATATTCTGAAATTAGCAATTAATTGACCAACAACATCAGATGCAGTTTTTTTAAACTAGGTAAAATAATGCATTTTGACTCTGTTAAATTTTAAGTGTTGATTAAGGGAATTATGTTAAAGGTTTTCTCGATGTCAGAATTTTTGCATCATGTACGTCTTCGAATATATATATATATATATTTTCAGATATCATTATTTTGAAAATTCTCCAAAAGTCATTATAAGTCATTAAATCATCTACATGTTATATTAAAGTACATTTTTAAAGATCATTATTTGCAGTCTGCGGCGTCATAATGGAAATTGTGCAATATTTTTTTTTCAATTGCTAGCAATGGAATGATGAGATATCACAAAATATTTTTTTACATTAAATATGTAACGAAAGAATTCAAATAATTAAATAATATCCCTACGTACATCGGAGTCTGAGCTGCATCTATGCCAAATGGTGTGGTGAATGTGGTCTTGAATGTTTTACTATTCTGTGCTTTTAGGCAAATGTTATTCTATTTCCTCAATAAAGCTTTTACTGTCATCGAAAATGAATAGCTAATGATTATAAGTTTTCCTTTCAAAATGACAACAATTTGACGAGTATCGTTAGTCCTGTTCAACTAGAGTGATTTTTTGAACCACATATTACGACTACGAAAAAATAATGTCCATTAGTGTTATATATAAGTCTATTGCAGTTTTATATCCAATGTTTATTATAATCTGTACATACATTCTTAGTTATTGCTCCAGAAAAATCATGGTGGTAAACTGCACTAATCTTTAATGACCTGCAGTTGATCCTACCGTCATTCCAAGGCACTCGTTTACTGGAAACATACTGAAAATCTTATGAGTGTGTTTGTATAAATGATATATATATATATTACCTCCATAGAAATTAAAAATAGAATGATAATGAATGATGTCCTAAAATTGATCATGATAAGCGATTGATGTACAAAATTATGTCACTTGATCTCAACTAACAATTCACGACTGTATTAGAAATAATTCCGTTTCAAGCGAGACTAAAGAATATCGTGTAGGTCAATTTTGCAGTATTACAGTACATAATAACTAAGATTATTTAGATGGAAATAGTTTAATTAATGTTTAAAATAATTATAAATACAATGGCGTAATATTTAGTAATTTTAATCACAACAACGCAATAGAATTTAAACGAACTAATTTTTACGATCGCAAAAGTTACCTATTTCGGGGCACTTCAAAACTTTGAATTAAGCATTAATCATTATTGATGGACCAGGTTTATACCAAGCATATGTTGGGGATGCCGAATTACAATGAGTAAGCACTAATTGCGATTTATCGAACTTGGTGATCAACAATGACCATAGTGCCATACAACGTGCACCGGATTTACAGAACATTGAACTCCGAAAGCAATAGACAGTGAAATCTGTTCATAAACACAAAATCCATCCACTGAGATCATCAACCAGCTTTGCAGTGTAATTTAGTTTTCAAGACTGAATGACAAATTTTATGAGAATAGACATGACTTTGTAGAAAGTTTAAGCTTACTTTCTCTGAGTTTGATGCCAGCTGTTAATGGTTCGACTGTCTTCGTTTGTGATCATGGAGTTTGCAAAATTAAGGGCACATAGTAAGTATTCTTTATATCAGTGTCAATAGCAGCTATTTGCGTCTGATGCGTTCTAATAAGTATATATCCAGTTCATAAATATGGGTTTAAGAACTTAGGTCACAATTCCAAGCTTTTCATAATGTATCTTCTGTAGTTGCGGCAGTTTAATACTATAGAATATCTCTAATTATCATAAATAAAAACTATTTATAAAGAAAAGTAAATGAATTTACTATCTGGTCTCAAGTTATTTCATACTGAATCTTAATACCGAAATATACATTAACTTAAAAATTAAATGTAATGCTCGACACTAATACTTCATTTGTCTTATAAACGCATTGTTTAATACAATCATTACGCGTTTCTTTCGAAAAATATGTTTTTGTTGCATTATATAATTATTTTTCTTTACAACATTTTCTTTCATATTCTAACATGTTAAGCAAAAATCGAAATTTTTGACCGTAATTTGGAACAAAAGAGTTTTGTCATTAATGATCAGAATAAAAAACAAATTGCGCTTTAGCAGAAAGTAAAACAATGTAACTCGTTTCTTTAATAATGAAAGACACACTCAATAATTTTATCTATTTGAACAAAATAAGGTAAAATTATTGAGTGTATAATTAATTTTATACAATTGTACGAAACAAGCAAAAAAACATTCACAATTTATTTTTTATTTGGTACAATGACGAGAATTAATGTGCAGTGGATCCGTCTAGGGGAAGATAAAAATTAGGCTGCGGAATCGGGTAAAAAGACCTAAAAATATGGTACTGATATATGAAATTTTTTATTTATTACATGCGTTCATTATGTACGCAGAAAATTTATAACGTCCTTTTAGTGCAGAGATCTACAGCCCAGCTACCTACCTGGTTCCAAGGAAAAAAATCTGATGCGAGCAACACATGACTTTCCTTATATAATGTAATGAATTTCCTACTTTTACAGCAAAAAATAGGTTTTTTTATAGTAGATGCTAATATTCTTCCAAGATATTGAATTTTCGACAATCAGTCGTCATTTTCATTGATTTAGCGTCATTTTTATCCATTTGGCGAGATTTTCGTTAATTTGGCAACATTTCAAAAAGTCGCCAAGTTGGCGACATTCCGCCAAATGTGTCGCCAAAATCTCGCCAAGCGTTATGGACGAAGAAATAAGTTATTCTTGCAGCACATAAATGACTATTGGCGTTCAAATACAAAAGTATTACTCAAAGTATATTTTTTCATGAATGGAACGAGCTAGATCCACGAGAATGATGTCACTCAATTTATCGCATGGTATTACATATGAAAAGTGAACATGTTTCTCAATAGGAAATATTTTTTTTATTTTATATGACTTTTTGATAATTTTTTTGAAAAATGTGCAATATCTCGAGAACGGTTCATGTTAGCGTTTTAAAATTTATGCCAATCGTTTTCTATTGAAAAATTACATAAAAAATGTCTATTTGTGTAACTTTATTCGTGGTTTTGATGTTTTGACGATTTTTTCAAAATTTCATTCGAAAATTTAGGGGCGTTCTGAACATTCGATTGCATATAAAAACAATAGGCTTCCCGTGTTTACGGATTGTGATTTTTGTACCAAATTTGGTTCGAATCGGTCCATTCGTTCGTCAGTTATCTTCTCCACAGACTCACTGACACACACACACACACACACACTTTCACACACACGCACACACACACACACACACACACACACACACACACAGAGACACACAGACATCACTTCAAAAATGTTTGATCCGTGATCAGGGATGCTTGAAACGTCCTCTCCCGTCGAAAACTCGAATTCGAATTTTCGACTCCGTCACAATACTTTCCTTATACATTATGTATATAAGGAAAGTAAAAACAATCAGAAGATTTTATTGAAAAATCGACAAACTAAAAATCCTTTACTACATTCGCGTTACTTTTGGAACAGTACTTACGAAATTGAAAAACTCAGTATGCAAAAAATCAAAAAGAAATGTGAAGAATTCGGAAAGTTCAAAGTTTAAAATATATGTCTACAAATTTATTTTCCCAGGAGCGGGGATTCCAACAGTCGTCAGGACTCAATCAACAAATACCTTCCTTGGTCAGCTTTCATAGATAATTTGCAAACGATATGTACCAGAAAAATCATACGGCCATTTATTATAAAATAAATTGTATAAAATAGGGTAAGCAAACTTGTAAAACCCCAAATGTATATAAATTATGATTAAATTCTGTAATTTATTTTTTTAACACTTTAAAACATGGTTGCAAAGTGTTTATGACTTTGCTCATTCTGTCTGTCTGTCCTCCTGTTCTCACGATATCTGCCGTAAAAATGACTTTATCAAAAGGAAAATTTAGTATGTCGTCAGACTATTTGTGTGATCTATGGGAATATAAATAAATAATAGCATCCAATTAGTTTTGGACTGAACCCGAGTTGAAGAAATGAAATACATTGAACCCTATGGGACCTAATTTTTCATACATATTTAAGCGAATTTAAAATTCACAAATTGCTTAAAAAATTTTAGGAAATATTCAAATTATCCCATAATAAATATGAAAAAAAAATCAGCAAAATATATTCAGTAGATTTTTTAAATATAAATTCGAATAATAATTACACACATATTATACGAAGAGATCACGTGATCCACTTCAAAATATAATTATATTTTGCTGATATATATTTCTTTATTTTTGCTTATTTTCTGTGCATCTACATTATCAAACAACGTAATTACAATATATTTGAGTTTAAATGATCAGCAAACTTTATTTCTACAACGAAGTATAATTTCCCCCTTATGGAAAATGCAAACACATAAAGATATATGTAGGATGAGTTGTATAAGAATTGCTGAATTTATTTAATACAAAATTATTTAGTTCTGGAGTCTGCAATATAGCGGAAATGAATGAAACATTCATTGATTTTACATAGAGAACTGAATTCTTTTAAAGAAATAAGTTCAGTATCAATTTGAGAAAAATGCCGTAAATTTTCTCAAATTGATACTAAACTTATTTCTTTAAAAGATCGCTTGAATCATAAATCTAGTTTCCCGTACCATCCTAGGATTGTCCGTCCCTTTATACAGTTCTACTCAGAATTTGGTTTCAGGCCTGCTCACTCTAATGTTTCTTCTTTATTTATCCGGATTGGGTCTGATAAGCTGGGTGATAAGTTTGACTTTAAAAGCTTTGCGGGGGTGTATGTGGTTCCCCTGTTGTCCATTGATGGTAATTTCAAATTTTATATTGGCAGTACAAAACGACTATTGTTATCCGTTTGGCAGAACATGCTAGGAATGTCAAAGGTGGTAAACTTTCTACGACCCTTGCTCATTTTGTTGTTAAAGAAAATTTCCGGCCCATTTTTGAAAGAACTTTCCTTCTTATGCGTTGTAATAACCCTCGTAATATTTTCCTTTTTGAGTCGCTCTTTACTTATGTTTACCGCGAGTCGATTTGTAATTTTGACCCCGTTTAGATTTTAAGTTATGCTTGGTGACTCATTCTCGACTCCATGCAATTCAAGTCTTTTCATAGTTATCATTGACGTCATCCTCTCGGGGATTGGACCTGATTGCCCCCATTTTTTAAAATTTTTTGAATTTGAAAATTCTATAATAAAATTGTAAATTTTTACTGTTTCTTTCGTGATTTATGCTCGATTTTTTGAATCTGTGCAAAATGTTTTGTATTTTTGGATTCTCCTTAGATAAACGTAAGTTTATTGATAATTGTATTTATGCAAATTTGTCACCTTTTCTTGTCTATATATGAACGATCATTCCTATTTCCATGTAGCCACTGATGAAGAGCGTATTTACGCTCGAAAGTTCTCTGGTCTTTTAAAGTTTTGTACGTCTTAAGGAAGTGAAATACAGACCTTCTATTATAGTTGTGAACTTGTTGTTACCTTTCAAAAGTCTTTAGCTTAAATACCTAACTTCTTATATTCAACTGTATTCAGCATAAATTTAATCTTAGCCATATTTATATCAGAAATAGAAGTTATTTATTAAAGAACAACCTTGTCTATAAAAATGCCAACAAACAAAACTAGTTTTTTAGTACTATTAATAGTACCTAATGAATATGCAATATAACCAATAACAGATAAATTAAAATAAATTTATTAATGCCTAAAGCAGTCGTAAAATAAAATTGATTAACAATTTCAGTATCCTGATGAAGTTACCCATAAACGCATTTTTTGGTCGCTTTCTGAATCTATGTCTAAAATTTTCCAGGAGGTAATAGAATCATATAAATTATATTTAATAATCGTAAAATCTGGGTTAGCTTAACCTGAGTGAGAGAAAAATATGGACAGCAATCCTTATTATTAATAGCCATTAAATTATTGTAACTTTATAACATCGCTGGTCTGTAAATGAGTAACCCCACACCTCGGCTCTTGCATTAAAATTCAAGACTGAAAAAGGGAGAAGTGAAAAAATTAACATTATCAAATTCTTTCAAAATAAAACCAATATCGGCATTCAGAGGAAAGTAAACTAAAGAAAGAATTTCCATTCCCATTTCCGAAAGGAAGCCCAACAAAGACCGTGGTAAGAGTATTAAATTTATAATTAAAAGTTAATGACAAGTTACAAATAATAATAGTGGTCATTTTGGAACCAGAACAAAATTGCTGAAATCCTAAAGGGGGATCCAGAACCAGATTCCCAGAAATATACGGATCTTGCTTACACATAAAATTAAGATTACGGTCAATAGCCATTTGATTGGCCAAAATATGCGCGGACAACTATCTATTACAATTAATTTAAAACCCTCGTAAGCCCATTAAGAGAGCAGAATGTTATTATTTTTGCTGAATCCAGAAGATAACTATTCCTCCAATTTTTATGGTCAGGCGGCGTTATGTTGACCATACCGCAACTTCGCCAATAATTGCAATACAAATGAAACTAAATTGTTTATGCATGTTTAAGAAATTTTAGTGGAGACTCAAACTACAGACATTAAGATGCGGATCAATAATTTAGCTGCAAAGAATTCTAAATCTATGCCTCTGATAGATCATTTCCTTTATGTGTCCAAATATCAAAGTACCAATCAGAAAATTATTAACCATAAAAATGATATGTTACATCGTGGATATTCTTATGTTCCATTAGCTACATCCCACTTAAAGGTAATGTGGTACTTCTAAATAAAATACGAAATTAAATTACATATTCATCCTCTATTAAATGTCATTTTAATTCGAGTATCGCATGTTCCTTCGTCATTTTGGAAACATTATGCAAGTTAAGATGGATATGTAAGTGATTGATAGCGGTTTTGGCAATAATCAAAACTTCTTGTAATGAAGTAATACAAAGGAAAAAACTGTTTTACTTTCTTATACTGCTGTATAAATATATTTTTTTTAATTTTTGAAACATAGATGTTGGCAGATGAGCACGCTCTAAGACCTGTTAAACTCAATTTGAACACGTTTGGGAAAATGACCGTCTGTGTGTGTATGAATACAAAAATCTAAGCTTTATTTCATTATAAAAAGAATCTGATGTGGGCAACACATAACTGTCCTTATATAATGCAATGAATTTACTACTTTTACAGTAAAAAAAAAGGGTTTCCTTCTAGTAGATACTTATATTTTTTTCAAGATATTGAATGTTCATCAATTAGTCGTCATTTTCATTGATTTCATTTTTATCCATTTGGCGAGATTTTCGTTAATTTGGCAACACACATTTAAAAAAGTCGTCAAGTTGGCGATATTCCGTCAAATTCGGCGCCAAAATCTCTCCGAGCGTTATGGCCCGAGAAATAAGTTATTCTTATAGAAGATAAATGATTATTGGCGTTCAAATACAAAAGCATTACTCAAAGTATATTTCCTCATGAGTGGAACGAGCTAGATCCACGAAAATGATGTCACCAAATTTATGGCATGATATTACATATGAAAAGTGAACATGTTTCTCAACCGGTAGCATATTTTTTTTTTAATTTATGGGATTTTTTGATAAATTTATTTAAAAATGTGCAAATGTGCAATATCTCGAGGACGGTTCTTGCTAGCGTTCTAAAGGTTATGTCAATCGTTTTCTAAGGAAACATTACATAAGACATGTCTATTTGAGTAACTTTATTAAAGGTTTAGATTTTTTAAAGATTTTTTCAAAATTTCACTCGAAAATTTATGGAGGTTCTGACAATACGATTACGTATGGAAACAATAGGCTTCAAGTATTCATGGATTGTGATTTTCGTACTAAATTTCATTCGAATCGCTCTATTTGTTCGTGAGATATCGTCTCCACAGATTCACTGACACACAAACACAAATACGTTCACACACACGCACACACACACACAGGCATCACCTCAGAATTAATTGATTCGTGATCATGGATGCTTTAAACGTGCTCTCCCTTCGAAAACTTGAATTCGAATTTTCGGCCCCGTCACAATACTTTCCTTATACATTGTGTATATAATATTATGTGTATATATTATTTATATTATGTAAAAATAAAGCGGTTTTCGGGCAGGTGCAACACTAAATCTAAATTAAAAATAACTTTAAAAGCCACCATTTTTAGAGGCGTGACAGCCCAGTGGTTAGTGCTATCGGTCGGCCTGTGTTCGATTCCCGCCACTGCCAAAACTGCCGCTGTGTTCACGCGGCGTACGATCAAGTTAAACGTGTGGGTTCGTAAGTCCTTCCGACAGGCTGGTGGTAGGGGAGGAGGGTACGGCCCCTGTTGAAGCCTCAACCACTGGGTTCATGTCTAAATTGAGTTGCATGTCCCGTCCGTCCGAACAGATACCTTATACATTTCTGGTAGGGCGGGCGGTCTGGGTCGAAGAAGAAGTAAAAATCACTATTTTGATACTTGGAAGAAAGATGGATGGCATATTTTACTTTGAAGTGGGTCACGTGATCTCTTCATATAACATGGGTGCAATCATTATGTTAAGTTTTATTTAAAATCTACAGAATATATTTTGCTAATCTATTTTTATATATTTTATGGGATAACATAAATATTTCCTAAAATTATCAAAGCAATTTGCGAATTTTAACTTCGCTTAAAAAATGTTGTAAAATTTAAGTCCCATATGGTTCAATATATTTCACTTTTTCAAAACTGGTTCAATCAGAAACTAATTGGATGATACTATTCATTTACATTCTTATATGTCCCACAGACCGTTTCAACAACATATTAAAATTTGATTTTGATGAAGTCATTTTTACAGAAGTCATCGTGCGAACGGCCAGACAGACTGATAGACAGACAAATGGAATGAACAAAGTCATAAACACTTTTCAATTATGTTGTAAATTGTTAAAACGTAATATAATGAAAAATACAGAAACCTCATTACATTTTATTTAGCAGCCTTTATTATATTTTCATAAATCTGTGTGGGAAGACAATTTTTACTTTAAGAACATTCCCTAGATATATCATACACATTTAATTTTTTTATGCGTCAAGAGTTAGGGACGCTATATATATTTCAATTTAATCATTTATTTAAAAAAAATGAAAAATAGCGTTTTTTTCCAGCCAAATCGTCGAAGCTTGAACATCTATATGATACGTAACGTAAAAAATCTCGATTTCCAGGTGTCTGTATCTCAGCTTCAAGAAACATCATTTTTATTTCGCTGTAAATCAGTAACAAAGCTGATAAAAATACAAATAATAACTACAGTCGGTGTGTAGCACCCGAGATAAAATAATTTGTATTCATTTATTGTCGTTCTAGCCTTACATTTTAAGTTTTTACGAACTTGAAAAAACTCAAACGATATCAATGATTGATGGCTCATTGAATGTATTCATCAGTGATATTTTATTTTAAAACTGGAATAAAGATTTTATTTAGAGGGTTAAAGTTGAAAAAATTAAATAAATGGGACTTCGCGGGAAACTACACATCACAATTCCTGCTATACCGTTCTTGCTTCTCCACCCAGACAGTCCGACCTACCCGAAAGTGTAAGGCATCTATTTGGATGGTCGGGAAGTGGCACCAAATTTGGAGCGGAACTCAGTGAGGGAGGCATTCGCATGGACCGTACCTTTCTCCCCTAATACCAACCTCTCGGAGGACTTACGGACCCACATATTTAAGGTGGCTGTACTTCTCTAAAACACGGGTTAATTTAGTCAGATCCAGAAATCTAACTCGTATCGTTCGAATGAAATTCCCGCACGATAATTACCGGGCTGTTTCATCTGCTATACCATTGTTACATAAAAATTTGATAGATGCATATTTCTGCAAAAAGTCGAAATCTCCCCAAAACATCTCTTCATGATAAAAATGTCCCCGCCATGTGCAAGGAAAGAAAACATATTTCCCTAAAAGTTACGAAAAATCAAATACATTCGCGCTGAGACGCTACAGCACCAAATCTGCACTCTGAGGTCACCCCGTTGAAAAATCCTATACCTGATTTAGGATTAACATTGTACATTATACTTATAAGTGATAGCTTATTAACATATTTTAATAATTTGGTGATATGTTATAATTGGACCTAATGAATATACGGAAGACCAATATATGATACATTTGGCAATATATTCATAATCAACATTTGCTTAAGAATTGAACATTTAGGATTTTCTATATTTATTACATTCCCTACATACCTAGTGTAATGTATAAGTGAATTGTGACGAGTCAAAAATTCGAATTTTCGACGGAAGAACACGTTTGAGAATCACATCACTTTAGAAAGTTCTCCTGGATATGTCATTGAGTGTGTGTGCATGCGTGTTTTTGCGTGTGCGTGTGTGTGTGTGTGTGTGTGTATGTGCGCGCGCTCGCAGGTGTGTATGTGCGTGTATGTGTATGTGTGTGTGTGTGTGTGTGTTTCCGTGAGCCTGTGGCTGTGATAGCCGACAACTGAATAGAGTTTTTCGAACGAAATTTCGTACGATTATTGAATACTGAAACTCTATTGATTTTAAATATTGCCGAATGTTCGCACTCCCCCCCCCCCCCCCAAGTCTTCAAATAAATGAAATTTTGAAAGATAATCATCAATCGAATGGCTAGAGTCTTCTCCATTACGACGAGGAAATACTTTCTGAAATATTTTTGCATTTTACTGCGTAACAATTCTCCAATATTCATTTACTTTTAAGAAAATATTTTCTTTCCTTCTGTTTGTAATGCTTGGCAAAAAATACATGGCGAATTTTTTTATTACTGTGGCGAAAGATCTCCAGAATTGAATATATGGCCCCAAAGTGATTAAAACTGTGAAAAAATATTGTAATATATGGGACATTCCTGACAGAGGATGCATATAATATTGATAATAATCCATAAACGATGGCAAATATCGATTTCAACTTTAAAGACATTATGTCGTGAATCATAGTTTCACTGTACGTCAGAGTTTCGCGGTGAATATAATTCGCTGTGAAAGGAATGAGATCAATAGATTATGTAAAGGAATCCATATGCTGTCCACATCGTATTTTTAAATATTGATTTTTAAAAACAGAATCCACTGCACCAAATATTAACTTTGAAGATCATTTTTCTCGTAATCGTTAAACATATTTAAAATGCTCGCCACGAAATATCCAAATTGAAAACCATTATAATACATTTATTCTACTAATTCAGCGGATTTCGATTTCCTAATCATTAGTTTACTTCTTTTCTCTCATTTATATTTATGAAATATGCATGTTAAAAATATAATTTATTCTTAAAAATATATTTTATTCTGTGTAATCAAATTACAACGATTACTTTCAGATAAACGGTAAACCATGTGATGGAACTATATTGTATATAATATTTTAAATTTTAAAAGAAATAATTTTCCATTTATTTAAAAAAAATGTCTTTTTATTTTGCTCTTTGAAATGAAAGATAGTGTCTATAAGTATTTTTTATGCTATCAATTTTTTCAATGTGGTTAGTCACTTTGACTTGAGACAAAACATGACTTGAGACAAAAATGAAATTTCTAAATTTGTTTTAGGATTCTTTTTTATATAAAATTTAACAGTTATGAAAGTATTAAGCAAAGAGTTAAAAAAAAATTAAACAAATTTAATAGCAATTTTTTTTTAAATTTGTAAATGTTAAATTCATACAAATCATAAAGAATATATTTAAAAAATTGATAATAAGAGAGAGTATCAATAACAAATTTGAGTGAATCTCAACAAGGAATGGAGAAGTTAAATAAAATTAAATATAATATAATACAGTAAAATGAGTTCAAATAGTTGATAAATGCAGTCAGACGACAAGTGATAGTAAAGCACCACACTAGATAAAATTTAAATAGAGGATTATAATATACAAATTCTATTAAATAGAGGTAAATTCGAGTTTAAAAAGAAAAAGAAAGCAAACGTTAAACAGCAATGCAATACGGGATTTTTCAAATACCGCGTCTAAAATGGTAATAGTAGAAAAATGGTTAGCAAAATATGAACATAATATTAAAATAATAGGTAGATAATATATATTTAAAATAGATTAAGTCAACATTTATATACACATCGAATGGGTTATTAAAGGTTACGATACTTGTTTGTAGAAATATTTGTGAGCGAGCTCCATCTTTGAATCTTCAGTGTTCAGACCACGAGCAGACACGGCAAATGCCTCCAAAATGCTCGGTCATTCTTCAAAGAGAGTAGAGTTGAGAGGATGCGTAACTTGTAATCAGTCATCAGCAAAAAACGATTTAAAAAATGAATCGAAAGGGGTCAGCATGATTGCTATACGCTAAATTGTTTTGTTATATATATATATATATATATATATATATATATATATATATATATATATATATATATATATATCATATAAAACGAAGTGAAAACTTTTATACAACGGAAATTCTTATACTTCAAGTGTTGGCGCAAAGCAGCACATGCACAAAAAGTATCATATAAGATTCAAATAAAAGAGGGAAACGACCAATTGCATAGCATAAATGGCAGAGGTGGATTGCGACACCTATTTCCCGGTTAGAAGCGTGCTTTTAAGCCCGGGCAACACTCCCGGAACCAATGCCATGCAGTGGCCTATCTTCCGGATATGTGTGAAGTCAAAGACACAGAAAAAAAAAGCGAAGCAATCATCTAGAAGCGACCACAAGACCAGAAACGACCTCAAGACTAGAAGCGACCATTGCAAGACTTTAGAAGCGACCATTGCAAGAGAAAGGGATGGAATGTAATCCGTATGAAGTGCATGCTGACGCTTAAAGCAGAAATCTGTTATCAACGTGCACCAGGGTGGGCTGTCCACACATGCGCAATGGTCCCACTAAGAACTTATAGTGTTACTGCAAACATCCGCTATATCTCTAAAGTATGCATTTTTTACAGTATACATTCTAAAGTATACATTCAATACAGAAAGAGAAAAAAATGCATACTTTAGAGATATAGCGGATGTTTGCAGTAACACTTTAAGTTCTTAGTGGGACCATTGCGCATGTGTGGACAGCGCACCCTGGTGCACGTTGATAACAGATTTCTGCTTTAAGCTTCAGCATGCACTTCATACGGATTACATTCCATCCCTTTCTCTTGCAATGGTCGCTTCTAAAGTCTTGCAATGGTCGCTTCTAGTCTTGAGGTCGTTTCTGGTCTTGTGGTCGCTTCTAGATGGTTTGCTTCGCTTTTTTTTTCTGTGTCTTTGACTTCACACATATCCGGAAAATAGGCCACTGCATGCATTGGTTCCGGGAGTGTTGCCCGGGCTTAAAAGCACACTTCTAACCGGGAAAGAGGTGTCGCAATCCACCTCTGCCATCTATGCTATGCAATTGGTCGTTTCCCTCTTTTATTTGAATCTTATATATATATATATATATATATATATATATATATATATATATATATATATATATGTATGTATATATATATATATATATATATATATATATATATATGTATGTATATATATATATATATATATATATATATATATATATATATATATATATATATATATATATATATATATATATGTATATATATATATATATATATATATATATATATATATATATATATATATGTATATATATATATATATGTATATATATATATATATGTATACATATATATATATATATATATATATATATATATATGTATACATATATATATATATATATATATATATATATATATATATATATATATATATGTATATATATATATATATATGTATATATATATATATATATATATATATATATATATATGCATATATATATATATATATATATATATATATATTTACATATATATATATATATATATATATATATATATATATATATATATATATATATATATATATACATATATATATATATATATATATATATATATATATACATATATATATATATATACATATATATATATATATATATATATATATATATATATACATATATATATATATATATGTATATATATATATATATATATATGTATATATATACATATATATATATATATATATATATATATATATATATATATATGTATATATATACATATATATATATATATATATATATATATATATATATATATATATATATATATATATATATATATATATATATATATATATATATATATATATATATATATTTATAGTTCATGATGTGTACTAAAAATTTTTAGTGTTTACAACAAGACTTTGTTCAGACTGCAGTTCTATGACGAATATTTTTTCAAGGAAAAATACCAAATACAGATTGCATGTGACTCGAACTTTATTGGTGGCGATTTTTTTTTTGTTTCTTTGTCCGCGGGAAGATGTGTGAGACCAGAAATAGATTTCACTCTAGTTATTGTGAAGCAGCTTCATGCCAGTAATTTATTGTGTCTGAAACGTCAGACAATACCCTCAGTCTCATTGATGCCAGTATTTACGACACGTTGATCCAAGGGTTAACCAAAATCATAAATGCAGGGGCCTCGAGATAGAGGGGTCTAACGAACCTAAGAATTAGGTGAAGCAACGACATTGGATGAAAAGGCTGGCCAATTGAGATGAAGATTGTAGAGTCACCCTGAATGCTGCAAATGAGCGCAAAGGAGGAGTGTCAGTCGTGTGGCAAAATGAGCCACAACCTATGACATAAGAACGACGATAAAAATGAGATATGACGAGAAACAGACTTAATCGGCGAATAAAGAGTGGGTGAATTACACTTCGAGTTAATTTCAGTAATATGATCGACGAAGTACGTGTTGGTGACCAAGCCAAGACAACCTTGAAGGTGTGCCTCAAATATGATACAGATCTTAAATACATGTTAGGCATTTTAAGAAATGGTCTCACATTGTCTCTCTCCGGCGAGAAGAAGAGGAATATATGTTGTAATTAAGTAATTAAATATTTTGTGTTGATAATAAATGATTTATTGTTAAAATTAAAATAGTGCAATCAATTTAATATTATATTAATTAATATTGTTTTACAGAACTTGCGCGAAAGATAAATAATTGGAGGGTTATCAGCGGCAAACAACGAATTGTATACATTTATTGAGTTCCACTATGTACGATTTTACGGCCATGCTAGATATGTTAAAATTATTAATCTAAAAACCCAACTTTAAGTTTATTTTAACAAGGTGCTCCACAGATATCACATCGCTTAGCAATGCATTTAAGTGCAATGTGTTTATGCGGCAGACGATTTTTATTAAATCTTTTCCGATTTGAATAATAAAGATATGTAAATAAAATAAATTTCATTACCATTGAATTTGTAACTGGATAATATCAATTCAAGTCTTCATATTTAAACATTATTATTATTGATATTTTCGGGTATTATTGATTTAGAGAATATCGATATTTTCAAAGTTATTATGCCATTATTTTATTGCGGCAAAAATTATTGAAACTCATATATTACACGCTGTACGAGTATTCTTCTACAAATGCGCGGGTATATCTTCTAATCTACGATAATATAAGTAGTACAGGTATATTGTTATCTATTTTATATATTTGGGCATACATTGGAATCAAGTACGGCCTTCAGATATGAAGATTACGGGGATTATTATTATTTTCAATTTATTATTTCATCTGTTTTATTTTGGCAAATAATTTTGAGACATATCGTAAACTACTAACACTCTAACATATCTTCTAATCTACGATGTTAAAATTAGTAAGGGTATATCTTCCCATATAGTTTTAGTACTTTCCTTTTATCATATATTGGAATCAATTACAGCCTTTATATTTAAAGATTACGGGTTTATTGATATTTTCAATGTATACATGTAATCTACTAATGCAGTTTATATATTCTAATATTCACATATATAAGTAGTACGGGTCCCGAACAATTTTAACGCTTTTATTGTGCATATATTGATTCAATTGCATATTTTTGTAAATTTGCTTACAAAAGGGGCCAGGATGTTTTATTCTTCAGATCTCTCTGTGAAAATAATTTTGCATAGCGAATACATAGTTTCTTAAACTCATTTTTAGGAGCATTAAATTAAATATTTTAACAAAATATGTTGATTAAAAATATCATTTAGTATACTATAGTTATTTGCACATGATTCAGAATTTCAAGTTTCTTTATATTATATACACCGTACGAAGAACGTGTATGCTGCTAGTTTTATACAATAATAAATAGTCATTTAGCACAGTTCAGTGTACTGATTTCAAAAAAGCATTTTATTACCTGATAATCAACATATTTTATAATCAATAGATTAACAGAATTTTTTCATTTGGATTTTATTCGAAAAATCTAATCGTTCGTTGGATATTTCGTTCACAGTTTCAATGACACACAAACTTACAAACTCACTAAAACACACACATACAGACACACGGACAAATATACACAAATACAGATAAACGAACGAACACACACACACACACAGACATATACACATACATACAGACATATACACATACATACAGGCAAACATATACAAATACGCACAGACATAACTCTAAAATATTCGATTCGAATTCAGGGATTCGACTCACTGACGAACGCATGCAGACAAACATATACACAGACACACATACATGCAGACACATATAATAACGCACACACAGTATTATATAGTATATAAGTCATGTGCTGCTCACATCATATTTTTACGTTAGCGTTGAGCGTGCAATTTGAAAATGGAGGCAGAATTCCTTTATATAAAATGTGTGGTCTCCGGGTCCAGAGTCATTTCAAAGTGTCCCTGCTTTATATCCTGGGAAACTTTCAGTGCATTAGTTTGTCAACTTTAAAAATATCTGCCCTAATAAATTTCTTGGTTATCATTGAAAGGAAAATCCCGGTAAATTTGCTTGGGAAGATGTTGAGGTAGTGCTAAGTCTTAGAAATATTTTAAATTTTCCACCCCCGCAACTTATACGTGAGTGCAATATAATATTAAAAATAAATACTTCTTAAATGCATGTTAATATATTTCTCTTTAAACTATTGAACAGTTGATTTAATCGATAATTAATTACTCTTTCTCCCTAATGGAAACTTATTCCTTAAAAATACTACCCACATAAAAAAATTGAATACATTTCTTATTACCAATATGGAAATGAAAATGTATATTGCTAAAATATTATCTTGAAAACTATTATAATGCAATTCATATTTTTATGCACAAGATTTTTATTTCAAAGATAAATTGTTTTTCCTCCGCTTCATTCATTTAGTATAGTGAAATGAAATTTCCATCGCTATCATTTGCATAATGATATTAGTATTGTGTGTTTACCCCAATAAAGTTTCGTTCACAGTATACAAATTACAGTGTGGGATGTTTTATGCACCTCAGATACGGTAATGTAATGGTAATCTAAGTATAGGAATTTGAATACATATATGCGGTTTTTCTTATGTAGTGTGTAACACTAAATGTTTTGCTTTTGATCCAAGTTCTATAAATGGAGTACCTGAAATTTACGATTATGTTTTAGAATTAGAAAATAAAATACTACTTTAAAACTTCCACTATGAATAATCAAACGATTTTCTAATTATGCAAGAGAAAGCCATAGCAAGTTAAACTACTAATTGTTTTTCTATATGTATGTCTATTTAGTAGAATAAATTCAGATTCTCTATGTATTGTATTTGAATTCTCATAGTGCAGAATTAAGTTGTGATATAACTTATCTATTTTCAAATGCAGTATCTTCCGTTAAAATTGTCGAATAACGAAATAATGAGTAAGTTCAGTTGTGCAGGGAAATGGATTACTAGGGATATGCATGACTTCGTATTGACTTCAGTGAAGTGTGTTACTTATCGCGGTGTATCGCTTTAAAAACATATAGTTGACCATGGACTTTCATGGTTGAGGGAAAGACGGGCCTATTGCCCCCTGGACGGGCGTTCAATCTCATGAAGGTGGACATCAAGGTAGCCTATGCGGTACGTCCTATTTTTCGGTTTGTCCCCACTGAATTTAGACGTTAATCCCCTCTTGGAAAAATTCTCATGCATGTGACATAAGTAAGTCAGTGTGCATTGACAGGTGTATTATGACAGCTATTATTATATCATGAAGTGCTATTGAATACTTGATTAACTCTTACTCTTATTAATAGCAGTCCGACAGCGATAATGTACGATCAAATTCGGTTTCAATTTGCATTGAAGCGTTATCTAGGAATCTGGTGGAACAATCTTGCCAGCCGGAAAATGCACTGCCTAATATGGCTATCTTCTTTCATTTACTGCCATGTTGTATGAGCTGCCGTAACGAACGTTGCTGACCCAACAAGGAAGTGAACTAAGGATCTTTATACTCTCCAGCCGATGCTCTACCGTTGAGCTACTGAGACGAATATGTAAGTTCTTACCGACGAAATGGACTCATTTTCCACCCTCTAATGTCACCGAAGTCAAGCAGCATCGGGCGCGGTTAGGACTTGGTTGGGTGACCTCATGTGAACACCGCGTGCTGTTGGCACATTTCGGGCAAAGTAGCCCTGTGGTTTACGAGCTGGATTTGCAAACTGCAGCCGTGTTCATGCGCAGCACGATCACGTTAAACATGTGGGTCCGTAAGTCCTTCCGACAGGTTGGTGGTAGGGGAAGTAGGGTACGGTCCCTGTGGATGCCTTCCCTACTGGGTTATGGTCTAAATTGGGTGGCACTTCCCGGCCGTTCAAACGGTTACCTTACACCTTTCTGGTAGGTTGGACGGCCTGGGTCTCAACAACAACCCTCATATTTAGCGTACGGCTAATAATCTCGATGACTACATCATGTTATTTTTAACCCAGGTTAGTCTTCTTATACTATTTTTCCTCATGTTAGCCTCCTGATGCTATTTTTATAATCCAAGGTACCTTCTTACTTGGTCATTCTGACCCGATTCAAAATTGGCGCCCAATATCCCAGATTCCACTAAATCAGTGCTAGACGTACTAGGGTCAATTTCAGTTCTTAGCACTAATCTACAGAGTTGATTTGTTTGGGAGCCATTGTAAAGAACTTTATTTCTCCAACAGGTAATCAAACCTTTGATATTTATACTTACAGTCGACACTCTACCTTTGAACAACTGGGATGGAAATACAAGCCCTTATCATCGAAATGGACGCCGAACCCCTGTTCAGCGGATTTCTTACTCAACAAAAAATATGCATGCCTCTTGGTAGAAAAAAATTCAATTAAGGTCAGTGCTCAAAATACATGCAAGTGATACATATAACCTCTGATGTAACATGTTTCATTTATTTTGCTATTGTAGCAATCACTTTGCCCTCCCAAAAATATATTGTAGTGATATTTAAGTAACATGCGGGTATGATCATTGTTTATACTTACTGATAAAAAAGTAGATTATGATACCCCGAGATTAAATCCGAAACAAAAATTTAACATTTCTTTCAGGAACACGGTTTTAATATTCTTCCAAGGTATTTAAGTGTTATATCAATTGTTTTATCAGACGATAATTTATTACAAGGTCTATGACTATTAAAATCAATTTTTGAGAGAGTAAGTCCCTGTAAAAATATTCAAATTTCTTGTTTTAACAATGCAAACAACGTCATTAAAAAGCTATGCACAAAAACGTTATAATGCAATTACTCTAATCATTCACTAGATATGGGATTCAAAACCCCTTTATACATTTTCTCTTTTCTCATCCATATTCATGATACATGCAACTTAAGGACATTATTATATCTTTCATTTACATAATGATTATATGCGATGACTTTATTTGAATATTTTTAGCTTTCTGAAATTGCAACGAGTGTTATTGGGGTCCATGAAACTTTTGATGCAAAGATACTGAAACTCTACGAATTTACATTTTAAACTTCTACCTTTCAGATAAAAAATTAATTATCTAGTTTTTCTTCAGGATGACAATAATACTGAAACACATGCTAATATTTTGGTAATAACTTAAAATTCGTTATCATAAAAAGATTTAGAATAATAATGAAATATATCTGTCTTTTTTATTGTTCGGGTATCACACCACACCACACCCACACCACACACACACCCACACAGATAATCTAAAACACTCACAACCTCAGCAGGGACACCTCAACATTTGAAAGGGAATACTTCAATCAGATCATTTTTTATTTGAATTAGTTTTTCAATTATTAAATTGTAAATTGCTATTTTGAGCGATTTTAGAGCGATGTATCTAGAACTGGATAGCACTTTTTGAAATTTGAACGAAAAATGCTAAATTATATATTTTTTTAGCATGACAACGTAAGACGAAATTTGAAATAATCATTCATAAAAGTAGTTATTTATGGCTCAATGATCAAGAAACTGAACAATTTTAATCATTCAAGCTTGATCGCACATCAATCTTGCGATGCAATAATCAATCGTGCTATACTATTGTTGTGTTTGTGACGTCATTAACCCACCGAAGGGGTAATTGTCATACATGGTATTACTCGAAATATTTATCCTATGTTAAAGTCCTTTATAATGAAGAGTAACATTCTGTTATTATGATCATTTGGATCAGCAATACATATTATTCAAATTTTATCTTTAAAAATATAGGAATAAAAATGGATTCTATTATAAGAAACTCGAGTTGAACCCAACTCCAGTTAATTTTGTTCTAGGCGCTTCGAATATTCCAGCTTTCCCAGGACTTATATTTTTATTGGGCTTTTAAGCTCTCCCGAACCCTGCTTTAATACATTAATACAAGTTACGCCACTAGTGCTGCTTTCTCTTTGATATATTCTCTATATTCTTAACATTTTGTGAACAATGCCTTAAAATATTACTTAAATTTTAAAAGACAGATAAATATATATTTAAATACGAACGAATACTCCTAAATATTGATAAAATAATGCAAAATGAATGCACCAAAACTCTTATCCTCAAAATGATTATAATGCAATTACTCCACTTCTTTACTTGATTTCGATTTCATAACCCATGGAATTTTTGTTTTCCAGCTCATCAATATTTATGACATAGGTATTTTAAAAAGACTTCTATTTAATCATTTGCATAATGATATTAATATAGTGAGTTTATCTGAATAAATTTTCTTCGCTTTGTATACATATTACAATGAAAACTTTTTGATGTCCCGTAAAACTTTTGACGAAAAGATTATCTTATTTTTGGAATTTGAATAAAAATAAACAGTTTATATTCAAGTTCCAGAAACTGTTTATAAATTGTTTCTTTTGAATTAAATCAGTCTTTTAGAATATCATGATATTATATTAAAATTTTCCGTAATATTGCATTCATTATTTATCGTAGTAGTACATGTTTGAATAGATTTTAAATGAGTATAAATCTGACAGGAAGTAACTTGAAATCAATGAAAAATAAAAATTTGAAATTCTACAAATATATGTATTGTCCTATATTTGCTCGTATATATGGAAAGGATTACCATCACAGATATGACTTATGTAAATTATTGTTGATATACTATTACCAAAATCAGGCTGACAAGATTTTAAATCATTTTGCAATTCTAAGATTGGAAGCACTAAAGGAAGTATATGAAAAATTCGAACTATGTACCTGTTGTTTCTTTTAAAATTTTTAGTTCATTGTATAAACATATTTATTCTCAAACGAATTTACTGTCAAACACTGTTTGTAAGATCAGGTTTGCTTTCTGTGATAAATTCTACTTAAATTACAACCATATTTTTAATACAAGCACGCTTAATATAAAACACAAATTTATTCGAACTAATAAGTTCAAGTAAGAAACCAGCTTCTCTTAGGAAGAACACAAACTTTTATTTCACACTATTTCATTGTATCCAGTTTGTAACAAATGTGCTTCAATACTCGATGCCGTTATTTCCTATATAATACATTTTCTAATTATGTAAATATCCTAAAAATATTTCAATTTTGTGTAAAAGAGACATTGGATTTGATAATAATAGTCACGTATACAATATTTCGAATCAATATGTAAAATTGGCAAAGCCAATGAAACGTTTTCACTGCATTACAAAATTCCAATCGTTTTAAAATGCAACATGCAAGTGCCCTGCAGAAAATGAATAAACTGAATAACATTAATTGGAATTGTCTTGACGAAAAGTGAAATTATATAATGATAACAGATTAATTTTTTAATTTGTCGAAAGTAAATATGTATCGCTGCACTAAAAATCCTGTATTTAGGTATGACACCTTAATTATAATTTGCGAAAAGTTTGCGTCTTTATTTTCTCAAACAATATCCGTTCGGTATTTTTGGAGCAGGAAATTAAGTTTTGTTATATTCTTTTCAATATAATACGTATTGCGTTACGAGAATACAATCGAGTTGTTTGCGTTAACTAGATTCCATTTTAGAATTAAAATAACGTCGTTAAAAGTCGAATATGAAACAAAAGTAGACGTATAGATCAGTTTCGAAGGCAGCGTTCTTCGCCAGGACATACAGTAAGCACAATCTCCATTCGTCAAAGAAATATAAGCGACTGATACGAGAATAAGAAACGTGACAGAATCAAAGAAATAATGTTGCAAACACCAAGAGAAGAAAATAGGGTAAAAAAACCCAGAAAGGGAAAACAACTTGTGGGATATAATGGCTGAACGGTAGAATACCAAAGATGGATTGGACGTCCAACAAATAATTCAAATCACTTATTCAGTTGTTACCTTTACTTTTGTTTTATATGCTGATTTTAAGGAAATTATTTTAATTATAATCTTTAGTAGCAGTTTGAGATGTTTGTAGATTCCATTGCATATATATTCACCATAGAATTATTTTCGTTGTGTCGTTTCCAGTTGATTGGAAACATCGTCTCTCAGAAATACTAAGTTTCAGTGTGTAGGAAGTGTCATGCATCCCTGCTTACTTTTTATTTGGCACTTTTCTTTATTTTTTTCAGGAACTGAACTACTTAAAAGTATAACCAAAGAAATGGATACCGTATTAGAAGACCTCCATACTATAATCCTGTACATGGCTCTAAAATATCGAGCTATCTTGACTTATAATATCTAATGTTCTGCCGAAGCGGTGGCTGAATGCTCAAGCCAAGATTTTTATCGTGCTTGTTTAGCTACAAGGTTGTGGGTTCGAGTCCCACTTGCGGACATGTATGGTATGTTGTTGGGCGTAGTGTGTTCCGCCCCTAATGGTGCGGGGGCCAACATCTTGTAATGGCTAAATGGTTCAAGATACTGTAAGTTGATTGGTGAATGATCGTTGTATTAAGTGCTACTATTAGAAATAAAAATATATTCTAATAATTTCAGCTGTCAATATCTAATAATTACCTCTATAATAATTAATCATATCGGCTCAATAATATCCGTAACTCATTTCCGTCTGCGTTTTAAAATGTTGATCATTTTATAAATATATGTATTTGTATCACAGCTCAGCGTATTCAGTTTTGCATCTTTTCAATTCCGCATCATCGGTTTTAAAGCACACCTCAAGTGTTTTAACTGCTACTGATATAATCATTTTTATATTTCAAATAAATCAACTACATTACTTCTACCTATTTACTTACAACAACTTTGCAGCAATTCCTGCAAGTAGTCCGAACTGGCATTCCATTATTATAGAGAATTTATTTCACCCTGCTAAAGTTAGTATATATATTGTAATGATGACATACTTGGATTTTTTAATCCTTGTACAACACAATAATAAATATGTGCATTATGTTACAAATAAAAAAAAATCACTGAGAAATGAAATCATTGAAATAAATATTCATATTGAAGATTTAAGCCTTAGTGTTGTGAAAATATATTACTGGTACAAAACACTTATATTTAACAATTACAATTAAAGTATTCTAAACATATCACAGTATCCTGTTTGATGATAAAGCCTATTTTCTTTCTATCTATTTATTTTTCTATATACATGAAATCAGTATCTTAATTTTTACAGCAGTCATTTGAATAATGACATTATGGTCGTGAATTTAATCTGAAATTATCTAACTCTGTTTTAGTTTGTTTTAGGTACACTTTTAGAATTTCTGAATCTACTGGTGATATAGTAATCAAGCTCTTGGAATATTCTATAAGTAAACTGATCTTTCAGATTAAAAGGTTTTCTTTAATTTCATTGTATGATATTACGTCATATCGTTCTATTAGTTCATCAATAGATTAATATTTCTAATAGTTCATTACAAAAACTAATTATAAGTGAATGTATTTCTAAACATTGTATGAGATATTACGTAGTTTGAGATGTTTTTATGTTGGAAATCCATTATTTAGTTAATGATAAAAAACGCAAACTATGAGGGAAAAGAAGTAAAATGAAGTCTGGTCTGACCTCACTTATAAAGGG
This sequence comes from Amaurobius ferox, assembly GCA_951213105.1. Lineage (NCBI taxonomy): Eukaryota > Metazoa > Arthropoda > Arachnida > Araneae > Amaurobiidae > Amaurobius > Amaurobius ferox. The sequence goes on from OX578134.1 coordinate 51,765,309, forward strand.
TCATGTTCATTTAACCATATAGTTAAGGTTGATTATCTGCATTCTCACCGGTGGAATAGTTCATGCATCAGCTCGTCTTTAAAAATTGCGTTCTACATTGTCTCTATGGAGAAGAATGAAGAAATTCAATTGAACCAAAGGCAACTGCTAATTTCATTATTATGCAAATTTTACAGCTCTCATGCACGAAACCACATATGCACGCATTCTCGGCTCAAGTAGCTAAGTACGAAACCACACATCAACGCACAAAAATGGCGGTTAGTTCGAAATTGCATTCTCATCAAGACAGCCATACAATTCGAATTAAAACCGATAGAATAGCCCGTTTCTGACAATGGCGGTAGTATTTAACTATATACACCATTGGAACTGTCTACTGGCTAGTGGAAGGAGAAAAATAAATCAATTGAATTACAAATTAGAAAAATAATATGAACTCACAAGCATTGCCACCGCGTGTAAGTTTAACAAGCGACTGAGCATTTCACCTCACTTCGTCAATGCGAGTGGGCACCGGAATGAATACATTTGAACGATACATAATATGTATGGAGACTTTCAAAAATAGTAATGAGTATAGGTTTCAGGAAAAGTGAAAAACAGTCATTCGAATATAGTAAACAGTATTAGACTCAGGCCAAGTGGTAAGTTAGGTGATAAGAATGGGTGAATTCTCAAAATTGAGTTATCCAATCAAAGATAAATAATGCATGTGTAAAATGATTACGTGGTATATTTAAAATTATTAATAATATTATTTTCAAATACTTCCGGAAACTGGTAATTTTGACAAATGCGTTTAAGATTATTGATGTGGAGAAAGTGAAACCGAGGTTCAGAAAGTCGATGTATTCGAAATAGCTGGTTTAAAATGATGTTTCTAAACAATTGAATAGAATTACAAGATTGATATGATAGCAGTTTTATGATAGTGAAGTTGTAAGAATATTTTTTTTCATATAGATTGGTGATTACATGATTATTGAGGGTATCTAAATTAAGGTCTAAAAAATTTACAGTTTGACTAACACTAGGCTCATTAGGAATTAATTCTAGGTTAGATGGGTAAAAATCAATATCAATTGGATAGGAATCATCAATGATAATACAAATTAAGTCGTCAACATATCTATATATAATATATGAATTAGAGTTAAAATGACATTCATAATAATAAAGATATAAGTTAGCGTGTATACTACTACTACAGCCACCTTGTGGTACACCAGATGTTTGTATATAAATGTTATCACCTTGGATAATATATTTGTTGTATAACACAAAGTGTAAGAGCATGGGAAATTTTTTGATATATACATATATATACATATATATAAATATATATATATATATATATATATATATATATACATATATATACATATATATATATATATATATACATATATATATACATATATATATACATATATGTATATATATATATATATATATATATATATATATATATATATATATATATATATATATATATATATATATATATATATATATATATATATATATATATATATATATATATAGAATAGTAAACATATTAAAATAAAATTATTTCACAGTTATCCAATTTTTCTCCAGAAGTTGGCGCAATGCAGCACATTCTCCTAAAGTAACATACAAGATTCATATGAAAAAGAGGGGAAATGACCAAATCAAGGCATAAAATGGTAGAGGGGGATGGCGACCCCTCTTTCCCGTTTAAAAGACTGCTTTTATGCCCGGGCAACACTCACGGTACCAATGCCATGCAGAAGCCATACTTCCGTAAATGTGTCAAATCAAAAACACTCGAAAAAGTGCAAAGAAAACAAATAGGAATCGACCAGGATCGCAAGGGAAAGAATGGAAATGCAGCAAATGCCCCTGTCGGTTACGATGGAGTGCATCATATATAACAGAAGTCCACGCATGCGCTATTCGTTATTTTCACTTTCATCGTTCTATACCTCTGCCATATCCTTTAAGTAAGCATTTTCTCCATTTTTTGTATTAAATAGGGAATTATAATAACATTTCAGGAAGCCAATTGGATAATTCCGTTTTATTGCCTCCTTCATAATATTCCTATTATGCATGATGCAATCAGACTTGAAAGTATTAATGCATTGATTTCTTTTGAGGTGACCAATGACGACATTTCTGAAAATGTTTTTGGTCAAATTGGACCTCCAATCAATAATGCGGTTGATTTTTATATTGAAATTGTTTCTCTTGTCATATAACACGGTATAAGTACCATATATACTGTCATGTTTTAGTGTTATATGTAGAAAATCAACACTATCTTCCTCCTTACTTATATTCTCAATCAATCCCAGTTCTTTTGGATAAAAAGTGAAATCAAATTGGGGTGTATTGTCCAATAAGGACATCGTCAACATAACGAAAATATGGCATTTCATGTAATATATGAGTGCCATTTTCAAATTTACACAAGTATAGATCGGCGAGCAGGGATGCACATCCCCCTCCCATCGGAATACCCTTAACCTGTTTAAAATAGTTGGTGCCATCAAATAAGATGTTTTCAAACAACACAATGCGAATCAAGTCCTCGTATTTTCTGAATGTAATATGCTCTTTTAAGTCATATATTTCATGTAGTTCCTTCAAAATTTCATATAGATTTTCCAGATTGATGTTGTTGAATAAATCACGGAAATCGTAACTTTTGAAACGTATATCCCTTCTATAAAATGGAAGTCGGTTGATGACATCGTAACTATTATTTATCATTACTGTTCCTTGTTTCTTGAGTATAATCATAACATTTTTAAGTATAGTTAACAGTTTTTCATTTGCAATTGTTAAATAGGATCCACATCCCACTGTCACCGGCCGAAACTTGACTGGATTTTTATGAAGTTTTGGTATGAATACCAAATATGGAAAGTTAACTGCTTTAAGTTCGATACCAATGCTTTGATACAGAGTTTTAATTTTATTTACCAGACATGTTCCATTTTGTTGTAAAGGGGAGTACATTTGTTTATCAAGATAACTATTTTTTAAAGTATCAACGTAGTATTGTCTGCATATGAAAGCGTAATTTGATACAACTTTATCCGTATAAGTTATAACATATTTATCTTCATATTTATTGACTGCATTTTGAAGAGAAGGATAATACGTTTTTTTACACAATGTTTTGTAGTGGAGATTGAACATTTTGATAAGGTTGTATTGCCATTCTTTGAGGGCTTGTATTTGCATGCTGTATTTTACGGAGAGTTTATATGTAAATTTCTTCAAATCTTGTTCAAAGTCCTTTTTAATATTTGTGAAATTTTGTATACGAAATTTCGTACCAAGTTGAAGCATAGATTTTAACTTGTGATTATCCAATAGATCCAGGTTTCCAGTGATAATGTGCGCATGATGGGTATCTATATAAGGGCTGTTTTTACAATTACACTCTTCACTTTTATATACATTGATGTTTCTACTTATGCGGTTATAATTAAATATGTTTCTACCATTGGTTTGCACAAATTTATAAATCAGTTTTACTTCTATGTTAGGTATTGGTAAGAGATGTGCCAAGTTTTTTATATATGTCTTGATTGGTAAACCATCATAATTTTTATTTTTGTAGGTTGTAACAAAAGGCTCTGTTGTAGTAGTTTTCTTCTGTGGAGAGGATTTCAATACTATCTTTAATGTACTGGCTTTTAGTTTAAGTAAATCCATCATTATAGCGTAGTTTGTACATGCATTTTCATTATTATTAACAGTTAGTTGTTTTTCGAGTTGATACACTTTCAAATAACACCAGATGCGTTGAATATAACGTTTTCTTATACTAAATATAAGATTTTTGATCCAGCCGGGTTTTATTATTATTCCTGCACACACTGTTTTCATGAACGTTTCGATCTTTTCAAGAGTTTCTTTATAACTGAAATTTTTCCTTTTTCTTTTCCCCCTTTGCCATCTCTTTTTTATAGCAGGATGGATATCTTGTAATACAGGGTTACGTTTTTCATTTTTACAAGATTCCAAATTATAATTGTCATTAAATATGATCGTATTGAGTCCATACGGAAAAGCTGTTCCATATTGTTGGATGTTGAAGACCCAGACCGTCCGACTCGTCCAGAGGACTTAGAGTAACTAGTTGGACGGCCGGGAAGGCATATTGTTGGATGTGTGTATTTTCCCACCAAAGTCTTTCTGACAGTTTGGGTACAACATCGATGATTGTAACAATTATTTGTGAAAAATCATGGTTTCTATAATGACGGAGTTCCAAATTGGTGATAGTTGCATCAGTGAGAAGAGATTTGCCAATTTGACTTCGATGTAAGTTCATTCGCAAATGCAAACGATTTTTGGTTTGGCCGATATATTTGGCTTGGCATGTTTGGCAAGTAATACAGTAGATGACATTATAGGTTTTGCAGAATGTACCGTAACTGGGATCTTGAGTAGATATTTGGAGAGGGTCTGCCACTGGGCAGAGTTTACATCGATGAGATTGGCATTTTTTAAACTTGAAATTACGTATTCTATTAAAATAATGACGATATGAAAATTTAAAAAAGGGTGATCCATTTAGATAAAGGATCGAGTCGGTAGAACAATGAGAAACATTACAGACGCTATTTATATTTGTCACAGAGTTTGCAATAGCATGTTGCACAGGCTTGAAATATTTCTTTATGTTAGGCATCATATATAAAGCATGAGGGTAATTGGTTATCGATAATACTACTACCCTGTATTGTTGTATTACCGGGCATATACTTTATAACAGTATAATTGCCAGTCGCTATATAATATAGTTGTATTCATTCATAAAGTATAATTTCAACAGTTTATATCTCTTATTGAGGAGTAAATGTAAAACGTAGTTGTTTTTCACAAGATCCACCATCTTGCTCATTAAAGCTGTGGAGAAAGTATAAAATATACATTAAAAGCTGTCTCTTCATAAAGCATATAAGAATGGCTTGGATGTGCGAATGCATGACTCAGTGACTTTTAGAACATTTTTAACTTTTTTTGGATTTTATATAAATATCATTTCATTGAAATACGTTATTTATAAAAATGGACGTAGATAGGTATTGTCCGTGTTAGATAACTTAAAACACAATAAAACACATAAATACTATAAAACACTTAAAAGGCAAATGCTACCTTGTTAAAAACATGCTAAATGAGTTACAATTCATGATATAACAAAACAACATGGAATCAAAATAACACAACATACCATAGTGCGTCCCCAATTTTAACCTAAATGCCGATCCAACAACACACGGAAGACCACCACAGCACGTGTATGGTCCGAGAAGTAACCCAGGGCATAAAACATCAAACAAGAAAAACGAGACGATATATCCGCGCAATGCTGCAAGACACAGAGTCCCTATATATATAACATAGTAAACATATTAAAATAAAATTATTTCACAGTTATCCAATTTTTCTCCAGAAGTTGGCGCAATGCAGCACATTCTCCTAAAGTAACATACAAGATTCATATGAAAAAGAGGGGAAATGACCAAATCAAGGCATAAAATGGTAGAGGGGGATGGCGACCCCTCTTTCCCGTTTAAAAGACTGCTTTTATGCCCGGGCAACACTCACGGTACCAATGCCATGCAGAAGCCATACTTCCGTAAATGTGTCAAATCAAAAACACTCGAAAAAGTGCAAAGAAAACAAATAGGAATCAACCAGGATCGCAAGGGTAGGAATGGAAATGCAGCAAATGCCCCTGTCGGTTACGATGGAGTGCATCATATATAACAGAAGTCCACGCATGCGCTATTCGTTATTTTCACTTTCATCGTTCTATACCTCTGCCATATCCTTTAAGTAAGCATTTTCTCCCTTTTTTGTATTAAATAGGGAATTATAATAACATTTCAGGAAGCCAATTGGATAATTCCGTTTTATTGCCTCCTTCATAATATTCCTATTATGCATGATGCAATCAGACTTGAAAGTATTAATGCGTTGATTTCTTTTGAGGTGACCAATGACGACATTTCTGAAAATGTTTTTGGTCAAATTGGACCTCCAATCAATAATGCGGTTGATTTTTATATTGAAATTGTTTCTCTTGTCATATAAGACGGTATAAGTACCATATATACTGTCATGTTTTAGAGTGATGTCTAGAAAATCAACACTATCTTCCTCCTTAATTATATTCTCGATCAATTCCAGTTCTTTTGGATAAAAAGTGAAATCAAATTGGGGTGTATTGCCCAATAAGGACATCGTCAACATAACGAAAATATGGCATTTCATGTAATATATGAGTGCCATTTTCAAATTTACACAAGTATAGATCGGCGAACAGGGATGAACATCAACCTCCCATGGGAATACCCATAACCTGTTGAAAATAGATGGTGCCATCAAATAAGATGTTTTCAAACAACACAATGCGAATCAAGTCCTTGTATTTTCTGAATGTAATATGCACTTTTTAGTCATATATTCCATGTAGTTCCTTCAAAATTTCATATAGATTTTCCAGATTGATGTTGTTGAATAAATCACGGAAATCGTAGCTTATAAAACGTATATCCTTGTTATAAAATTGAAGTCGGTTGATGACATCGTAACTATTATTTATCATTACTGTTCCTTGTTTCTTGAGTATAATCATAACATTTTAAAGTATAGTTAAAAGTTTGTCATTTGCAATTGTTAAATAGGATCCACATCCCACTGTCACCGGCCGGAACTTGATAGGATTTTTATGAAGTTTTGGTATTAGTACCAGATATGGAAAGTTAACTGCTTTAAGTTCGATACTAATGCGCTTATACAGAGCTTTAATTTTATTTTCCAAACAATTTCCATTTTATATTAAAGGGAATACATTTGTTTGTCAAGATAACTATTTTTTAAAGTATCAACGTAGTATTTTCTGCATGTGAAAGCGTAATTTGATACTACTTTATCAGTATAGGTTATAACATATTTATCTTCATATTTATTGACTGCATTTTGAAGAGAAGGATAATACGTTTTTTTACACAATGTTTTGTAGTGGAGATTGAACATTTTGGCAAGGTTGTATTGCCATTCTTTGAAAGCTTGTATTGGCATGCTGTATTTTACGACGAGTTTATTTGTACATTTCTTCAGATCGTGTTCAAAGTCCTTTTTAATATTTGTGAAATCTTGTATTCGAAATTCGTACCAAGTTGAAGCATAGATTTTAACTTGTGAGTATCCAATAGATCCAGGTTTCCAGTGATAATATAAATTATATATATATATATATATATATATATATATATATATATATATATATATATATATGTATATATATATATATATATATATATAATCTCCCAAAAAGGACTAGTACCTATATACCCATAAATATGTTAAAAGAGTATTTACGAAGTGACGGCCGGGGGCAGTAGCGACCCCCAACTCTCCGGTTGAAGCTTTTACTGCCATGGCGAAACGCTCCCGGTAGCCGAAACCTTCAAACCACATCCAACAAGACTCTCACCATTACCTCAATAAACGTAAAAACACTTTAAATACCAAGTAATTAATATAAAAGCCCTTAAATTACTTTAAACAACACTTAAAACTATCCATAGATCTAAAAAGGCGAGGGGGGGGAAATCCCACATCAACACATTAAAACCATTATATAGAATCTCAAACTAAGTGGTTATATAATGTCCCCCTCGCCTTTTTAGATCTATGGATAGTTTTAAGTGTTGTTTAAAGTAATTAAAGGGTTTTTATATTAATGACTTGGTATGTAAAGTGTTTTAACGTTTATTGAGGTAATGGTGAGAGTCTTGTTGGATGTGGTTTAAAGGTTTCGGCTACCGGGAGCGTTTCGCCATGGCAGTAAAAGCTTTAATCGGAGAGTTGGGGGTCGCTACTCCCCCCGGCCGTCACTTCGTAAATGCTCTTTTAACATCTTTATGGGTATATAGGTACTAGTCCTTTTTGGGAGATTATTTGGATATACACTTGTATAAAGCAGCATGGCGCTTTACCGTTGTATATAAAATGTTCTTTTAAATTTTTGGAAGGGAGTTTGGCTTTTTAAGTCATTATTTGTATTTTTATTTGTATATATATATATATATATATATATATATATATATTCATATACATATATATATATATATATATATATATATATATATTTGAAATGTAATAATAAGAATTATGTAAAAATAAGAAAAAAATAAAAACAAATAAAATAAAAATACAATTCAAGTAATATTAACATCACCATAGAAGCAAATTCACGGCCATAATGCCGATAAGAGAAAAGAACAGAACCTTCCCAAATTCGATGATTAATCAGAATAAAATTCCTCTTCAGGTCTGAGTATTTAATTCTAATTAACCCAAACATATGCCTGTTTCAGATTAAGCAATAGTGCATTACTATAAATGCTTAAACTCAGACTACAGACATCAAAAAATGAAAAAATGAAAAAAGAATACATTAAGAAAATTGTATTACCATGCGGCATGAATCCTTCTTCCTCACCACGTGTATACACGATCAACCTCAACAGCTTAATCTAGAAGCACCGGAATGAACAAGTCGAAATTCTACCAGGGAGGCAGTACGAACGTTCACGGAAATACTCCCAAACCAGTCCAGTGAGTCTAAGCTGGAGACTGGACAAGCAATTCAGAATACAACTTCCCAAACATGCAGAACTGAATATGAACATGAATTAAAGATGAAAATTCCTACTAAACAAGTAATTCATAGGAAAACTGGATAATCGAGAATGCCATATATACATATATATATATATATATATATATATATATATATATATATATATATATATATATATATATATATATATATATATATATATATATATACATATATGTATATATATATATATATATATATATATATATATATATATATATATATATATATATCTATATATATATATATATATATATATATATATATATATCTATATATATATATATATATATATATATATATATATATATATATATATATATTTATATATATATATATATATATATATATATATATATACATATATATATATATATATATATATATACATATATGTATATATATATATATATATATATATATATATATATATATATATATATATATATATATATATATATATATATATATATATATACATATATGTATATATATATATATATATATATATATATATATATATGTATATATATATATATATATATATATATATATATATATATAAATATATATATATTTATATATATATATATATATATATATATAGATAGATATATATATATATATATATATATATATATATAGATATATATATATATATATATATATATATATATATATATATATATATATATATATATATATATATATATATATATATAATTTATATTATAATATAGCACAAAATAAATTCAGCTGTATACAGTATAACTAATAAATATTAACTTCGAGATAAGCTTTACTGTAAAGTTTCGACATATGTGACAAAAATGCCATGATAATTTCAAATTGGAGTTGACACTTTTCATAAACTATTTTGAGAATTTCAAAAGCAGTTTACCACATACAAAATTTAATTATATATTAGTTTGACTTTTAAAATAGTTACGTAAAGTAAAACAATCAGAAACCTCACACTACAGTCGAAATTAATATATATATTAGATCTTCATTCATTGTTTATTCAACAAACCGAAACTGCCTGCAGTTGTCTTTTGTCACCATTTATTCACAAACAGTTACCATTTAAAGATATGGTTCAAAACCGATGCTTCAGCACAAAAGCCTTGTTCTTTTATATATATATCCCGCATTTAATGAAAGATATAAACATTACAAATACTGATTGTGACTATAGCATTTTGTTTCAAAATATAAGTATTTTGTACTTTAATTTTCGTTTAGATTGTTGTCAGTGTGTTTTGTTCTGCTATCTTATAGTGTAATAGAGTGTGTACGAAACAGTAATTGCGTCATAGTCAAAATTCAACTGTAAATTCAACTTAAATTGTTCAATTCACAGTCAATTTAACGAGTTATTATATGATACTTATCACAAAATAATAAAAATGGTACCAAAGCAAGATTAAGTGACTAGCCATGTAGTTCGTACAGAAATAGTTAATGCCATATATCTTTCAATTAAGGCGTTTACTTAAAAAATAATAAAAAATAGAAATGAGGCAAATTTCCTTCCTGCAAAGTCGTCGACGCTTGAACGAATGCATGAATGACGCTTGAACGACGCTTGAAGGTAACTATTATACTTGACGTGACAAACCTCGATTTCCAAGGGTCTGTAGCTCAACCCCAAGAAATTTCATAATACTTCCCTTATATATATAAATAATTTATAAGAAAAGTTTTGTGACGCGGTCAAAAATTCAAATTCGACTTTTCGACGGGAAAGCATGTTTCACGCATCTCTAAACACGAATCTGATGTTTTTGAGGTTATGTATGTGTGTGTGTGTGTGCGAAAATATGTGTGTGTGTGTCAGTGGGTCTGTGGAGACGATAACTCACGAGCGAATTAAGCGATTCGAACAAAATTTGGTACAAAATTCACAATCAGTGAATACTGGAAGCCAATTGTTTTTTGTTTTTACATGCAATCGAATGTTCGAAAACCACCTAAATTTTGAAATGAAATTTTGAAAAATCTTTAAAAAATTAAATCTTTCAATATAGTTCGTAAATAATCATTTCTTATGTAATGTTTCATTGGAAAACGATTCACAGATACTTTCGAAGGATAGCATGAACCGTTCTCGAGATATTGAACATTTTTCAAAGAAATATATCAAAAATCATATAAAATTCATAAAAGTATTAAATATTGTGAAATTTGTTCCCTTTTCATATGTAATGTTATGCGATAAATTTATTATCATCATTCTCGTAGATCTAACTCGTTCCATTCACGATAGAAGACACTTTGGGTTATAGCATTCTAATTTGACGTCATTAGTCGTTTATCTACTACAAGAATAACCTATTTCTGCATTCACAATGTTTGACGAAACTTTGGCGACGAATTTGGCTGAATATCGCTAACTTGGAGAGTTTTTTAAATGCCACCAAATTGACAAAAATATTGCCATATTGATAAAAACCTCAACAAATTGATAACAATGACGCTAAATCAATGAAAATGAAGACTAATTGATGAAAATTCAATATATTTTAAAGAATACAAGAATCTACTATAAGAGAAGATACTTCGGGTAATAATTTTGTATTTGGACACTATCTACTTTAAGAATAACCTTTTTATCCGATTATAATGCTTGAAGAAATTTTAACGACGAATTCAGCGGAATATCGCCAACTTGGCAAGTTTTTTAAATGTCGTCAAATTGATGAAAATGTCGCCAAATTAATTAGAATGGAAATGACAACTAATTCATGAAAATTCATAATTTTGGAAAGAACATAAGACTAACATATTTCTCCGTCTGTAACGCTTGGAAGGGATTTGGGCGACAAACTTTAGCGGCATATCGCCAGCTTGGCGCCTTTTTACTTGTTGCCAAATGGGATGCAATGTTTTGCAAAATTTTAATTTCGGTATATGATGGGCATGCATTTTATTATATAAGTAATGCTTTTATAAATATCGTCAACTTGGCGATGTTTATCCTCACATTGACGAAGATATCGTCAAAATTGCAAAAATGATGCCTAATTAATGAATTTATTAAAAAATATTTAAACATATGGACTATATTGCTTATTGAGGATGATATCAATATTGATAATTGTTAATTTAGAGTTGCGTAAAATATAAGTTAATTGGATACGAAATAGTTTTACATGCTGTCATCCATGAAAAGCACTAAATGTGCAATTTAACTTCACAAATTCTGTGCCTTGAATTTTTTCATCACTTTTTCACCTTTAAAGAAGTAAACTCATTGCATTATATAAGAAAAGTCATGTGCTGACCACATCAGATTATTTTTATTTTTATTTCGCTATAAAGTGTAACAATTCTGAGAAAAATTAAACCACAATAATTGCAATTAGTGCAGATTACCTGAAAAAAAAAAGTTAAATATATGTTCTTTCTAGCCTTTTGTCTTCAGCGTTTACGAATCTGCAGTCTATACTACTCAACCGATCTTAATGAATGATGGCTCATTTAGTGTATTGTAATCGAATATACTCCTTTTTCATTTTAAACTGAAATATACATTTTATTTTGAGTATAGAAAGTTGAAAAAATCGAATAATATATCATTGAGACGGTTCAAAAATTCATATTGCAAATTGTAACTTCCATATTTGGCGGTAAATTACAATTCGCAATAATTGTTATAATATCGACCCCGACCGTCCGACCTACCCGAAGGTGTAAGGCATCTGTTTGGACGGCGGGGAAATGCCACACAATGTATAGCGGCACTAAGTGAAGGAGGCATCCATAGGAACAGTACCCACCAATATCTCGGAGGACGTATGTATTTAACGTGCGTAATATTTAACGTGCCCGTATTCCGCGTGAACATAGATAAAATTTGGGCAAAGCCAGGAATTTCACTTTGGTCCTACAAGTGCAATCCCTGCGCACAAACCACTGGGCTGTCCCACCCTTCCTGCTACACCATTCCAGGCTATATCATTGTTACACAACTATATTGATAAATATATGTTTCTTCCAAAAGTTCAAATCTCACAAAAACACCACTTCATGGTAAAAAATTCCCGCCATGTACAAAAACAAAAGGATTATTTCACTATAAGTTACGAAATATCAAATTGATTTTCGCGAAGCCCCTGCAGCACCAAATCTATACTTTGAGGTTTGCGGAACACTGTTGAAAAATCCTATACTTGATTTAAGATTAACCTTGATACATTACACTTATAAGTAATAGCTGATAAACATATTTTAATAATTTGGTGATTTGCTACTAATGGAACTAGTGAATATACGGAATACCAATATATGATCACAATAATTCCCTTATACATTACACTAGGTATGTAGGGTATGTAATAAATATAGAAAAGCCTAATCAAATATGAATGCGTTCAATTCTTAAGAAAGTGTGTAATATATTCATACTGCACACTTTCTCAAGAATTGAACACATTCATATTTGATTAGGCTTTTCTATATTTATTACATTCCCTACATGCCCAGTGTATTGCATAGGGGAATTATTGTGAGGTGTCAAAAATTCGAATTTTCGACAAAATAACACTCTTTAATCATCACTGTACAGTACAATACAGCTTTTCTAGATATGTCTATGAGTGTGTGTGTGTGTGTATGTATGTGTGTGTGTGTGTGTGTCTCCGTGAGCCTATGGTTGTGATATCAGACGACTAACTGGAGTGTTTCGAACGGAATTTCGTACGATTGTTGAATACTGAAACCCTTTTGATTTTAAATATTATCGAATGGTCGGAAGACCCTCTCCCCTCTAAGTATTCGAATGAATGCAGTTTTGAAAGGAAATCAACTTTCGCATAAATAGAGTCCTTACCATTCACACTAGAACATACTTTGTGTAATATTTTTGTACTTTACTGCGTACCAATTCTCCAATAGTCATTTACTATTTATAAGAAAATATTTTCTTCCCTTCTGTTTTAATGCTAGGCAAAAAATTTGGCAAAATTTTCGATTACTTTGGCGACAATTGCAAATATGGCATCAAAAAGATTAAAATTGTTAAAAAAATTTCAATATATGGACTTCATTGCTTACAGTGGATGCAATTAATATTGATAATCATCCAGAAAAGATGCCAAATAATCAATTCAACTTTAGTGTCTTGAATCTTGTATATCATAGTTTCGGTGTGAATATAATTCGCTGTGAAAAAAACAAGATCAATACATTATGTAAAGAAATAAATATGCTACCCACATCATACTTTTAAATAATATTTCTTAAAAACAGAATCAACTGTACCAAATAATAACATTAAAGATAACTTTTCTTGTAATCATTAAACAGATCTAAAGTGCTCAACACGAATTTATTCGTCCTGAAAATCATTATAATACAATTATTCTACTAATTCAGCTGATTTCGATTTTATAAACATTTAATTTATTTCTTTTCTGTCATCTATATTTATGAAATACGCAAGTTAAAAATATATTTTATTCTTTGTAATTTGTATAATGACATTAATGGGATAAGTTTATCTAAATAAAATGCTCTTCTGTGATGTCGGATTACAACAATTACATTGAAATAAACAATAAAACATGTGATGAAGCGATAATGCACATAATATTTTACACTTTAAATTGTAATTATATGTAATTTAATTTTAAATTATTTATTGTTATTTTGCTCTATAAAATTAAAAAAAGCTTCTATTAGTATTATTTATGTTATAACCATTTTCATTGTGTCAATTTTAGCCATTTTTACACTCTCAAACGTAGTATTGAGAAAGTATTGATTTCACGAAAATTTTCGATTTCGAAATTTTGATGTCAATATCTGTTTCAAAATATCTTGAAGAACACGTTTCGACAATTTTTGTAGTGATGTCCGTATGTCTGTCTGTCTGATATCTGTAGTCGATTTCTTGTGCACATATAGCAGTCACAATTACTAATGAAATTTTATACCGGACTCACAAATCTTTATATCAGGATTTTTTATCAAAAAAATCTAGAACTAGGTAGGATTTTTTCAAATTCATCCGAAAACTTATTCGACAAATATATTGTCGAAATGTATTCGACATTACATATTTTTTTAACATGGCAACATAGGACAAAGTTTAACATAATCATGCATGAAAAGGTTTATTTATGGATCATTGATCACTAGATTTAATAGTTTCATTAATTGCTGTGAAAAATAGCCGTGATATAATTTATGTTTGCTAGTGATATCATTTGGCGCATTGGGACAAGTCACCATCCGGGGACCGGGGGGGGGGGATACTTCGCAATTGTGGTATTAATCAAAAGATTTTTCAAGCCTTTTAAACTGAAGTGTACCACGCTATAGTTGTAATAATTTGTACCCACGATGCCAATTTTTACTTTCCTTATATACATAATGTATAAGGAAAGTATTGTGACGGGGTCGAAAATTCGAATTCGAGTTTTCGACGGGAGAGCACGTTTCAAGCATCCCTGATCACGAATCAAACATTTTTGAAGTGATGTCTGTGTGTGTGTATGTGTGTGTGTGGGGGGGGGAAAGTATGTGTGTGTGTGTGTGTGTGTGTGTCAGTGAGTCTGTGGAGACGATAACTGACGAACGAATGGACCGATTCGAACCAAATTTGGTACAAGAATCACAATCCGTAAACACTGGAAGCCTATTGCTTTTATATGCAATCGAATGCTAAGAACCCCCCTAAATTTTCGAATGAAATTTTTAAAAAAATTGTCAAAAAATCAAAACCACTAATAAAGTTACGCAAATAGACATTTCTTATGTAATTTTTCATTAGAAAACGATTGACATAAATTTTAGAACGCTAACATGAACCGTTTTCGAGATATTGTTCATTTTTTAAAAAACATTATCAAAAAGTCATTTTAAAAAAAATTCCTATTGAGAAACATGTTCACTTTTCATATGTATAACCATGCGATAAATTGGGTTACATCATTCTCGTGGAACTAGCTCATTCCATTTATGAAAAAATATACTTTTAGTAATACTTTTGCGTTTGAACGCCAATAGTCATTTATCTGCTGTAAGAATAACTTATTTCTTAGTGCATAACGCTTGGCGAGATTTTGGCGACGAATTTGGCGGAATGTCGCCAAATTGGCGACTTTTTGAAATGTTGCCAAATTAACGAAAATCTCGCCAAATGGATAAAAATGACGACTAATTGTCGAAAATTTAATATCTTGGAAAGAATATTAGTATCTACTATAAGAAAAACCTACTTTTTTTACTGTAAAAGTAGTAAATTAATTACATTATATAAGGAAAGTCATGTGTTGCCCACATCAGATTTTTTATATTTGTTTTTATAAAATTTGATAAGAAAATAAACTGTGGTATAATAAAGTCGAATTGAGTCTCACTGCTGTGAATTTAAAGATCGACATTGCATTTCAGTAATTATGAAATGAGCCAAAGTATATTGTTAAGCTTAAAATTAGTATATTAATACTTTTGCATTATTAGTATTATTAGTATATTAATATTAGTATATTAATATTTTGAAAAAAAACTGAGCTAAATTTAGTAAGCTAAATTTTACTACGTACTTGTATACGTGGCACAAAAATTACTACACGCTTTCTTATTATTTGTTAGATTATTTTATATAGAATGCACGGATTTTTCCAACTTATATCGGACCTTTAACATCTCTTTAACTCATTTTGAGCACTTTCTTAACGATACATTTCTGTATTCTCATCTGTATGTTGTCGACTGAGTCTGCATGTATGTATGTAGGTAAAAACTGTATGGACCAATCAGTTTGGAAACTGTTTGTAAATTCTTTAGAAATAATCTATTTGCATTAACATATTTTGTTAAAATGCATATGAAAATTATGACAACGTGTGTAAATACCGTCGAACCAACTTAATAATGTTAATAAATAATCCATATATAGAGATGGACAATTCCACTTCACGAGAAGTGCATGTTTAGAGTATAAGATATTTTATTGCCATAACTGCTGATATTTTATTGCCATAATATAGTACACATTTTACAGACACATAAATTATACAGTGGTTAGCTTTAGAAGTAAATAGATCAGTATACAAAAATAAGATAGGTTCTTTCGGTGAATGATTTTGAATAAATAAACAGTACGAGGCTTGGTAATGCAGTTGGCAATTGGAACAATCGTAGTTACAATTCATAATTATCAAAGTGGTTCTTATTCAATTAAAAATATCCAAATAGGCAGTGAAAATAATGTCAAAGTTGTAGGATCTAAACCAGATTTAACCGTTCAAAGAAAACATAGATTTTAAGTGTCGTATAAAACAGAATTTTGATAGATTATTTCCCTTTCGATAATTTACATATTTGACTATCTGTATTAAAATTTCCATAATCCCCAATTATTTATTTCAAATTTTAATTAATAGTATGTCGCGTAGTATTAAGCGTATATCAAAATTACTGTTTTTCAATTTGACTAATTGGTGTACATGGAACGTATTTTTATAATTGAAAAGTTATTTCTCGGAACCTGTAAAAAAAATCTGATGTAGGCAGCACATGACTTTCCCTGCAGACTTATATTCACGTTCTATTTATTTAAATTAAATTTAATTCATTTTTAATTCAATTTTCGTTCTCATTTGAAAACTGGACTTATTTTCAAAAATGGTGCAGGAAAAATAAGAAAAAACTAAAATATCTCGAGAACGGCTAGTCCTAGTGTAATGGGGTTGGTCTTATACTTTTCTTCGCTAAAAATTACGTATTAAACAAGCATTTAATGGCTATATTTGAGCATACGTAGTTCTTAAGTTTAGATTTTGGTGATTTTTGCGGGCCATTTTGCAAAAAAAGGCAGGTTATTTTTTTTCGAATTATACCAAAATCTAATCAGCACCAGGGTGGCCTACAAGCGACTTATCTACCAAATTTTGTGAAATTCGGTCCATTAGTTTTTCAGCTAGAGTGGATACAAGCTTTTGAGGGCCATTTCGCAAAAAATGGCGGGTTCTTTTATTCCGACTCGTACCCAAAATTAATCAACACTAGCCCCGCCCACAAGTGACTTACTTACAAAATTTAGTGAAATTCGGTCCATTAGTTTTTTAGTTAGAGTGGATACAAAATCTGCACAGACAGACACACAGACAGACAGACACACAGACACACAGACAGACACACACACAGACGTCACGCTAAAAATGGTTTTTTCATATTCTAGAGGTCTCGAAACGTGTAGATCCGTCGAAAACGCGAGTTGCGATTTTCGGCATGATTCCAATACTTTCCCTATACATTACCATGTATTGCAGGGAAAGTAAAAAGTAACATTTTGTAATTTTTTGATGAAAAGTGTCATATAACCGAAATTTACCACGGATGATGATATACCGTAATTAAAGCATTTTCTAAATTTCCTAAAATCAATCAAGATATATCTATTTGGACATTCTGTGGAAAGCATGCTGTATAAATTTCAAAAATTTATATTTGTAAAATTAATCTAAGACAAAATATTGATATTTCAGTTGAAATATTGAGATTGTAAGATTTTTAAAAACCGTTTCATTCTGTAGGTCAATTATTAAACCAATTCTTTTGCTTGAAATCTGATACTTTCTGTGAAACCAGGAGGAAATTATGCAGTTTTAAGATTTATACGACTATGCACAACGAAACAAAGCGCAGACTTGTAGACACCATTTTATGACAGTCTTGGCCCGGAAGGCCATGACTCCAATAAATTCAATTCACATAAATTGCAGGTGTGGTTGGGTCAAAAATATTTTTGGAGCCACGGATTAAACCAAGTACCATTGGATAATCGGGTGACCAATGAAGGAGTGTTGCTGCATCGCATTGAGGAGCAACCAATAAGAGATACGGAGGGCCTATCTGAACCTCAAGCAAAATGATGTGGCAACAAGGAGATGATTCAACATATATTTAGGATAAGGATGTCCAAGGGGGTGTTTCATAAAAAATTGGAATTTAAGGAGCGAAAGAGGGCAGTCAGAAAGAATGGCTGTACAGTACCGTTGATATTCAGGGAATTAATGTCCAAGAGTGCGTTTCATAAACAATGATGATATAGAAGAGTTGAGATATAAGAATGTGTAGTTGCTATGTTGAAATATGAGTGTGCTAAAAAAGAGAAAGCTGACCGCAAGATGTTAGAAAAAGAAGCAGTCAATATTCCAAGCATGATGAGCAACAGCCCGACAGAGGTATGTGCCAATCTGCGTATATATTAGGTCGAATATATGATTTAGAAATAATATTATAAAACCTGGTCTTACTACTGCATTTTCTCCTCCTTACGTGTTTATATAAATGTTAATGTAATTTAATCTTAATAATGTTTAAATAAATAATATGTATTTTAAAAGTTAAAATGTGGGTTTTAATGTGCAGTCTTATAATTAATGATTATATTTTAAGAACTCATGCAAAAAATACTGGTGGGTAACTGCGGCTACGATATGCAATGTACGAATATACCATTAATGATCACTATGAATTAAGAATAATAATTCAAGCCAAAGAATCATTTATTATTTATAAAGGAAGTAAACTCCAACGTTCACTTTCTTTTATCAGACCTTCCATAGGAACAGAGTGTATAGAATTTTCCCCCGAACCCCTTAACATTAAATAGTGTTTTAAATAAATTCACTAAATTATTTTATTATGAAATACATCTCTCTGAGGCTGGTCTGTGGCATAGTCGATATAGTGTCAACTGTGAAACATAATGTCTCCGATTCGGAGATCGCTTAAATCAGTTATACATATTTAAAAAACATTTTTGAGACAGGATTTTACATTTTGCTCATCTACTATCTATATGTAAAAAATAGGCCTTTTTCATTCCGTTTCTGGGGATCTATTGTACCAGTTTACATTTTCGTGTTTGTTTCACATTTGATATATTTCATAATGAGTGAAAGGTCAATAAACTATACTTTGCAAGGGTGCACAGGCGGAAACAATTTGAATCGTCTTACGGTACGATAAGTTACTCATTTCCTTTGATTTTCAGAGTTATTTGGAATATCATTGTAAAAAAGGAATATGTTCCTAATTGTAATTTACAGATATTTTGTATTTGATCAACGCTAAACACCAGGAGATGGCAACTACATTTTTTTTATTCTAAAGTAAATCACTTTTGATGGGATTCAATTTGCTGTGATTTCCGTGAATATAACAAAAATACACTTGATCGTCCATAAATAAGTTTTACCTTCTCAATAAGTACGGTCAGAAACAATTTCGATGGCTTCGTAGTATTATAAATGTTGCATGAACAACACTATACACTATAGATCACATACATAAATTTGTTAAGTTATTTTACCACACTTTGGTACGCGTAATTAATCTGCAAACACCACTGTCAGAACAAAAATTATGCGACAATAAATAACATACAAAACTTCTTTGAAGAAAGCAGGCATATGTCATTTAGGTGTTGACAATTGTTATAAGTGTATTATAAGCTCCTTTCTTCAGGCAAAAAGTACAGTATGCGCTTTATCAACCGTTAAGAACGAACTTCATTATTACAGTTAATGTTTAACAGTATTGTAAGTTACACATTTAGTGTATATTGCATTATGTATTAAGTATGTAAGTATGTATTATATTGTAAGTAAAATATATATTGTAGGCAGCACATTGTTACTGGCACACATTCCAAAAATAAATGTTGACACCTCTTGATTTTTCCTAGATATTGTCAGGACTCTTTTCTTTATTTAGAAAATATTAATGTCGATATTAATCCAAATGGACGTGTACTACAAAAAAAGGAAAAAAAACTAGATATCTGTTGGTCAAATGACATTAATTTGTATTCAATCTTTAAAAATGCAATTCGATATAGAGGTGATATTTAAATAAACATCAAATAAAGTAAGAAAAATTTTGCAAAAAATTGTCGTTGACACACCAAAATTGATGTCTATTCTCGAAAATAGAATACAATCAAAACCATCAAAAAAGCACGTGGAAATAACTTTATAGTTGTAATTGATATATTCATTTTTATTTTACATAACTATGTTCTTCCATTGATTCAAAAACGTAAAATATTTCGGTAATGCTTCAGTTGAGCGTCCTAATACGAGTATTGCACGTTTTATTATGACAACTTTATATAAATTTAATGTTTATGTAACACAGTTTAGCGAACTGATTTTGTAAGGCATTTTCGGAAGATCTTTAGAAAATTTAGTAAATACCTAATAATCAACATCGCTTATAATCAATAAAAAAATTATCTTATTTTAATTTAATTCGAAAAATTTATTCGTTCGTGGGATATAACGTTCACAGTCTCATAGACGTACAGATTATCTGAAACACACACATACATATACACGTACGAACATACACACTCAGACAAACATATGTACATGCAGGCAAACATATACAAATACACACATACATGACATTAAAATATTGATTCGAATTCAGGGATTCGATTTACAATCGGTTGCATACAGACGGATATGCACACAAACACACATAAGTGCAGATGCATATAATGACACACACACAGACATACATAAAGACGTACATAGAGACATGCATAAAGACGTTCACACAGACACCACTTAGATACGTGCACACATACATTCACACATTACTTCAAAAATAATCAATACTATGGGAGGAAAACTAAATGTATTAACTAATGAATGAATACGAACATAATTAAATACGAATTTTCGATCCCTATTATATTATGTATGTAGGTTAATATTAAATGAAAGTATTACTACATTTTTCAGAACTTTTTACATGTGTCTCGTCCTTTTATACATCCTTTATCTTTATGGCTTTTATTAAATTTATTCTTAAAAAATATTCAACGTAGGAGAAAAATTATTCAAACTGAAACTCATATTTCTTCTTATCAATAAGAAAATGCAAAACTAATGTCCCGAAACGGTTATCCTCATAACCATTATAATACAATTATTCCAATCTCTCACTAGATTTCGATTTCATAGATCATTGAGTTTCCATTCTTACTTCTCATCCATAATTATGAACCAAGTATCTCAAAGATTTTTTTTTCTTTTGTAATCATTTGCATAATGATATTATGAGTTTATCTGAAATTTTTTGCTTTGTAAACAAGTAAAATGAGTATTTTCAGATACTTCTTGATGCTTGTGATAAAAATATGTTAATTGTTGGATTTTAAATTAGTACAAACAATAAAAATGCAAATCACAGGTTTTATTGCTAGGAAAATGAAGTGTATAACGCAAACGATCTCTTCAAACATATGCTGCTCGTTTTTCCTTCATTGAGCAAATGAAATTTTGCAATATAAATTGTATACAATATAATTTTTTTAACAACATAAATTGTTTGATGCTTTTACAATGGTTAAAAACCATTATCGCTAATGTCATTTATATATAACACAAACAATATGGACTTCACATATGCGATACTATCACATAAAATGTCCTTATGTTCTTATTTATAGCCGCCATATTAAGAAAATGGTAAAATGATTAGTGTAACACGTTATGTTTTGTGTTTATTGGACTACTAGATTCAGCAGTTTTACGTATTGATGCCAAAATTTACTTTCTGCAATGTACGGTTCCTTATGTAGTTAATAATCATATCAATGCATCCAACATTTTTAAAAGTAACAGACTGAAAAGTTTCGACCCGATTCAAAAAATCCTATTCAAGCTAATTTATTTTTCCAGTGATCCAATATTATAAATCAACAACAGAAATCTCAGGACCCCCCTATGGACCCCTGGAAATCTCTGGATGTATTACGGGTCCAGGACTATATTGCAGGTCATTTTTACCGAATTCGTCCAAAGCCGATTAATATAATATTTTTCAATTTTTCAATTTTTAATATTTCTTCATTCAGGAGTTTTATGTATTGACGCCAAAATATACTTTCTACAATGTACGGCTCTTTATGTAGTTAATAATCATATCACGGCATTCAACATTTTTTAAAGTAACAGACTGAAAAGGTTCGACCCGATTCAAAAAATCCTATTCAAGCTAATTTATTTTTCCAGTGATCTAATATTATAAATCAACAACAAAAATCTCAGGACCCCCCATGGATCCCTGGAAATCTCTGGATGTATTACGAGTTCAGGACTATATTGCAGGTCATTGTTACCGAATTCGTCCAAAGCCGATTAATATAATAATTTTCAATTTTTGTCTGAAGAAAATATTCCTGCAGCTATTAATGCGGAATACAAGCAGTGTACGGAGATTCGTGCTTGCAAGATACCTCTGCTGTGGAATAGTTTAAAAAATGTTGTGTAGATAGCGATACTACATACAATTTACTGTGGTCTTAGCGTCCATAAACATTGAACTCATCGTAAATGTCACACTGCAAGCCTGTAAAAATGTTTAGAGACAAAGGGGATGGAAAGTAAGTTTTAAACTAAATACGTCTTAAATGAATTTTAATATATTTCTATATAAATTATTAAATAGTGGATTTATTCGATAACTGATTACTCATTCTTTCTATTGGAAACTTATTCCTTAAAAATACTACCCACATAAAGGAAAATATTTGAAAAGAATCAGCCTTCTTATTACCAGTATGAAAATGAAAATTTATATTGCTAAACTGTTATCCTGAAAACTATTATAATGCAACTCATTTTTATGCACTAGATTTCGATTTCAAAAACAAATTGGTTTTTCTCCTCTTCATTCATATTTATATATTTAGTATAGTGAAAGGATATTTCGATCGCAATCATTTGCATAATGATATTAATATGGTGCATTTACCCCAATAAAGTTTCGTTCACAGTATACAAATTGCAGTGTGGGATGTTTTATGCACCTCAGGAACGGTAATGTGATGATAATCTAATTGTTTGAATTTGAATACGTATATGCGTTTTTTTGCGTCGTTTGTTATACTAAATATTTTGGTTTTATTCCAAGTTCTATACATTGAGCACCTGAATTTTACTATTATATTCTTGAATTTGAAAATAAGATACTACACTGAAACTTGCAAGTCAAACGCTTTTCTAATCATGTAAGAAAAGGTTATAACAAGTTTGTTAATTGTTTTCCTATATTTATATGTATGTAATAGAATTAGTTCAAATTCCCTATATGATATGTTTGCGATCTCATGGTGCAGAATTAAGTTATGATATAACTTATTTATTTTGAAATGCACTGTGTTCCGTAAAATTGTCGAATGAAGACTAAGTCAGTTGAGTTTAGCAATGAAACAAATCACTATGGGATTTGCATGACCTCATATTGTCTTTAGTAATGTATGTTGCTTAACGCCTGGGTATAATGGTGGGTATCAAGATAGTCTAAGACGGACGTCTCATCCTTGAGTTTGCCCCTACTGACTTCAGTGGTTTACCCGACCCCTGGATAAAGTTCTATGGGCTGTCATGCAGATGACATAAAAAAGTCGGTGTTCATCGACCTATGCATATGACATCTGTCTTCGTGACATGAAGAACCATTGAATACGGCACTTACTCAACTCTGACTCTGATTAACAGCAGTCTGATAGCAATAACATAGGTGCAAATTGTGTTTCAAGTAGCTTTGAGACATTAGTTTGGAAAAATGTGAAACACCATTGTCATCAAGAAAATGTACTGCCTCATATGGCTCCCTTCTTGCATTTACTGCCATGTTGAACGGACTACATATAAAGAACATTCATATTCGAACCGGGAATTAAACCATGGTTCGTCATAATGACCGGCATATGCTTTACCATTAAGCTACTGGGATCGAATTTCAAGCTCTTCTTGATGTGGACTCTATATTTTACACGAATCTATATTAGTCGAACTAGGGTCACTGCCAGAGCTCCGGTATCCTTGCACTAACCTGCAGAGTTGATTTGCTCGGGTGTCATTGTAAAGAATCTTTCGGCAACAGCAGTGAATCCAAACCACGGATACTGACCAGCAGAAGCTCTACTGTTGAACTACAGGGGCCGTTAGTCATGAAATGTTTATGTAAGTTGCGGTCATGATCTGTATTTACTGTTGCAAAATTAGATTATAATACCCTGATATTACATCAGAAACAAATTCTTAACATTTTTATCATGGACACGGATTTAATATTCTTCCTGGGTATTTAAGTGATTTAATTAATAGTCTTACCAGACGATAATTTATTACAATGTCTGTTCTTATTAAAAATCAGTTTTTGATAGAGAAATTCCCTGTAAAAATATTGAAATTTATTGGCTTTAACATTGCAAACAAAGTCATAAAACAACATTGCACAAAAACATTATAATTCAATTACTCCAATCCTTCACCAGATTTGGGATTCAAAACCCCCTTTATTTTTCGTTCTTTTACCCATCCATATTAATGGTATGTGTATATTGAAAATAAATTATTATAGAATTCATTTACATAATAATTATATACGATGACTTTATATGAATATTTTTAGCTTTCCGAAATTGCAATGAGTGAGACCCGTGAAACTTTTGATGCAATAATGTTGAAAGTCATCGAATTTACATATTTAAACTTCTACCTATCAGATTAAAAATGAATTATGTAGTTTTTCTTCATGGCGATAATAATATTAATATTATGGTGATATATTAAAATTCGTCATTAGAATACTATTTATAATAATAAAGAAATATTTATGTCTGTTTAATTGCTTGGCTGTATAGAAGAAAATATAAGAGACCCACAGCCATGGAATTTGGAATAGGGATACCTTATTATCGGAAGGAAAACACCTCGTCGAGATTTTTTTTTAAAATTCGAATTAGTTTTTCAATTATAAACTTTAAAATGCCATTTTGAGCGATTTCTCTAGAACTAGATAGTTTTTTTTTTTTAAATTCGAGAAAAAAATCGAAATTTTATATTATCTTAACATGGCATTATAGGACACTATTGTCGTAATCATACATAAAAGGGGTTATTTATGGTCAATGATCTCGAAATCTAACACATTCAATAATTCCAATAAAATATAGCTTCAATGCAAGTTTTGCTTTCATGACGTCATTGAGTCCACCCCCTAGAGAGAGTATATAGTCAGACTTGGTATAACTGAAGAGGTTTATCAAGCCGTGTATAATGAAGCATGGCATTTTAGAATTCTAATCGAATGGATCAGCAAAACATATTTTTCAAGGTTTATCTTAAAACACTAGAAAACAATATAGATTATGTTATGAGGCTGACGGTTTGAACCGAAATCCATAGAAATTTGTTCTAGGCACTTCAAATATTTCAGCTTGCTCTAGGTCTATGTGTTTGTTGGACTTATAAGCGCCCCTGAACCCCGCTTTAATGCATTAATACCAGTTACGCTACTGGAGCTGCTTTCTGTTTTATATATCCTCTATATCCTTAGCTGTGAGCAATGCGTAACCCTTAAACTTTAAGAACCTGATAAATATATATTTATATAAGAAAGAATACTCCTAAATACCGATAAAAAATGCAAAACGAATGTACCAAAAAGGGTCTCCTTGAAATGATTATAATACAATTATGCCACTTCTTTGCTAGATTTCCATTTCATAACCCATGGAATATTCGTTTTCCAACTCATCCATATTTATGAAACAGGTATCTTAAAAATACTTATCTTTACTCTTTTGCATAATGATATTAATATAGTGAGTTTATCTGAATAAATTTTCTTCGCTTTGTATACAGATTACAATGAAAACTTTAAGATGTCCCGTAAAACTCGCGACGAAACGGTTATCTGATTGTTGGAATTTGCATAAGAATAAACAGTTTTGATTCAAGTTCAAGAACTGTTTTAAATTGTTTCTCTTAAACTAAATAAGTATTTTAGTATGCTATGATGGTATATTAAATATTGCAGTAATACTGGATTCTTAATTTGCTGCAGTGCATGTTTGAATAGATATTTAAAGAGTATAAAAAATGATAGCAAGTAACTTTAATGAAGTAAAAATAAAATTTGAAATACTGCAAATATACGTATTACGCTAGTTTTGGTCGTATATATGGAATGGAGTATCATCGCATATATTATTTTTGTAAAACATTGTAGATACACAACCCGACACAGAAAATACAACACTCTGAAAGAGTGAATAGAGTGTGATGACAAAAAAGAAATGAAGCAGATAAGGCATATATATATATATATATATATATATATATATATATATATATATATATATATATATATATATATATATATATATATGTATAAATAAGTGTTGTTAATTCCAGAAGGTTTAACACTCGAACCGAGGGATGCGTCAATTTGACCCAAATCTAATGTCGTTTCGGTTTTTCTCAAAAATATACAAGCGAAACAAAATACAAAGTCTTGACATTTCATATTAGGCGAATAATGGCCTATAAAAATATCAGTTGTTAGACATTTCTTAATTTCATGTTTTTAACACTTATCCTTAAAACTGCGGAATGGGTCATTCTGACCCAAAGACCACCAAGAATACGGAAAATACGGCACAACATTTTTTAGAGGTGGAAATGCGCGTTTCTTCCTCTTTTTCGGAAAAAGTTTGAGCAAAAGACTTCCTTAAAGGTCGTGATAAGATAAGGCGGTCTTTTTGAAAAGATAAGACGTTGCAGAGGGGGGGGGTGTTCTTTGTAGAGATAGAACATAAAGCTGCACCGCTAGCGAACAAGTACAGATACAGATTGCTCTCTGAACAACATGTCACGAAAGCGTAGTCGTACAATTACTACTAGCGAAGCTTTAGAGTAATTGCAACATATGTCGGAAAATGAGTTCGAACACGTCAGTGGTGAAGAGTTTGTTTTTAGTAATGATGCATATGTGCCTTCAAATAAAGAATATACATCTTCAGATAATGATGATCATATATCTGATTTTTGTGGATTTCCTGTGCCATGTGGTATTAGTGAAAATGCTTATCCTGACCCTGATTGCAAATTACGAAAGAAACAAAGCCTCGGTAAGCGAAAACAAATAAAATCATCAGACCCCAAGATGTATCTTATGAAAATTGAAATTCTTGTTACAAATGACGGAAAACATCGGGAAACCATATCTTCTGGAAGCAATATTCGTGGAACAATTGCTGGACACAATGTTTGTAAGGAAGCCTGCGGCCCAATCCCTTACGCGAAGCGAAGCATTAAGAATGAATATGCATCAAGTTCGTGGAGGTTACTTATAGATGGGCCAATGCTTCGTAATATAAAAAATTGCACAGAGGAAGAAGCTCACAGAAAACTTGGGAAAATGAGTGGGCTACAACTTTAGAGGAACTTGACGCTTTTAAAGCAGTTTTGTATGCTCGTGGTATATACTGTGCAAGATGTCTCGAAATTGATAGCCTGTGGTCCGTAGTTTGGGGTCCACCTTTCTTCTGCAATACTAATGCAAGGGACAGAGCCAGAGAAATTATGAGATTATTTCTGTTTGACATAAAAACAACGCGATCTGAACGCCTTCAAACAGAAATTTTTTGCCTAATTTCTGAAGTTCGGGAGAAATTTATAGTAAATTTTATCGCCAACTACACACCAGGAACTTATATAATTATTGATGAGCAAATGTTTCTACAAAATCCAAATGTCGTTTCACACAATATATGCCAAAAAAAACAGATAAATTTAGAACAAAATTCTGGCTCACTGCTGATATTGACAATAAGTACATACTAAATAGTTTCCTATATCTAGATAAAGATGAACAGCGTCCTGAAAATCTTTCTCTCTCCGAATATGTCGTTTTGCGTCTAATGAAACCTTTTGAAAACAAAGGAAGATATGCAACGGCCGGCAACTTCCTTACAACACTGAAGCTGTCGCAGATGCTAAAAAAAAAGAATACAAGCTTGGTAGGGTTAGTAAAGCGAATTCGAAGGGAAGTTACTGAAATTGTAAAAAAATGAAGAAACCGTTGTACGAAACATTATTGCTAAATCGCCATGAAATTACTATGACATTTTACCAACGGAAAATAAATAAAAACGTCTTATTACTCAGCTCACTTTTCCCAACAGTTGATATTGTCAATAATGTTCCGAAAATGTTTCCAGAGACAATATCGTTCTATAATTCTACAAAATATGGTATAGAAGTTGCCTATCAAATGACACGAAAATACTCGGGAAAGGCAGGATCCAGGAGGTAGCCAGTTCGTGTTCTACAATATCTTTGATCTCGCTGGAATTAATTTTTGGATTTTGTATTAAGCAGTTACCGGTAAAACCCTTCCAAGGTGAAGATTCCTTCAACAACTTATTGATGAGCTACGCAGTCCTTATATTGTGTGTACTCGAAAAAGAAACAATCCGGGCATACAGAAAACATCTGCAACTAACGGAAAATCCGTAGCAGCACGAAAAAGAGTTCGTCGTAAAGTTTCGAAGTGTGGAAACAAAACTGTTGACATTTGTTCCGATTATAAAAGAGCAGTTTGTGGCACGTGCACAACATATGTAAAAATAAGTTGCTGCAACTGTGTGTAGTAGATGGACTCTGAAAGAGCTCCTTATTAGAATGAAAGTCAATTGTTTTATCCTAGATTTATTCATATTATTTCCAACCAAGATATGCACATTTTATTTTTGTACTAAAAACGCTTTCGTATTTTTAGAAGCATTGGCAATTAGGCTATATTTTATTTTGTAAAAAACTATAGTATTACTTGATAAAATATGCTTAAAAGCTTACGCTTCAACAGCAAAACTCCTTATAAAAATAAAATTTGTGTGTATTTTATGCTTATTTTTAAATCAACATTTTCATAACTTCTGGCATTATATTGCATAATCTTAATGTTATTCTCAAAGACATGAATATTTGCCATTACTATAAAAATGAATTCTTATGTTTGTACTAGAACATAACTTTTTATACTCTGTGTCAATAATCCATCCCTCGGTTTTAGGTTTACCGAAACTGCAGAGGTTCTAGTATTAACCAATACTCTAATAAGCATAGACAGGGAGATCAGTAGGTAGTAGGATCACTTTCTGCGACAATACAAGCAGCAACTCTTCGAGAAACAAATGTAATACGCATGCGGATAGTTTCCAGAGTGATGGGCGACCACATGCCTTCAATCATCATCCATAGGTCGTCCAGTGTTTGAGACGGAGGCTGAGCTGTCAAACCTCAGCCAATCACATCTCATACATACTCGATGGGTAACAGATCTGGAGACAGCGGAAGCTAAGGACGCAACTGGATACCTTACAAAGCTTATCTGCTGATGGTTGCTATGTGGGGTCGTCCTTTAACTTGCTGTAAAACAGCATTTTGCAACCGCTGAATATAGGGCAGTACACCATCGGGGGCTGAATGTAGGGCAGTGCATCCACATGTCGTCGTGCCGTCATTGGGTCTCTGATACAAACCGGAGTGACAGTCTATCGAAACCGATGGCACACTAAACCATGATGTGCTTGGAACTATTGCTTGGAATTTTTAAAATAGTTCTTCATGAACTAAGCTACTTAGAAGTATATACCAAAATAGAAGGCACCGTACTGAATTTCACCGAAGACTTCCATACTGAATTCTTGCATTCTGATATAAAACACAAAAAATCTGAGCTTTATCTAATAATCGCTATAATGTCATATAATTGGCACTATGACAATTCATCATATCAGCTCAATAATATCTATAACACATTTTCTTTTGCGTTTTACAATGTTTTTCATTTTATAAATGGATGTATTTGTATCACGGCTCTGAGTGGTCAGTTGTGGATCTTCAGTTTTAAAGGGCACCCAAGTATTTTAACTGCTATTGATATATAATTTTTATACCGCAAATAAGTCAACTGTATAATTGCTTCCTATTATATTACACCAACTTTATTCATGCAAATGGAGCTAATTGACCTTCCAGCGTTATTGAGAATTTAAGTGTCCCTGCTGAAATTATTATATATATTATGGTGTTGACATCTTTCATCATACCTCTAAACATTGTCCTAAACGATAATAAAATTATATATTCTGTCGCTAATAACAAAACAATAACTGAAAGAGGACATCATTGAAATAAATGTTCGTATTGAAATCTTTATTCCCTAGTATTGTGAAATTGACAATATCAACAATATGACACCAGACGAGAAGACTTCAGTTTACATTATGGGGCGGACAAGCATTTATGGCCAAGAAATTTAATTGTGACTTCATAGCACGTGCGATTCATGACGCAAACAAGGCCGCAAGGCTTATGAGATGATCCAATTAAGCTCAGCAT
Organism: Amaurobius ferox; assembly: GCA_951213105.1. Lineage (NCBI taxonomy): Eukaryota > Metazoa > Arthropoda > Arachnida > Araneae > Amaurobiidae > Amaurobius > Amaurobius ferox. The sequence continues at coordinate 51,796,245 of OX578134.1, forward strand.
GTGCTCCAACCATATGACTGCAACAAGTGGGAAAACGAATAAAGTAAATCCAATGAGAAGAAGGGGGAACCCACAGAGTATATGTTCAATATTTGTGAAAATGGTTATTACGTTAAATATTTTCGAAAAAGTTGCTGCTATCAATTTGACTATGTTTTATGTTTTTTCAAGAAATATGATTCTGCTGCTATAGTTCGAGTACGCCACTATAGTTCAAGTACATTGTATAACTATTATAAAGATTCTTCTATTTCTTTAATTACGTTCCATGACTTCGGCAAGTATGCTCTTAGGAAATGTATCAGGCACAACAGGCACAGTTCATTTGGAAATGGTAATTCAGTGCAAAAGATAGACTTTTATAAAATGTCAAATAATTTGGGTCTTTGTGTTTCTTGAAATGATCAAAAAGAACAAGTACAGTTTTTTGTTTAATATATGTGAGGAATGTAATGAGTCTAACTCTAAGACGGTAATAAGTCTCTGTATCACATTCCAATGGCTCTAGCTAAAATTAACCGGAAGTATAATGTTAGTAAATAGAGGAATTGCAAATATTACATAAGGCTATAGTTAATATTGAGCAAGTTTAGTAGGGATAAAAATAAGATAATTTTAATAAATTTTAATTTGCCAAATTTTGTCTCGTCACTTGTGTGAGTAAAGTTAATGTATGTCTGTTAATTTGATTTTCAGGAACATCGCGTAACATAGTAAGATAACTTAGTGCAGCTGTTCTCAACCTGTGAGGCGCGCCCCCCTTGGGGGGCGCGAGCACACTAGAGGGGAGGCGCGGGAATATCCATGAGAAAATATTATTTAAAAAAATTGATTAACTGACTGAAAGGAAAGCACACATACACATAGAAAACAAAATACATTTCGACATATTTAACAAATAAAGTAAAACAACTTACTAAATCAAAACTTACTTAATCAAAACATACTAAATTAAAAACAAATTTAATAATTATTAGTGACTTCCTTGAGCCTGTCTTGCAGAGCAAAGTTTTTCGAAGGAAGGCTTAATATTAGAAATAGCCACTCTCAGTTATGTTTCTATATTTAGTCGAGATCTATATGTTGTCTTCAAAGAAGCCTCAGCAGAATATCCAGTTTCACAAAGGTAGGATGTTGGAAATGGTAATATAATGCGAAATGCCCTTGTTTTTAGTGCAGAAAAATCATCCTCTACTCCTGCCCAAAATTCAAATAGCGATTTATTACTATATTGGCTTTTGGTTTCGCCACCTGTCGTGAAGTCTATGAATTTTTCTTCCTCATAAATTGAGAGTCCTTCGGGAGTCTTATGAAATGGATCCCTAACCCACTCGCATCTCTAACCCACTGCTATCAGTTTGTCGTCAGCAAGAAAATACTTTTTAAAATGCTTTGTCAGCATGGCTAAATGATTTTCAATGGTTACAAAACCAACTTTTACATGTTCTTCTTCAGCCTTGTAAGCTTTAGTACAATCATCCACATCTGCAAACATTGTTAGGTTTTTTTGCTTTAAATTTCTGCTCCACAATACTAATTTTCTACAAAAAGCATTAACTTTATCACTCGTATCCAACATATGTGTATTTGGTCCTTGGAGTTGAAGATTCAAGTTATTTAATTTCTCAATTTCATCATAAATAAACCATCGCGAAAATTCTCGGCTTCCGGTCTGTTTTCTTCTTTTAGGAATATGGCGATTTCCTCTCTTAATTCATAAACACGTTGCAAAAATTTCCCACGTGATAACCATCTTGCCTCGCAATAAATTAGTAACGCTGAATGTACTGAACCCATGTCTTTACAAAGTGCGGAAAAGATTCTCGATTTCAGGGGTCTCATTTTTATATAATTTACTACGGTTTCAACCGTAGTTAACACAATATTCAGACCAGGACTCATTTCTTTCGAAGCCAAAGCTTCTCTGTGAATCATGCAATGTATCCAAACACACTGAGGCGACTTTTGTTTTACAAGTGCTTGTATACTTTGGAATCTTCCAGACATTGAACGAGCACCACCGGTGCATATTCCAACGAATTTTTCCATTCCATATTTGCCTCGTTCATAAAATCATTTAAAATAGCAAATAATGCGAGCGCTGTTGTTCTGAGTTCTATTGGTTTGCAGAAAATTAGTTCTTCTACTACTGACATATTATCACAAAATCGAACATAGGCAATTAAATGAGCATCTTTATTACTATCTGTTGCTTTATCAAGCCTGTATTGAAAACAATTTGTCACGCAACTTCGTGAAAAGCTGACACTGTACATCTTCAGCTATATCACCAATTCGACGAGCAACAGTATCATTTGAAAGAGGTATGGACTGCAATTTTTTTGAAAAATTATTTCCAAACATAGTTTCTACAATCTCAATTGCTGCTGGCAAAATAAGCTCTTCACCAATGGTGTGAGGTTTTTTACATCTGGCTATTTTATATGGAACTTTGTAAGATGCAATTAAAGCTTTTTTATTCACAGACAAAGTTTGTTTAAAAAATGATTTTTGCTTTTTATATGATTTTAATTTTAATTCGAAGAATTCTCTGGGTTTGTTGACGTGCTCACTATGAAGCGCTTCCAAATGTCGTTTAAGTTTATTAGGTCTCATGCTGTCTGCGGCCAATAGTTTTGAGCAAATGATACACAGGGGCCTTTCTTCTTCATTTACTTCAGTACTGGTAAACCCAAAATTTAAGTATTCTTGAGAATATTTTCTTGATTTTATTTTCGGAACCACGCTCGTCTGTGTACTTGTTGATTCTTGACTATCGTCTAATGCTCGCTTACTTCCGCTTAAAAATTTATCCATGAGTCTGCATAAATCTGTTGCCGTAAATATTTAATATGGTGAATTGCAATTAACGCGAAAACATATATAACATACACATTCACGATAGATTCGATAGCGATAGAAGAATCGACTCGAATGAGACTGGCTGGAATTGAAACTTGTATTCTCGAACATCTTCCTTCTTCCTATGAGAAAACATTTGCTCAGCGCATGCTCGAGACGACATCGGTCGTATGGATTCCCTTCCACAAACATTACTTACTTTTTTCTCTTTTGTTTAGTCATGCTTCTGTTTTATTTCTTTTATTATTCGAAAAAATGTATTCCCAGTTTCTAAATTTAGCTCACCTCGTCTAGGTTAACTTTCAATAACGAATTTTTCTACTTTCATAATCTTTTAACGTTATCTCCCTGTTTGGCTGTCATTTTAAATATAATATTTAAATTTTTCCCGCTTTCATTCGCTTCATCTGTTCACCGCCCGCTTGGAAAAATGCCAGATGTGGTTTCTCGCCAACGTTGGCTCGCTTTTACTCTTGTGTTGGCAGTTAGTTAAAAATAATTTAAAAACAGAATCCAAAATACTCAATATACATAATTGTCGTATACATTTTATTGTAAGCGGCGGTGCGATGAAAATTATGATTGAAAACTGGGCCGCGAATACTGAAAGGTTGAGAAACGCTGACTTAGTGGGTTAATGCGGTAAGACATCACGTTCTTAAATCTTTTTATACGCCACCCATATTATTCGTACAAAACATTTATCTTCAAAACTATTACTTATAATGGAAGTATTCTAAGTATGCACTGTATCCAGATCGATTTCAAAAACGATTTGTTTCTTTCTTTTTACTTAACTTTATACATGAAAGAAATGTCTCAAATTTTACTCCAATCATTTGCATAATGATATTAGGATGGTGAATGTAATCTCAAACTATCTAAGTCTGTTTTAATTTAATTCAGGGACATTTTTAGGGTTTCTAAAACTTCTTGTTGGATAATATCAAGCTCTTGGAATATTCCATAAGTAAACAGCTCTTTAAAGTTAAAAATATTTCTTTAATTTTCCTATAAGATATACTGTCATATCTCACTATTAATGTATCGATATATTACTAATTCTAATATTTCATAAAAAATAATTCCATATGAATTTATTTCTAACCATACTATGAGATATTAGGTAGTTTGAGACATTTTTTTGATACAAAATATATATTTCATTAATGATTCAAAAATGCTAAACTATGAGTAGAACATAGTTAAAATGAGGTCTGGTATGGCCTGACTTATAAAGGGAAACGTTCCGTTCATATCACCACATAGTTTAGATTCCTCATCTACAATCTAACTGGATGAACAGTCTATGTATCAGTGTGGCTTCAAACAATCGCATCGCTATAATGCCTCTATGAATAAAAACGAAGAAAATCAATTGAACCAAAGGCAAATGTTAATTTTATTATTACGTAATATTTACAACCCTCATGTGCGGACCACATATGCCCTCATTTCTACCTTTACAAAGGGTAGCACAGGTTCACGTACCAGAGTAACTATAACAGTGCAAATCTAATCTCAAATAGGGATGCAAATAAAAAGTTTCTTTAAACGAACGTAGAGTTGTGATCCACTTCAATCGCCGAAAATGAAAGTGAAGCAAAGTTAAATACTTTCTTTTGCCTGAAACTTTTAAAGTTTTTTAAAATGCCTTGATGCATGCTAGGCTTAAGAAATTTACATACAATGAGATAAATTTATATATGTTTGCCACAGCAATATAAAATTTTAATTTACTTTTGTTATTGTGGAATTATATATTTTCGTCCTACATTGTACTATTCATAACGTAAAATGCTACTGCAAGGTGAATTTTGCAACAGTTTTATTAGATTATCTGCAATTGCAGCTGCAGAATTACTTACGCTAATGTTACGTATATTATAGGGGAACTAGGTACCGTGACAAAGTAATACAGAACTCAGAATACAGCCATATATGTCTATTCATCAGTATTAAAATGACCAACCTACTGGATAACCAAAATGTAATTTTTTCTTAAAGAAAGTAGATATAGGACAGTCCTATGTCTACTTTTCTAAAGTAAATATAAATATTAAAATATATCTTACTAATACTTCCTTGAAGAAAGAAGACATATGGCATTCCTATGCCTATTTCTTAAAGGAAGTACTAAGATACCTATATATATACTAACTGCACAGTGTCCGGCTGTGCGTCTGTCTATCAGTCTGTCCGTCTTTCACGCTTTTTAGGCCCTTCACGTATAGATAGAGACTTGAAATTTGGTACAAGGCTCAGTCGTTCAATAAAATCCCCGAGAAAAATCGAATTTTTCGAAAACGTTCTCTAGAGGGAGTGCTCCACACGAAAACGCTGGAAATGTGAAATGATGGGAAAGCATGCTTTGGGATAAGACAGAGACATTAAATTTGGTGTATGGGTAAATCGTTGGAAAGGAGGAAAGTGTACAATTTCAGATTTTCAATATTTTCTACTTAAGGCGGTGCCGTACACCAAAATGTTCGATTTAGTGAATAAATGTGAATAGGCTCCTTTAAAATTTGATAAAACTTGAAATTCGGTATAAGGGCTAATCACTTGATGAAAACACCTAAGACGAATATAGTTTTTCAAAAATGTTCTCTTATGGGGGTGCTCCAGAGAAAAACATTCGAAAGTTGAGTTGATAAAAAAAAAACATGCTTCGAGATGGGATAGAGATATCAAATTTGGTGTAAGGGTAGATAGCTTGGAAGGAAGAAAGTGTACAAATTCAGTTTACCAATATTTTCTACTTTAGGGGGTGTCGCACACCAAAATGTTCGATTTTGGGAATAAAGTAGAAAAACCCCTTTTAAAACGTGATAGATGCTTGATATTTAGTATATGGTGGAATCATCTGATAGGAAACACAAGAAGAATAGAGTTTTTCGAAAATGTATTTTTAAGGGGGTAAGTACTCCACACAAAAAACATTCAAAAGGTAAAACAAAAGAAAAAGAATGCTTCGCGATAAGATAGAAAAATCAAATTTGGTGTACAGGTAAACAGTTGGAAAGGAAGGAAGTGTGCAATTTCAGATTTTCAACATTTACTATTGTAGAGGGTGCCGCACACTAAAATATTCGATTTGCCGGACAAATGAAAAACACCTTCTTTTCAATATGATAGAGGCTTGAAATTTAGTATATGGACTAACCATTTCATTGAAAAACCAAAGATGAATACGGTTGGACAAAAATGTTCATTAAGGGGGTGATACACAAAAAAAACGTTCAAAAGGTGACGTGATAGAAAAAACATGCTTTGCGACAGGATGGAGGCTTCAAATTTGGTCTACGGGTAGATAGTTTCAAAAGAAGAAAGTGTGAATTTTCAGATTTCCAATATTTGCAACTTTAAGGGATGCCTCACACTAATATGTTCGATTCTTCGAATAAATGAGGCATGCTTCCTTTTAAATGTGACAGGGTCTTGATATTTGGTATATGGGGTATATTTGGTAATCATCTGATAAAAAACCCGAGACAAACAGAGTTTTTCAAAAATGTTCATTTATAGGTATGCTTCACAGAAAAACGTTCGGAAGGAGAAATGATAAAATATCAATGCTTCGGGATGAGATAGACTTTAATGTGACGTACGGGTATATAGTTAGAATGGAAGAAATACGCAACTTAAGTAACAAAATAATTCGATTAAAAATTAAATTCGATTTCAAAATTACTCAAAAATATTGGATTTGCCGAATAAATGTGAAACGCGAATTATTCAAAAATTTACATTATTCGAGGGTTGCTTATTGCCAGACCGTTAATTTTCAACGGGTATTCAGCTAGTACATTTCTAATACTTCTTTGTATTAATCAGCCATAAGACAGTTCTATGACATACATTTTTAAACAAATTATTAAGATGTACAGTTCAAACTCTGCATTGCAAAAAGCAGACACAGGGCAGTCCTATATCTACTTTCTTGAAGGGAGTATTAAAAACGTATATTCTCAGAATCAGCAATTTTATTTACTCGTATTGTGAATTTAATTGAATTTAATTTAACCTTTCATTTTGTACATTGTTTTGAATGTTAGTTTTATATGCCAGTTATTTTATTATTTTCTCTGACTTTACTTAACATCTCTGATTTTAATATTTCTTTTCTAAATCATACAACATAGCTAGCATAATACATAGCTTAAACTTAATAATTCAAACAGAATATTTTAACAGATTAAAATATTGTAACAGGCTACTTTTAAAGATAATTTTATTGATTTATTCTGACAGTATCATTATATATTATGTAAAATATTTCCAAATAAATCTCATGTACTAAAACAATTTGTCAAAATATTAAAATATTTTTGATTTTGTAAATTCCAAAACGGTTAACATAAAAACTAGATAAATGAAAGTATACCATTCTTTCAGGAGATTTGAATTTTATAAACCATTGATATTCACGCTTTCATTCATATTTATGAAAAATATTATAAAAGCAAATTGCTTTCAGCAACGTTCTCTTAATAAAATTAGTATGCTACGCTACGTTTATCTGAATAAATTTAGATTGAATGATATACATATTTCAAAATTAAATTTCAATGACCAGTAAAACTTGTGGCGAAAAAATAATCAAATATTCTAAATTCTGGAATGTTAAAAAAAACGGATTTAATTAAGTCACAAAAGCTGAAAATGAATTTTATTTACATAAAATACTAACAGTATACCCGTTCTTCATACGGAATATAAAATATATAAGAAAACTTATATTTCACTATTATTTGCTGATTGCTGATTCCTATAGTAATTTAAATGGCATCGTTATTCAAAGCATTCTATTAAAATATTTAGCATTATTATCCTGAGAAAAAGGATTGAATCTCAGTTCTCACTAAACGAAATTATCTTCCCAGACAGATCTGAAGAAAAAAACATCCTGGTTATGTGTGTATATATGAAATTGATATTTCAATTGATATAAATAATGTCAAAAAGAAAGCTCTAAACTGGTATTAAATAATATACTATGTATTTTTTTGTTTTGTTTCATTAATTATCTAAACGTAATACATTAATTATTTGGCTAAATACAATATATAAGTTTTAAAAATATGTACCAAAATACACTACCCGAAATAAAAAAGTGCAACACTATGAAGCTTTGTCCGTATAATTATGCAATTGCCAGACAGAAGTAGCTGGTTATATGCAAATGATCTGAAATACAAGTTTGTCATGTAACTAGAGCGCGGAATAAAAGGAATGGAAACGGCAGATAAGCACACAGTTGTTAATGTCTGTGGCCTACTGACACACGTTTTTCGAGCAGTTTTTCGTTTCAGAAGACATGTCTTGTTGAGGCGCCTGACCAACGACGCCGAAGTCAGTTTCAGCATTTTTACGATAGTGCGAGTGATTTTCGTTTAGGCCTACGTACAGCTGGGTGGTCGTACTAGCATATCGTCGCTGAAACACGCGTAGATGCGTCCACTGTTGTTGTTGTTGAGACCCAGACCCTCCGACCTACCAGAAAGGTGTAAGGTAACCGAGATGCGTCCACTGTGTGAATGATTTGGAAAAGATGGAATGAAAAAAGGCATGTGAATATTTGCAGTGATACAGGTCCATCCAGACGTTCGTCAGCACGCGTTACTCGACGCATTCGAAGGCATGATGTGGCGACCCCCCAAACGACGACTGTCGACAATCTGCAGAATTTGCTGGGCACATTTGATATTTCAATAACAGTGAGAGCAGTTTCTTGACGATTGAACAAATGCGTATTACACGCAAACCATCCTTTACGAAGACTGCCATTGGCGATACAATGACGGCGCGACCATATGTAGTTGAGTTAAAGCGGCCGGTTGCACTGTTCTACCTTCATCACTGGCAAAATTCTGCTTTCCAGCAAGATAACACATTTGGCAACCGGCAACAGACAGGCATTGCAAGGGATTAAGTTTCTTCCTTGTCATCCGTTGTCTCCAGATATCTCATCCACCGATCATGTATGAGACGTGATCGGCCGTCGTTTGATTGCCCTGTCCCCGTCTCAAACAGACGACGACTTGCGAAGGATTATTGACAGTATGTGGTCATCCATCCCTCAGGAAATTTTGCGCATGGTCATTGCATCTATTCCTAGAAATGTTGCTGCTTGTATCGCCGCATGCGGTGGTCCTACTGCCAACTGATCACCCTGTTTATTACATTACTGTTTGAATTATAATTATTGAATTAGCATCGCTTATTTATATATGCTATCTATGTCTGTGTGTCCTTTATCACCACACTCTATTCGTGCTGTTATGGTGCTGCATTTTATGTGTCGGGTAGTGTAAAATAGATGGCTTAAGAAAATGAAACTGTCAATAATTTCCATGATCTTTAAACCCGAAAGTTGTAATTTATACAATCCACTTGAAATTGCAGCAATCTCGATAGAATGTATTTTTATACGTCCATTATTGTATTATTTAATTTCAAAACAAAAATAATAAAAAAAACGCCTGCCATATAAACACATTTTATTTAAATGCGCTTCTAAGAAGCATAATATAATTTTCTTCAAATAAATTTGCTGAAAAAACATCGTCTGCATATTGCTATTCCTTTGAAGATGCATTTATTATTACATTATCTAAAACCCCTAGTCTTAGAAACTCAAGATATGGAATAAATTTTATGTGGGGCTATTCCAAATTTACAAACAAAACTTCATGAATTTCTTATAGCTGTTCTTTTGTGATCATGAGACAAACACACATACGTATAGCATAACAGCATATTTTCAATTTTATTAATATAGATAAATGATGGTCCCTCAGTATTATGTACGAATGTGCTACATTAATCTGTGAATGCACTATTAAACAGATTGACCATTTTCGGCTACTGGGATTTTTTATAGGCATTTATTTTTCATTTTGAGAAACTTATAAATGGTGTCAAGGAAGTTCATAGACCTGTTCAATAACTCGAGGAGTATTAGGGCTATCGCATATTTGGATGCAAGTGTATAGAAAACCCCAATGACGCTATACAAAGAGATAACTTTATAACATGCATACCCCATTTTTATGTGGACACCATATCGCTTCGTGTTACAGATAGAAGAAAACAATAAATTTCAAAATTGCAGAGATTTTAAAAAAGTGATAAGCATTTTGTCCTCCCCCCCATTAAAGATAGAATGGAACCAGGAAAATATATTTATACAAAATAACCACCCCAAGAATACAAAAATTAAATAATGCAGCAATATAAAATTGACTTTAATCTACACGAAATACCAAAGTTTTCACCTTCAACTACGATGCGTAGTTACAAAAGTGCAATAATATATCTCTATATGTTTTCCAATGTCTCTAATTTTGAACAGTTTTATACAGATTAATAAAATTATCTATTTTAAAATCGTTATTTAGATGAACGTTATTTATAGAGTCATTTAGCATCTTTCGCTGTAAGATAAAACGCTGAGGACTAATTTTGTAATCTTCTACTACTTTATAATTGATTTATCAAGGTGGTTGCCTGTACGCATCTAAAATTGGTGTCGTCAGATTTGTCTCAGCGTTTAATGTTATAGGGGTATTTTAAAATATACAATATAGCCTAAATATGTCTCGAGTTATTGGCCTGGATCAGGACTTTTCTCGACACCGCAGTAGTTTAATCATATGGGGTGAAATGCGACATCTCCAATCTATATCACTATTGCGCATTTTATTATATTATAACAGTATATAAAAATCCATATGGGGCTCGAGAATCGTCATGTTATTTTAATTTCTACGGAGACAAGTACGCAATTATTTTCTAGTTGAAAATCCTGTTTATCATTACAGATATCTTTTCAGCTTCGTAGTAAATCTCGGCAAGTTCCTAAACTTTTTTGTAAATCTCCATGAACTTCGCTTGTATGCTAACGAAATGTATTAACTGGGGTGTGGTTTAACTCTGCTTTCGCATAACAAAATCCATTTATCAATTTTTTTTTTTTTGTAAATTTTAAAATTTGAGATTTTAATAAAGATATTTTTTTAAAAATATGCACTATTTGTCCAAATGGTCTCACTTATATCATGTTACCCTTTAATTTAGAGGGAGTAAAAGTATATTTCGATTGATACACAATTTTACTACCCCCTCCCCCCCGCACACACACCACCTGCAAGGGGGATAATGACCTTATAGATACAAACATTGTATCGTGGCTCTTTCTCATTTCAATGAATAAACATGATGTTTCTTGATCAATGAGCGGTAAATAATCCTTTTTACGCACAAACAGGCCAAATATTATCTTATACTGCTTTATTATAAAAAATATAAAATTTTGAATTTCCGATCGAATTTCAAAAAATCTAACTAGTTCTAGATCGTTTTGTTAATAAATTCTGATGTAAAGTTTCATGAAAATCCATTAATATTTGTGGCAACAGTCGTGTGCACAAGGAATTGCCAATACACAAACAGAAGGGCATCACATTAAAAATAGTCAAAGCGTGTTCAGGAGATTTGATATTATATACACTGTCCTCGAAATTAAAAGGTTTCGTGAAAACAGTACTTTATACTATATTCTATAGCATGAGACAGTGAATATGTCATATTATGCTGTCTCTCTCAATCTTTGCCAATAGAACCAGAGTGAAAACATTCATGGAAATTATCCAAGATTTATAATAGAACAACAGCATTTTAAATTACAAGCTTTGGATGAACGCGGAAAACGTGGTATTTAATTTTCCACAAATTAATTATTGTTCAATTATCAAATAATTTTCCGATTTCTAGACTATATGTGTTATTTCTGTGTTTGGAGTACAGTTGTGTGACACATATTGCGATCCGATAAACAATTATCAATACAAAGAAGTTCATATTTCGTAAAATGCAATAAATTGTGAGCTAATGCAATTGTCTTATTGTAGAATTGAGATATATCTTTAAATTTCAACTTTGCAGTCTATTCATGTTTTTTTAAGCAACTTTATATTTGTCTATATCATTAATAGATCCACTCTAATATCATGTTTTATTTATTTATTTATTTATTTTTTACTTCTCTAACAAATTCCCGGGCGGACGTAAACTCTGCTTGCAACCATGATTCACAATAGCTGGTTATATTCATATAGCATCTAATCTGCTTATATCTGAGTAAATACATATATATTTTAAATTATTGCCGCTCTCCTTACATCGCTCAAAATAATTTCGGACACAAGAAAATTGAATATATTTATTCACAAAAATTTGTACAAATATGTTTATGATTATTTACAACCTGTATAATTTTCTTCAAATAATTAATACTTTTCTTTAGCACCAGACATTTTGACAGCTTTTCCATGTAAAATTGACTCTTTAACTGAAAATAAAGAGATATATACATAGTTAGTATATTGTAAAATATTGTAAAGTACTACAAAAATATTGTAAAGTAACATTTCACAATTCCACAAATATATGTATTGTGAACTGTATATAATTTTGTAGAAATACATTACAATTATTTAATAAAGCATTAAAATTAAAATGTTAATTTTCTTTTTAATGTTTAATTTATATTAAAGGCAAACGTACATATAAATGTATATACTGACTATAGAAAATCGGCATTGGCTCCAGTCTGATGATGTCAAATGATTTTCCTGTGAGTAATATATTTCTTTGTGGGTGATTTGTTTTCTTTGGGCATTTTCGAAACAATCCAAAATATTAAAATATCGAAATTACAACCACTTTTCAAAATAGCTCAAAATATTGATATATTAAAATTATACCCACAATATTTCAAAACCTAAGATTCTGATTAAAAATTCAATTATTATACCTTGTAGGCTTTTAATCGGATACAGATAATTTTAACTTTTAATAACTTGTAGCTAGCTCTTTTAATTTTAGAGATATATGCATTACAAACTTAGAAAGGAAAAATTTTAATGTTCTTGAACTTAACAGGGCGATTACTTTAAAACTTTAAAATATGTGTAAATACAAATTTCTGATCTAGAAACAAAATTTGCTATTGAATATTTTTTCAATTTACTGATTATTTCTATATTTTTTAGCTTAGAATATATTGAGATCGAGTGAAAACAAGGAAAGTGAAGCAAAAACACGCTCGGACAAAAATTTATATTTACTTAAAAAAAATAAGCTCAAAATAATAAAAAAATGAAATTATATTATCATCAACTGTACCATATTTTCTTCAAAACTAATACTAATCGATTACATTTTTATCTATTAGGTTCAGATATATAAGCATACAAAGCGTTTACATTTTTCGTAACGCTTCGATTTCAGCCAGAAATAACTCAACGATAGATATGAATCACATCAAAACACCTGCGGGGTAGAAATAACATTTCTGTAATCAGTACTTATTTTGTTACACACTTACTTTTTTTTAAAAAAAACGAGTAGAGAGATGGAAATTAATTGATATAATTTTTACCACTCTTATATGCAAAATAAATTTATAAAAGAATCCTCTGAACAACAATAAAACACATTGTATATGAATCGATTTAGTAAGCAGCATAAGTCACAATATAACTGTTAAAACTATTTGCACTTAAAATGAACCCTTCTTAATATACGAGTTACAGAAAAAAAAGCAAAACTGATTGGCAGATGGCAATTCCCTTTCTATTTGTGTTACTTACTAACAATAATTTATGGGTCAGATGTATTTTTGAAGCAGTTTTATATATTTAGAAAAGTCCAATTTTTATCGTTAGAACTGTCCATTGTAACAACTACACTATACTGAAAAACTTCACATGATAGATATGGATTTTAATAATAATCTTAGATATTAGTTTTAAAGTAAATAATAATACAATGTACTTACACTATAGTTTGCTTCAAATGATATCTCTAATACGTCTAGAAAGAAATTAAAATTACCTTTAAAAGTTCCCTAGGTTAAAACAACTCTTTCGTGATCTGTGGTCCACCGCTTTGTCTCCTCGTACTGAGTACTTTCAAATGATTTCCCTGAAAATTAAAACATGCAGATTCAATGCCGTGATTTTTAATCGAGTCATAGATTTAGAACTTTTAACAACATTTAAAATAATTCACTTTTTAAGATTGTATGTTTAAGAAGTACACAATGCGTATTGCGGAGTCAACGGCCCTACCGTGCTGAAAACACCGGTTTTCGTTAGATCACCGAAGTCAAGCAGCATCGGGCGCGGTTAGTACTTGGGTCGGTGACCACCTAGGAACACCGCGTGCTGTTGGCACATTTCGGGCGCGGTAACCAGGCGCTGGATTTGCAAGCTGCCACAATGCCGCCGTGTTCATGCGGAGTACGATCACGTTAAACATGTGGGTCCGTAAGTCCTTCCGAGAGGTTGGTGGTACGGGAAGGAGGGTATGGTCCCTGTGGATGCATCCCCCACAGGATTTCGGTCTAAATTGGGTGGCACTTCCCGGCCGTCCAAACGGTTACCTTACACCTTTCTAGTAGGTCGGACGGTCTGGGTCTCAACAACAACAATGCGTATTGCAGTATTGCAACATCTGACTTTTGTTTAATATATGCTATGCATATCTCCAAGGATTTCTTAAAATAAAATATTTCATATTTTTTAAATAATCTAAAAACTTTTATTCACCAAGAAATCATAAAAAATAAATGTACTCATTTTTCTAATTATTAGAATTTTTTTTAAACAATATATTATATAATGCAAATCCCTGCCGTCCAAACTGCTGCTCTATGTCTTACGATTAGTCGGACGGTCTGGGTTTTCGACTTTGGATTATATAATGCAATGAACTTCGATTAGAGACATAATACAAATGTTGTTCGCAGCATATAAAAGCACTTCATTATATGCTTTGCATAATCGAAGTTTTATATTTACACATTTTTCTCTGCGCAGTTGTGTGAGTTAGTTGTTTATTTAATACAATTTCCAGATAAAGATGTAAACGGTGATAGTAAAATTAGGGTAGCAAGTATATGCCCTAAAATATAAATTGCTTTGTAATTTTTGCAAAAATAAAAAAATGCAATAAAATGTATTGCAATCCCAAATAATTTAAACTGAATTGTAAACCCAAATACATTTTTATTTATTGAGTATACTCTGCATATGACATATGAAAAATAATATTACTTTCCTTATATACATAATGTATAAGGAAAGTATTGTGACGGGGTCGAAAATTCGAATTTGAGTTTTCGACGGGAGAGCACGTTTCAAGCATCCCTGATCACGAATCAAACATTTTTGAAGTGATGTCTGTGTGTGTGTGTGTGTGTGTGTGTGTGTGTGTGTGTGTGTGTGAAAGTATGTGTGTGTGTGTGTGTGAAAGTATGTGTGTGTGTGTGTGTGTGTGTCAGTTGGTCCGTGGAGACGATAACTGACGAACGAATGGACCGATTTGAACCAAATTTGGTACAAGAATCAGAATCCGTAAACACTGGAAGCCTATTGCTTTTATACGCAATCGAATGTTCAGAGCCCCCCTAAATTTTCGAATGAAATTTTGAAAAAATCGTCAAAAAATCAGAACCTCTAATAAAGTTTCGCAAATAGATATTTCTTATGTAATTTCTCAATAGAAAACAATTGACATGAATTTTAGAGGAATGTCGCCAACTTGACGACTTTTTGAAATGTTGCCAAATTAACGAAAATCTCGCCAAATGGTTAAAAAAGGCGCTAAATCAATGAAAATGACGACTAATTGTCGAAAATTCAATGTCTTGGAAAGAATATTAGTATCTACTATAAGAAAAACCTATTTTTTTACTGTAAAAGTAGTAAATTCATTACATTATATAAGGAAAGTCATATGTTGCCAACATCAGATTTTTTTTCTATTAGAAACGTGCGAGGGTATGTATTTGTGGGGCCCCAGATCCCCGATGGTGGGGGGTAGGTTCAAACTTGGAACCAAGAGGTTACTGATCTCACGCTGTAACCATAAAGCTTAAAAAATTTTTCGGGCCCTAGAGTATAATCGGGGGTGCCTTTCATAGCATAGAGTGACGCAAGAGCAACGCCGCCTATTCAACGGAGATGAATAAAATTTTGCGAAATTTTGAAATAAAATCTAAAATATATTTGTAATTATGTTTGTATTTACTGAATATTCCTCATACTTTTATAATATGCAGTTTCTATAGATACACATGTATACTATATAGTTACAAATTCAGGGTGATATGGTTCATGTTACTCACATAGTCTGTCACATTCTGTTTCTGATTCCCTCGCTTCTTCTCTGTACTTGGAGGATAACACAAGATCATCGTCATTATCTTCCGATCCTATGCTGGAATTCCTATAAAATAGAGATATAAACTGCAGTTATATAAAAAAGTGTAAAATAATATCTATAAAACGAATAACATTCCAGCTGAAGTGTTATTACAATTTCTGAAAATACTATTTCTGAATACTATTTCTGAATAATATTTCTGAAGTTTCATTAGGAGAAATCGCAATAGTGCGATAACCATATTAAAGAAAATATACAAAAACTATTCCTATAATAACAAACTGAGACACCTGCTATAATATACTGGGATACATTGATAAACAAAATTAATAACTGTAATTTACCAGTACAGGAAAATATATGTATTGCAGTCAGTGTTTATACTACACACACCGGCCAGTGAATTAGAAACCTGGGAGCATGTATACAATGTAGGTCGCAGGCAAATGCATGCGAATTACGTTGGTCATGGGAGGCACACATGATCACAATACGGCTATAAGAATGCTGCCGAAGTGTATTCCGAAAGAAGTGGAACAAAATGGGGAGAATGACAGATGCGTCTCCGTTTGAAATAAATCATAATCTGGGGCCCCGTTTGGCAGGAGTAACGATTGCCAGAGCAACTCACTGGTTTCTGGAAAGATGATGTATTCAATATATATATCTGTTGGAAACAGGACCCCCAGCTGCTGTCTAAATTGCAAAACTGTGGATCAAAAACAATCAATCAAGCCCATGATCTGCGATGTTTTAGACTGATTGTAAGGCAGTAAAGAGTGTGCAACCACTGAGGGAGGACATCAATGAATGTTTGTCCCATCCATTCGTGACCTCTTAGTTCAGAAGAGAACCTGAAATACATTTACAGTTGTGACAGAAACGTTGTCACTAGACTTCGTATGATTTGAAGAAAGTTATGTGGTCGGAAAAGAACCTGGAAAACATTTACAGTTGTGACAGAAACGTTATCACAAGACTTCGTATGATTTGAAACAAGTTATGTGGTCGAAAAAACAACGCTAAAAATTTTTTTTTGTACCAACGACAGGGCGAGTGTAGGGGCGAGAGCTCCATGAAGCCATGAAGCCATGAAGCCATCTTGCCTTGTTCTCACAGTATAAAGTTGTGTTGGAGTTATCATGATGTGGGGCATGTTCTGTTGGTTTGGTACTGGTCTCTTGATGTTTCTGAAATGTTGGGTGCTATCCATGAAGTACTTGAGCATTCACGCCGTTCATATCCACCCTGCAATATTACATTTTATTTCCCCCCCCCACCCCAGATGACGGGTCTTTAATGGGCGGTAATGCTACTATTCATCGCGCAGCACTGTCGTGCAACAATTCTTCACGGAGCATGCCTGCGATTCTACGATATACACTAGCCACCTTAAAGTCCAGATTAAAACCCTATTGAGAGCGTTTGTGACATGTTGGAAATACACATATGACAGCAATCTTCTTTGGCATTTGACGTACAAGAGCTTACGATCTGTTTGTCGAACGTCTGGTATTCTCTTGACTTAAATGCACTCCAGCACGTTGTAGAATTCCTGACTATGCGCTAACGTGCTGAAATTCGGGCAAAAGACATCCCAATAAAATATTGAACCCGGAATTCTAATTCTCTGGCCGTTGTGTGTATCTCACCATTTAAAATTTTATGACAAAATTTTTGTTCTAAGTAAACGTCACTGCCTAACACACAACATTCTTTTGCCTAGGCACAGAATTGAAGTTCTACAATCTATTGACTGGGGTGTTTTGCCTATTCCACCCGATTGATTGCATTCCAATTTCTATCTGAAATTTTGATGCACATCATTTGCGCTTTTGGTGTTTAGCAATGTTGTTATTCCTGGACTAAATTATATTTTGTTATAGAGTGTGTACACATTTTATTTCTATGGATGCAAATTAAAGACGTATGTATACATTTATTTCAATCAAAGGTATATTTTTTGAAATTTTTGCTCATGGAAAAGAGATCAAGAGACTTCAAGTCTTGCATTATTCGAAAGACACAAACAAGGGTGATGATTCAAATATCCAAGGACAAAAGAGGGGAAAACATAACTAGTATGTTTTAAATGCTGTAACTTTACTTTCATCGGACTCATTAGTTATTGGTTATCTTTGCATTAGCTGTACATATTACTATATTTGAAGTCGGTATTTGGAGTTTGTATTTCAATTTTAGTGTGGGCTGCAATAAGTTACGAATTCATGAATAATATAAGTGGTATATGGTAATTAGAATTTATGAAATTAATGAAATTTTCTGTATGTTAGTCTTTTATATAATTCTTACACGTAAAATACAATTTTAGTGGTACATGGTTATATAAATTTAAATTAAAATAAATTCAAACTCCGAATATAACTTTTATTTCGTAATATATCAAAATAGAACATATCATAATATAACTTGCACAAAAATAAAATATTGCTTCCATATAAAGAATATTGTTTCTGCTTGGAAACATTGCTCGAGTGCTACTGAGTAAAATATTTGCTATTTATTTTTATCAAATGACACATCTAATTTTTTTTTATCAACTGCGAGACCATCTATAACAATTTACTTCCATCGGAGGAATTTATCGTTGTATAATAGTTACTCATATAAAAATACTGCTAGAGCATTATTTCGATACTGAAAACATATGATAAAAAACTTTTTAAAAATAAATAGTTTATATGTATGAAAGGGGAATGTGTTGCTTAATATTGAATGAGCCATCCAACTATCTTTATACTGATATATTTTCAGAAATATGTCATTCATTTTAGCTAACGTCCCTATGCGCTCAGCTACTAGTGTTATATACACTCGGCACGTCTTGTCTTCTATGAGAAATAAGGAAGAGGAAAAATATCAATAATATTTTATGGGCAACGTGTGATGTTGTTACGCACCCGTCTCCAGAGTCCCTCCAAGATCTTGATGGCTCTTTTTTTCTCCTCCCGATATCTGGAATTTCGTAAATTGCTTGGTCACCATGATTGCGTAAAGGTGACCCTAAAAGAAAAGCAAACTAATGTTGTAAACAGTTACTGAAGCTAAAAAAATAATAAAAGTTATATTATAAAACTATATATAATATATATACAGTATAACATATTTCCCAGATACCGTGCACATGCGAGTAAAAGATGTTGAAAGATTAAAGTATTAAAATTGTTTAAAAGTTTATTTGAAGGTGCTTTGAAAGGAAATAAGCTTTTCTCTATTTTAACTCTATTACATATATTTGGTTGATAATTTTCATTAACTATAGTTATATATTTTGTTTTTCAAAAAGTAATGCGCGCGATGCAAATTATCAAATAGCGAACGCAGCCATGGGTTTTATTGGGCGAATCTCGCTGTTGTCTATGGGGGATATACGAATATCGATAATAATAAAGATTTGCAAATCGAACGATATGAAAATTAGCCAGGAGATGAAAAAGACTCGTTTGCTCATAAGAGTTGCTATGCTCAAAAATAATTTTTCGAAGAGTGTTAGGGTGGACATTGGAGTATATGATCTTTATTATGACACTACGATTTTATTTCAAATCAACGCTGGCGTGCTCTTAGGAGGCTTGAGGCAGAGTAGTTCAATAACGAAGTTTCCAATGTATTTCTCTGGATTATTATGTCAGTTCTCGTTTATAAAAACAATTTCAAACAAGTGGTACATTTATATAGGAACTCGTTCAAGTTTGTAATAGGAATACAATATCCGTTGATTGCCAGTACATGATATCACTAGCCAAAAGCAAACTCAGAACCACCGCACCAACTTTAAGATCAATGACTACCACAACAATAGGAAATCCCATATCCGTCAGTACTCTGAAGCAAAGGCTGCATGTATATAAAAGGACTCTATTCCCAGATCTGTATTCCTTTAAGCAGGACAGAGGAGCACGATTCAAGTAGCGTCGTCAGTATGGGGCATGGACACAAGCCCAATTGCCCTATGTATTCTTCACTGAAGCGTCATGATTTGCCTTAAATCCAAACAATAAATAACTAAAGGTTTCGATAGATGGAAGACCACACTATACAATAACATTCCTTTAAGCAGGACGGAGGAGCACGATTCAAGTAGCGTCTTCAGTATGGGGCATGGACACAAGCACAATTGTCCTATGTATTCTTCACGAAAGTGTCACGATTTGCTTTAAATTCAGCCAATAAATATCGGAAGGTTTCGATAGATGGAAGAACACGCTACACAATAACATCGTTGAACACCGTTTAGTTGTGGTGTTTCAGTATGGGCTGGATTTTCCTTCGCATATCGTCATATTGTCTTGCATATTTCCTTTTCATGGCTTTCAATGCTGAACCACACAGAGCAGGGCTGATGGGTGATTTTTTAGACTAAAGATATTGCTCCTATGCAGTGGCCCGGCATATTATCCGGAACGCGATTCCATGGAAATACTTTGGAGTACTTTTCCAAATGCTCAATCTGTCCGTCTAACCCTCCAACTATCCTCCAAGTTCTGAAAACTGACTGCCTTTATACAACAATGTCAGTTATTGTCTTCTGCTGTTCTGGATCAACTGATTGAAGTATTGAGACGTTGATGCGATACTTGTGCCCATGTCAGGGGAGGTCGTACCCCATATTAAGGTTTATTTGGCGTGTTTGTATTGTGCATTAACATTTTTCGAATATATATCGTGTGAAGTAAGTAATAAAAGTGCAAATAATATACTTAAAATATTTTCATTAATTTTAATATAATAATTAAGGATATATTACTCAAATGGCTATTTTCTGAAATTTGGAGTTAATCAAAATTGCACTTGTTGAGTAATATCGAATTTACTGCAGTGTACTTAACTTTTGGAAGACAGTGTATTTACAAGATAATTCAGTAATAATTGTTTCTTCTTGCAATAAAACTCCTGCGACTATCTATATATAATATGAGAATATAAATAGTAAATGTAGTCATGTAAGGCGGCATTTTCCATGAAACATTTTCTACTAGTCATGTAAGGCGGCATGAATTGAGTGCAATCCAACATAAAGCTTTGAAAAACGTCTGAAATGATTTAAAACGTATATGTTTTGGAACTTATTAATCATAGCTCTTTACATTAAAGCTTTGAGCATTGCAATACATATTGCGCATGCAGTATTTCTAAGTTATTAAAATGTATTACTTACCATGATACACAAGATACTGTGACATTGATAATTCTATAGCTTGGAATGGTTATAATATGCATGAATATATACATGAAGTGATTAAAATGAAAAATTACTATACATATTATATTATCTACAATAGGAAATAACCCGCACGCATGAATTCTTTTTTTTACTTTCTTTCTGTATTTTCTATATTTTTTACCTTCTTTCTATATTTTCTATATTTTTTACTTTCTTTCTAAATTTTCTATATTTTTTACTTTCTTTCTATATTTTCAAACTAATGTTCAAAAGTAAGAGAATTCTGTAAGATATAATGTAATTATCTCGCTACGGACCGAAATAATCACACAACACAAAAATGTACGAAACAAGGATAATATGAGTCAAAATATGTAGAAGGGCCAATTTAAACACCGATGTCTAGAAGAACCCCATATTACTCAGTCAACGTTTGGAAAGGAAAATGGCGGTAAATATTAGCCATATTGTACACCTGAGCTCATCATGGTGGTATTATATTCACCCATATGGCCGAGCAGAAACTACCCTAACAGCATTTTTTTTCACAGTGACGTAAGATTTAAGTCACACTGTGACTTTGGGACATCACAGGACGTCGCAGTACGTCTCGGCAATGTCATATTGAGGTCACAGCGAAGTCATTTTGGTCATTTTCATGGTCGTTTGTGACTTCGCATATTAACTTGTTTGTGACGTCACATTCTAATTGTCATTGTAATGTCGTGACATTGTTACGTGTTAATTAAATTGTGGAAACGTCACAGAATATAGTCACAATGAAGTTACAAAGTTACTAATACGTAACGTCGCATAGAAGTCACAAATATGATGTCATATTGTGACCCAGGTGTCACGTGACTACAACGTCACTGTCACAAATGTGACGATCGTTGCTGTGAGGAAAATTGCATACCGTCGATACAGCACTGTCGGAACATTCGCAAACACTATACCACTATAAGCCGAGGGCTTTCTCCCAAACAACTGCTCTCTCGATAGGAGCACTGACTCTCGATACTCTCGATAGGAGCACTGACTCTCGATAGGATGTTCTGACACGTTACTCAGAATTTTTATACTACTGCTTGTAGCCGGAATTGCCATATATTTGAAAAAGTCATTTTCTTGGCATGACGGGCTTATTTCCTAGCGAGGGGAATTCATCGTGGTGGAACAACAAACTAATTTAATCACATGTTCTGCTTTGTAATTAACTCCCGGATGTCGTGCTCCTCCAGACTAAACAAGTTTTTCTTTATCCCTATTCCTCCCTGCGAGGGTAAAAGTGATGTGTGACGAGCCGTCACACATTCACTTATACACCGAATTTAAAGTAGAATTTGTGTAATTACGTTTCATATTTGAGATTTGTATCTGATTATATAAATATAAAATACCTATTTAGTTCCATTCAATATGATCAGACTCAATAATTCATTGCTTTAAAACAATTTAAAATGCATATTATAAAATGTCCATTTACCTGTATGATGATATGCTGGTAAATATACTACAGATGACTCGTAATTTCCCTCGAACTTTCCAATCTGCACATTAAATATAATAAATTAATTTTTATTAATAACTTAGCAGCACTAACACTATTACAAAATTAGGCAATACTGAAATACTAATAATGTGCAATTATCTGTAGTAATAATAGCAAACACAGCCAGTATATTTGTACATATTAAGTACCAATGTAATTCAAAATGTACCTCATTATGATTTGGAACCATTCCTATTAATAAAGGAATTTATGATTTTATCAAATAAAACAAAAATTGTATCAAAATATTTTTGTCAAATTTGCTTCACTATTTTTTTCAGAGTCAGCGAATTTTCCTAAACTGAACTTCGAGAAATGTATATTAAAGGTAATAATAAAGTATTAACTCTAGGATAGAATACGTTACCATCCGTAGGTACTGATATCCAATGCGGCGCTTAAAAAATTGTATCTGAAACACTCAGGTACCGAACAATTTGATAGTATGGAATATATACTGAAATCAACAATCAAGAATATTGAAATGCACACGTCATCCAGTTTTGAGATTGAAAATATTCTTAAGAATAAAATAGTCTCTAACTAATCAGACAGCAAAAATTATGCTAAACAGTCATACTATAAGTAGGCAGTAAATGT
The DNA here is from genome assembly GCA_951213105.1 of Amaurobius ferox. Lineage (NCBI taxonomy): Eukaryota > Metazoa > Arthropoda > Arachnida > Araneae > Amaurobiidae > Amaurobius > Amaurobius ferox. The sequence continues at coordinate 51,819,680 of OX578134.1, forward strand.
ATAGAAGATTAAAATCACATTGGACGAGACAGAAAGACCAGGTTCATCATCACAAGCCTATCCATATGAAGCCTGTACAATTTCAAATTCAACATTAATGTTTATCACATCACTGTTTGAAACTATATGGAATTTTTACATCCGATTTTATCTTAATGAACTATTCCATTTTTCGAAACCGAATGATTGTTCCATTTCAAATGTTTGAAGCTCAGGACAATGTGATCAATATTATTTACTGCTTTCTTTTTTATTGGCGCTAATATTCTTTATATTATTTTGGCTTTCTTCATAAAAAAATATTATTTTATTTTCAAAAGTTTTATGGCTGTGAAAATTCAAATTGAATTTAACGGCACAAGAGCTGCGATGATATTCTCATAATGGGAGAAAGGATGATTGATGGCCCAAGGGAAATGATGCGCATTCAGATTTTTTTTAATGCCAGTAAAATTATAATTTTAAAATATTTGCTCTTTCGATTGGTTTCTGAACCTATGAAATGAACTTTAATTAAGTTTGAAAACAAAGAATTCAATTCCATGACATTGCACACATTACCGTGATATTTAAATAATTTCCTCTGTACGGAAATGAAAAAAAAACATTGACATTCCACCACTTTAATTTGCTATCAATCACTTTATTTTACGCACTATAATTGTACTGCGGAAAAATTCCCATGTCTGTTTCTATACGTCTAAGTATATAACGTCTACAATCTATGCACCGTGGAGAACCAAACTGAATGTATTATAACTATGTGTACTACTACTATAATAATCCTTTGAAACAAAATGTTTATTAAATATATTTTTTATATTTTTGTTATTTTCTATTAATTAAATGTAAATAGCGAAAAGTTGTTGCCATTTTAATTTTAAACATGTTAAATTTTAAAATATGGAAAAAATTCAACATATATTTTTCAAACTACCAAATATAAATATTTTATCAAAATTATTTTAAAGAATTGTAAATTATTATTAAACCTTCTTTTATAGCAATATAAATTATATATTTTTTTATAATTAAAACTAAAACCTATTAAAAATAAAAGAGGACATCGGTGTGCCATCTAGGTCAAAGGGATAAAGGATTTGATTCATAGTAAATTGCGGTGGTTCATAGTGGCTTTATTGGAATTGAAATTGGATTTACAATGGAATTATTATTCTAACAAAATTATAATTACAATTATATTATAAAAATACATTTCTATACGTACCCTTCTTTGTGGATATGGTATATCATAGGCATATCCTGTTCTGGTGCTACCAAAAGTACCCATGTTTTGCTGGTTGCTTGATTGCTCCCTGCTTAATCCTGGAGTTGCGTATGGGGACGGATAATAGGTTGGCTCCATGTTGCTATCATATGTTACTGACAAAGGTACATTGTCTGTCTTTGCCGGCTCACTTGAAATTGTACCTAAAAGTTATATATATACATATATATAATATATATATATATATATATATATATATATATATATATATATATATATATATATATATATATATATATATATATATATGTATATATATATATATATTATATATATATATATATATACATATATATACATATATGTATATATATGTATATATATATATATATATATATATATATATATATATATATATATATATATATTAGAAATATGTAATAATAATAATAAAAAAATAAAGTAATATTAACATCACCAAAGAAGCAAATTCGCAGACATAATGGCGATAAGAGAAGAGAACAGCACCAGCCCAAATTCGATGATTAATCAGAGTTAAATTCCTCCTCAGGTCTGAGTATTTAACTCTAACTAACCCAAACACATGCCTGTTTCAGATAGAGCAATAGTATATTACTATAAATACTCCAACCTAGACTATAGGCATTAAAAAATGAAAAAATGAGAATAGGATACATTAAGGAAATTTGTATTACCATGGGGCATGAACCCTTCTTCTTCCACCACGTGTATACACGATCAACCTCAACAGCTTAATTATCTAGAAGCACCTATATATATATATATATATATATATATATATATATATATATATATATATATATATATATATATATATATATATATATATATATATATATATATATATATATATATATATATATATATATATATATATATATATATATATATATATATATATGACCTTTTCTTTTCTTTAGTTTTTCCTAAATCAGAATTTTTGCAAAGCATCTGATGCTAATTCACCCTTCACGTAATACAGCTTCACTTACAATACTTTCTTGATCAAAGTTAACATTCATCGCAAGAGCTTCTTCTTTGCACCGTTTACTAATGAATCAAATGAAGAATCTACAGAGCTCTACAGTTCTTTTACAGCCTCATTTGCATACTTCTGGAAGATATATTCGGGTAAGCGCCACCTATAGGTGACTTTTTAAACTACACAATTTTCGTACATCAAAAAAACCCGTCCTGGCAATACTTATGGTACAAACAGTACCTCAATGCGATGATTTTTCGATTTTTAATGAAATTTTTAAAGTTTATACGGACTTTTGAAAGACCCTGTATATATATATATATATATATATATATATATATATATATATATATATATATATATATATATATATATATATATATATATATATATATATATATATATATATATATATATATATATATATATATATATATATTTCTAGGTATATTAAATATATAATTTAGGCAATATTAAAGATAAAACCGTATGTGACTACGAAAAAATATGTTTTAACAAATAATCATTACCATCTGTATTCCTTGGACTTCGTGATCGCACAGTCCTCCTTCTTGTGACGAGACAAACCACACACAACACTGCTACCAAGACTATTCCGGAACTCACTACTGGCACCGTAATGGTCAAGTGACGATAAAAGGCTCCTGTCACGTCACTTACTTCTGATGGCCGTGGTGGATATTCTACAAAAGAAAATACAGGGTCTATTACGCAGGTCTATTATCTATTACGCAGCTCCCTCTCACATATCAGAATACAATGCACTGTCATAATTGTGTTGTCAAAGTTAGTGTGATTAGACTCGATGCATTGTATCTATATGAACACTTTATAAGAACATATAAGAAAACTATGTAGTTCTTCAACATCTCCAACGACGGTTTATAAAGAACTATGGTGCTTCGTATTTTATGTATGCACACTACTATACAAAGTTGGAGATTTTATGCTAATACATATTTCTTTCAGAAAACAACTCAGACATGAAAAACAGCCGAAATTCAAAATGTTCGAAATTGCGAAAATATCTACATTTAAAACTATGTAGCTAAGAAGTATATATTTATTTTAAATAAAGATAAACTTTTTAATAACAAAAATTGAAATATAATATAACAATAAATACAGAAAATAATGCATATTTCATAAAAAAATATAATCATAATAATATATAAAAGTTTTGTTTCTTACTGAATTACAGAATTTTCCTTTTAACAAGATTTGCACAAAATAGTCGAATTATATGATTTGTAAATTTTATTAAATATACATATATACGAGAAAAATAGATTCCTGGTCATTAAAACGGTTCCAATAATTTGAATTATAAAAGAAAATCGAAAATATTTCGAAGTTATGTAAAATACATATAACCATTTACTCAACAAATATATATATGCAATAATGAAAACATATATATGTGATTTTTAAGAAAATGATAATTTAAAAAAAATATTACACATGCAATATAAACATATGTTAATGCCCGTAAAGTGTGTGTTATCTCTATACAAAACTATTACTATTATACACAATTTTTAAGTAAAATTCGTCCAAACTGCTATCTGAATTAATTTGCAAAATGAAATACTTTGTTAGTAACAGAATACAAAGTTGATTAAAAGCATAAAATTAATAAATATTAATCAACATCGTATATGTTATTAAATAAACATTTAATGCTATAGACTTTTTATGTATATATTTCCATAAAAAAATATTTTGTGAATTTTGTAATATAAAATATGTTAAGTAAGTTCTGTGAAGTTTACTTTCTGTGAATAACTTCAAGATTATTCACAACATGCAGTCGGCAATAATTAGGTGAGGGCCGGGATTCCTTGATACAAGATAATCAAAAGATGGTTTGAAATATAAAAAATAGGCTTAATCACAGCTATGAATATAAGACCATTTAAAACAGTGAAATTTTGTAAAGTGCCGTCTTTGAATGATAACAAAAAAATCTAATAAACAGAAATAATGTGAGGTACTGAGTACGACAAGAAAGACCTATTACGATAACCATGTGGAATTATTGATCCGTGTACTTAAATCGAATTGCACGAGTTAAAGAAACTATTTGTCATACGAAGAATGTATGTTAAATAGACTCTGAAAACTTTTGAATCAGGTTAAAAATAAATGTTTATCTAATTGATAATTATTGGCAAGCAAAACTGACATTTAAGTTTGGGCCGAAAGTGCTCCTTTAAACATATATTTCCCAGAATCGTCTACAGATAGAAATTAGAGAATTATTCATATGTTTTCAGCATCAAATTCTGTAGAGTATAAGTTTGTTTACTAAGGATTTTTACATACGGTTATGGAAATACCACTACTAGTTTCTACGAAGTTTTTAACAAGAACTGGCGTACAGCTCCCCCTCATGAGTGTTACAGAGGTCTCCACCCCGGGGCTGCTTTGGAGTTCAAGGGAGCGTGAATTGAACATACCGTCCTAACAAGTTTTAATAGTGGACACATAAGGTCACTCTTCTATAACAGGGGATGTAAGACATTCGCTTTATGTACTAAATGCGAGCAAGAACAGGCTTCTCCCGAGCATATCCTCTTTTGCTTGGGGCTGAGTCGAGAAGATCTTGAGAGGACCCCTACCTTAGTGATGGACTTTCTGATTTGCTGGACCTGGTTTAGTATATTCTAGATTGGGTGGAATAAGTAACAACAACAACGCCAAGTTTTTTTATAAATTAGCCGGAAGAGTGTACATTAAAAATGCTTAACGTTTACATCAAAAATGAATTGAACACACGGTTTGCCACATATGCAATCTTTCATAAAACCACTTTCATAAAACCACCTCATCACTTAACTGTATTGTAACAACAAGACAAGAGTTAAGTGATGAGGTTTCTAATGATTTGCCTTACCTCCTGTAAGTGTTAATGTTGCAAAAACATATTCGGCATCTGTTGCTCCTGCGTCGTTTCTAGCTGTCATTAGTAGGGAGTACCATGATCCTGGACTGAGATCTGTAATGATGATGGTTTGTTGTTCTGGTATGATATTATTGCTAACAAGAGTCCAGTCTTGATGCCCCGTAGTTTTGTATTGAATGACGAAGAACGTGATTGGACATCCACCGTTATGCCAACTGTTTAGATTTACAGATACTGTTGTCTTGTTGACAGTAAGCAACATTTTCTTATCTGGAGCTATGGGTGCTGAAAAAAATGTATATTCAACTTTCCTAAACTTTCGAAGTTCGTAAAAGTACTTGCACATTTTATTTTAAAAACATATGCTACCAGTTTCTATTATGCATAACATTTTACACTAAAAAAGAAGATGATTAGTGTGTATAAATAAAACATAAATTCCGACATAAATTCCGAGATAAACATAAATTGCAGATTACAGAGTTAAATAATGGTTTAAATAAAAATAAATGGATTAAATAAAAATGCAGAAGACGGACAAGGTGTAGATTTAGTATTGTTGTCCGTACCAGCCGGAAACGAATACATAAGGATGTAAAAATTTAATGATCTTGCAGTTATATAAATTCGAATCGTTTCAAGATTGCTTATTTATGCAATTTTATTGAATTTTGCTACAGTTGCGATTGAGAATGTTGCTATTAATTAGTAACGTCGCACAGCGTATTCAATGTGTTTACAATTTCAGGATTTAAATTACTGGTATCACCGAATTTTTATCATAAATTTCTACCATCTCCCAAAGTTCTGCTGTGTTCTGACAGCGGTTCTTTTGAATTTGATTGAATCGCGATTTATTTATAGCCTCCTTCCCATATCACATACAAACGAAGAATAACTTCTATAAAATGCCTACAGTTGTGACCATGCTATTCTCTGGTTTTTCGATTAATATGCATTTACCTCGCAGTGAGGATGGTTTGTAGTAATATAAATAGTTCACAAATAGTTCAACTTTGTGAGATCGATGCGTGTTTACCAAAGAGATCGCCATCCGTTCTTTCAGGATGTGAGCAGCCTAAGTCCTCTATAGATTATAGTTAAACTTTTAGTATATTATTTCAAAACTGTACTCACAACAATAAACTAATTTCATTGTGTGATCTCATTATTTTAATTGAAAAAATAAATGTGCAATCTTTGAAATAATGAAAACAGATGAAAAAAAATGACTGTTTTGTTATAAAAAAGAATATATTTAACAGTTGAAACTAGATATATTTTAATTATTCAAAATGTTATATTTTACATTATATTATATTCCTGGCAGCTATAGAAATAATTATTAAGTAATTTAACATCTAAGGACGTTAGACATATCCTGTATAAATGGTCGGTTGCTGTTTCAAGGGAGTATTCTTATAGTATAGATGACCATGATCGGATGATTTCTAAATCAGTTCTTTTGTATTCCTAACCTAGGTATTTTCATATTAATAAATAATTTCACATTGATAAGTATGACGATCTTTATAGTTAGTGTAAGCGCTAACACGGTGCTACAGAATCATTTATATAGTTTACATTAAAAACTGTAATTACCATTTCCATTTGTCTTAGCTGATACAATTTCGCTGCTATTTCCTTGGCTCACGGAGTTAAAAGCGACTACAAAAATGTAATAAGTTGATCCACACTGTAAGTCTTGCAAAGTGTAAACTGTGCGTTCACCATTCAGATGTTTTTCCTGCCATTGGTTGTCGTCCAATCTGTAATGAAGAATGTAGCCTGCAATAAGAACAATGCATTAGTACTGCAGTATTGTCACGCGAGTACTTGCAATACTTTCTACAACTTGGGGGCTCAATCTCCAGGTCGCTACGCTCGCCATATCCAGTAACTCGCTTCGCGAGTCGGTAGGATTCGCCTTTTACTCGCTGACGTTCGCTTTGCTAGCACTTTCGTGCAGCCTGCTACGCAGACGTAATACGCAAATGTGTACCGTCCTTGTTAACTCGCATTCACCATCCCTAAAACTCGCTTCGCTAGCTCTTTCAATCTGGAAGGCGCATTCGACCAGCAACGTGTCACATGCTCGCTGAAGCTAGCAAAATTCCGGAGTTCATCCCACCATTCGCTGCCTCTCATTAACCCCATAATTCGATTCAAGTGCAGGGAGGCTCCGCCTCCTAATCGCTGACGCTCACTAACACTCGCAAAACCCCGGGACTCTGCCCTCCAATGGCTGCCGTTCATTCACCCCTGTAAATATATTCGCGAGTCGAGAGACTTCGTTTCTTAATTGCTGACGCTCGAAAATCTCGCTGAATGCCATGTTAACTGACTCGCAGGTGAAATGTTAACTGACATTCCCCAGCCCTAGAAATCGATTCGCGAGCTCTTTCAATTCAGACTGCGCACAGGATCGCCTACGTGTCCCATGCTCGCTGAAGCCCCGGAACTCCGCCCTTCATTGACTGCCACTCATTAATCGCAGCTCGCCGCAGGCATTATGTCCTCGTGAGGGCTACGTCTCATTATTAGCTGATGCTCACCAACTCCCTTAACTTCGCGAACAATGTCACCAAGCTCAGCCATTGTGCATTTGCAGATTATGATTGCGCATTTGCACAAGTCATATAATGCTGCATCAAATTCAACTTCTTATTGCAATTTCTTATATCATTGATCACCTTATTGCACTGAATTACATACAAATTAGATATCTTCCCTTTCAAAAATAGTCACGTGCTATAAGTATGCCTGCCACTGGAACATTTAAATAAATCCTAACAGCGTTTTCTCATTTAAGCAGTAGTTCTATATTTACCAAATATGATTTGAATAAGTTGTTTAGTTTCATAGAAAACTGATTTTGCATAGAAAACTGGTTATGCAGACAGACCGACAGCCTGCCAAAATGCGAAAATCATGTGTTTTGGTGTGATGGACATTTGGTGCGTCTAAATTTTAAATTTGTAAGCGAAAAGTGTTTTTGACACAGAAGTAATTACATTTTTGTAACAAAAAAGCTACACATTATTATTGATTCTCGATTGCATTATTATATTATAGAAAATTAAAACAGTGTATACAGTACTATTTTACTACTTCGCAAGCTCATGACTTTTGTATGAACCATTACAATTTACTTCACTCTAATTTAAACTTTCAATAACCTAATGACAAGAGTTCCTCCAAGGAATCACGGCATTTAACAAATAAACAACTTCTTTTACAGCTACCTTCACTGGGAACTCAAAACATATACATATATATAAATTATAAATTTATATACACATTATTTATAACGCTAGCATTAAAAATTCTACATGTGCCATACTGGGGCGCGGTACCCTATGGGTTAGCGCGCTGGAAGTGCACTCGGTAGGCCCGGGTTCGATTCCAGCCACTGCTAAAACTGCCGCCGTGTTCATGCGGAGTACGATCACGTTAAACATGTGGGTCCGAAAGTCCTTCCGAGAGGTTGGTGGTAGGGGAAGGAGGGTACGGTCTCTGTGGATGCCTCCCCCACTGGGTTCCGGTCTAAATTGGGTGTCACTTCCCGACCGTCCAAACTGTTACCTTACACATTTCTGGCAGGTCGGACGGTGTGGTTTCAACAACAACACGTGCCATACTAATCTTCACTGAAATTCAAATCTAACTTATGACTAAACCGACCTTCAATTTGAAACTATGCCCAAACTACGACACAATATATCTACAATATTGCAGGCTATAATTCTCAATGGACGATCAGAACACACACTTGCGGAATTCGGCAGAATGGCAGATGCGTAATTGTAAAGCCTACCCTTCTTATAGATTTGTCTAATCGTGAGTATGTGATTCTTCGGAATGAAAATCGAGAATCTTTAAATTAAAATCAGGAACAGTAGAATTAGAATAAAATGATAATAAATAATAGAATCCTCAAAAGCCATTACCTACAATCAGTGAGATCACATTATCTTTTTTGTGGATATAAAACCATTCTAAGACCAAGAAAAATAACAACTCTTAGAAAACAAAATCTTCATCTAAGATGCATGGAATATAAATATTTAACCTTCTCTCTAGAATGTTTGGAAATTATTTATTTCTAAGTGAATAAATATAAGCTGGTAAAACTTAAAGTTTAAGAATGATATAAAAATTAAAAGACGGATTAAAAAGTGTATGTCCAAATATGACTAAATAAGCTTCATTGAAATTAAAATACAATTTAAAAGAAAGTTAATACCTTTATTGCCATCTCTATATTGATGTTTATCACTTACGGTGATACACTCAAAAATGCTATTTTTAAAAAATGCAATAAAAGTCAAATAAAAATTGTATTTAAGTTGGTTTTTCTGACAAATGTAGATACAACTCTAAAAACATTTTCACCTGAAAATCACTTGGTGTTCACAGTCAAAGTTAAAACAGTTTTCATCAAGTTAAAATAATCGAAATTAGAACTTACCAGTGACTGGTGCACTTGGTAAAATATTTAACTCCCAAGATACTTTGATTGTGTTAGATGTGGCGAAGTATGTTTTTATAACAGGGACACCAGGAGGATCTAAAAGAAAGCAAACTACATGAAATCATCTGTAATATAATTAATTACTCCAGTTCTATAAACAATTCTACATATGTTTTTATACGTTAATGTAAATGCATTTTGAGAACGTTGATATAAGTAAACTAATATGTGTCATTAATAGATTTTCATCTCTTTAAACAGGACGAACTTCCTATGATTAGCCAAAAGAGGCGAGGTAAACAAAATAAATGAAATTAGTTAAATATTACATATGGAATAAATTGGGAATCAATATGGAATAAATTAAATATACATTTTTACAAATGGAAGAACGAATTTGCTCCTTAGTAAAGTTTGAGAAAACAACTGCTAAGATTATTTAATAAGTCCGTTTTTTAATGTTATTAATATTGTCATGTCGCCATTCTGTGCGCCATGAACTTTTTGTGTTTCCGAGAGAAAAACTCTCTTTTCTCTCTTGTGCCTGTATTGAAAGTTCGTTAAGCCTTGTCCGGATTGCCGTTTCACTGAAAACGGAGTTTTGTTCGGAACGGTTGGTTTGGAGGAAGAATTCTGTCTCGGTTGGAGTGACGTAACGTCTCGAGGTGAAGCTCTGTTGCCGTGCGCTCGCTTTCCTGCCAATCAGGAAGCGGCTTTTTGGAGAAGTTAAAATCTTTTCGTTCTTGCTCGCCCCTTCTCTCTCCTGGACGCTCATGCTGTGAAGACGCATTGAATTTTTGTCTTAAAACCTTAAGACAAAGCCTTGGCCGAAATGGCTAAAATTCGATGGCTGTACCGTTGTTTCTGTTAAGAAACCATTTCAAGATTCTTGAAGATGAAGCTGCGGATCCTGTAGAATTTCAAATTTCTTTTTATAAATTTCTAAATTTCATTTTTTTTTTATTTTAGGAAATTCCGGTTGTTCCATTTTGTGCTGGCGGAAGGCTTGGTTCTCATGGCAGACATTTTTCTGATGATTCCGAGTTGTGCCTTTCTGGTTGAACTTATGGAACATTATTCGGTTAGGATGAACAATCCTGTTTTCCTCTTGTGAAGCTTTTTCGGACATTTGGATATATTTGAGTGAAATTCCTTTAAGTTCATCTCCCGGTACAAGGTAATATTATGATATAAATTATGAAACTAGAGTTCCAAGTAAAGATTAAATTTAAAGGATTCAAAACAGGCACACCCATTGTTTTAAGTAAATGTTATAATATCTATAATTTGAATTGAACTGTATGTTTAATAATCTTCACAATGATGAGCATATATTAAAATTGCTGATTGTGATATTGAGAAGAATGCTCTTAATGAAAGATGATACTGAATATTAAAAGTGAAATTAAATGCTAATTAACTTGAATAAAAATATATTTTATTTGATTGATAAATGTGTTTTCAATCTCTTATCTCTTCATGTTTCCTTCTTCTCAATGTTTACCATCTAGAATTCAATTCTTCTAGACTGGGAAGGTTTTGCACAAATATTAATACCTGGGTTACAAATGGTACTAACCACTTTGATTTTTCTTGTGATATTTACGATCACTTTGGTTTTGTGTGTGACGGAATCTGCTCCCACAAGTTGGTCCTGAAACCGCTGCCACAATATTATATATACATATCCGTTTATATTCTAAAATGATGTAAAAACATGAAATGATGTATCATGTCTTATAAGCCTACTAAATTCTTATATATCTTAGATTGTTGTTGAATATTGCCACATTGTATGGATATAATAATATGTGGTGGATAAAATATTTTAAGATTTAAACTAAATTGCATTATTATTTTAAATAACTCACCAAATTGCAAAGTTCTTGCTGAAATTTCTTCAGATGGTGGCCCAGCACCTCTAGAATTAAATGCCTGTACAACAAGACTATAATCAGTGTATCGATTAAGATTTGTTATCTTAAAATGCTGCAGTCTTCCTTCTGATGATCCAACCGGTTTAAAAGTGTACGTATCGGAACTTCCCAACAGTTTGTAGCCCACATAAAACCCTTCGATGCTTCCTCCATCCTCCTCATGAGGAACCTATAATTGGATAATTGTTCAAACACAATATTGTATTAAATGTATTTAATTAGCAGGTTATCACATAACTTATTTTTTCAAATATATTTGGTTAGGATATATAATATGAAAATTTATACTGGAACAAAAGGCGAAATATCAGTTAATTTATCAATTTCTTGAAAAGTGCTTAAAATATTATGTTGTTAATTTATGCGAACTCACGTAGATTAAAGCACACTAAACTAAAGTAATAAAATTCATTGAATATTTTAGTACTAAATTATATACAATAATATACAAGATTTCGAATATTATGTCTTTCAAGTAGAGATCGAGCTAGGATTTTTCCAGGGGAGTAAAAATTCCCCGCGACTTGAGTTGAAGGAATACTTTGCTTTCCAGAGGAGCAATTTTTAATAAATGTACAATTGCCCGCAAATTTCCATCTATTTATTAAATGTATTGTATTTTGTACAAAAAAAATTACAGGGCCCATCGCCCAACAACATGTACATTTATAATATCTCTACGGTGAAAAAAAATAAGATTTAAGAAATGCACTATACTTCTTTTTGTATTAATAAACAAAATACACTGTATATCTGACAGCAAAATTAATATACCTTATAAATTTTATGAAATGAGATTTAAAATGTTTACTAAATTTTGGACATTTAGGATCACATTTTGTTTTAATTTCCTTCAATTTTCAGTAAATGGAATAGTAATCTTGAATTATAAATTCGGCATAGTATAATAAACAATATTTTTTTTTCATAAAAATAACTAATATAATTCATGAACTATCAAAATGGTAACCTTACCTTTGGCTTAGTTTCTCCATACGTTTGTAAACAAACAAGGGGGGAAAATTAAAAACCTATTCAGTCAAATAATTTTTATTTTTTCCTTTTAAAATTCCAAACTTCTTTGCTTTTAATTTTTCCATAAAGAACAGTTTTTTCAAAATTCATTTACATTCATGCCAAATCTGTTTAATTTGCGATTCTGATGGATTTTTTTTTCTTTTATGTATATATAAATCGGTGCGTAAAAATACGGATTACTTGATTTAGAAGGCGTATTTGCTTATTCTGCAGCGTGAAATAAAGGTATAGAGGCGATATCTAGATCTATGCTTCCAAGAAGACAGAACATGTCAATTTGCAAATGGAAAACATTATCAAACAAAATGTACTAATTTGAGATTGGTAAATAACTAACAACTTATACACACTTAATAATAAATTTTACTTTGGGATGTAATTTCGCCTAAACCAAAGTGTGTTGTATAGAAAACGTAAGTGATGCTTAAATTTCAATCTACTCTCCGAGCTTTGAAATTTAAATGTAGTAATCAATCATTTAAATGCAGTAATCAATCAGTAGTGACCAGCAATTTCGACAGTAATCGTGATTTTTAGCTTTCATTGAATAACCAGTAATTGCACTGCTAGCAAGCATTGTTTATTTGCAGTGTTAGTAATTAGTATATTTAGAAATTCAGGAAATGTCATTTTTAAAACTTTATATTTGCAATTTACGCAAGATAATACATTCGTGAACAATATAGAGCATGTTCGGAACATCTCTTTAGTGAACTCCAACTCCCAGATTTAGCTAAGGACTTTCTGTCTAATTATCCTATTTTCATATTATTTATTTTACTAATTTCTGCATTCAAACTGCAGGCATTTTAATGTAAATGCTTATTTAGTTTTACTATTTTAAACGATTCTATACTACAAAGGCTACGTTTTGTCTTTGTTTTCATTATATGGCAATTCAGTGCTCATAAGTGTTCTAAGTTATTTAATTCATTTATATGTATTTTCATTACTTGTTTCTTAAGTTTATTTACTTGTTACAATTATTTACTTAGGCGATCCGCTTCACCTAAAGTGTGTAACGCAGTTACAAGGGATGACAGAAATAATTCTGCATCAATCTCTCCTATTTAATTTTTATTTTAATAGTTTTCTATCTCTATGCATTTTAAGTTATCTATATATTACTCTATAAACTTTTGATTATTGCATTTATATCTCATTTTGCTCTTTCCTTGTTTTATTTAAATGCATTTATAAAAGCAGTGCTTATGTTTAAAATAACTTTGTATTTAATGTTGTCATTTTTATTGTATAATTTGCATTCATTTTTTACTTTAATTCCCTTATATGTACATTCTTTCAGATTTAAAGTCTGTTTAGGGTTATTTTGACATTTATCAGGACAGAGCGTCTCTAATTTCTTTCGTTTATTCATCCATTTTCAATTTACGTAAAATGTTTTCGGATTAGATAGAACTAGTTTTCAGTATAATGAAATCTTATGAAATGACGTGTTTATATAATGATTATTGTTAATACAGGCTATTATTGAATGTTTCACTTATTTTTTACTATTGCAATTTTTAAAAAAAGTTATAATAAAAGTGTTCAAATTATTGTTTTACTAATCTCATAACTGACGAAAATAACTGAATAACTACCAGAAAAACAATGAAATCAAAATTACATGATATTATTTCTATTGTTATAGTTCTATTGAACATATTTGTAAACTGCAAACCGTGTGATCAGAATACATGTAGATAGGTTTATATGATTATTTACGATATCTAGCAGGCCAGACAAAAGGACCAGTGTGGATGACGTCAGATTACAGCGGCCCTGACCCGAGAGGTCAGTTGAAAAGACTATGAATAGAAACAGGGATGGGTTTTGACGCCAATCGATTCAGACTTCGGAAACCTCGGGGTGCAATATTTTAGATCATTCACTTCAGTATTTCTTAAAATGCAGACTTATATTCAAAACTGCATCATTTTGAAGCTTTATGGGGACCGTCTATCGATTGCTTATATAGATACTCAGAAGAAAATTTGCAAAATTGAAGTGCAGTGCAAAGTTTGGGCTCTTGGCATTTGTGCAACGACTGATCATACATTGTTATTACATTGGTGTTACGAAAAAGTCCACAGCTGAAAGTGCAATGACAAAGTTGAAAGTCATTGAAACTTTATACAGGTTTTCTAATATTATACAATTTTTTATATAAAATATTTTTAACCTCGAATTTTTTTCAAAAGTCGAAATCAACAACACTAAATTGCGAATTAAACTAAATGCATATATTACTTCAATGTGAGGAATGTCTTAGAAAGAAAAATACATTTACATATTTGGGACTTTGTGTGGTGCACATCAGATTTCGGCTACCTCGTTAAAAATATAATTAATAATATATTTTTTAATTACTTTAGACTTGTTAATTGTATTTGTAAGGCATAACGATAACTATAAAAAACATTTTATCGCAAATTTTGTGTTTTGGAGCTATGTTTGAAGGAAAGCTATTCTATAACATGTTAGTAACAGTTTGCTTTGACGCCTATCCGCAACTTGATACAGTATGTCACAAGCTATTGGCAGGAAGAAGCTATTAGAAGAAGCTATTTGTAGGAAGAAACTACTGAAAGAAGCTATTGGCAGAAACGCCAATCTTACGCCTTATTTAGTTGTAATGTTTTAAGTATAGATATTCACGATCACAGTGAGTTTCATCAAATTAAATAGTATTCAGCTCCTCTGTATATATTAGGAAGTATTTAAAGTATGTTTTTTAGATAATACATTTAAAACAAATTGTGTCAAGTACGAATAAACAATATTGTAGGAAAAATAAAAGCTGCTAGTTAAAGACATATTATAGAATTTTTAATTACATTAATCGAAGAAGAAATTAAAAATTCATGTATGGATAATTCGAAAAAAATGCCATTGGTTTTCACACAGGAATTTAATTAGCGGCGGATTTGGTGACACATTATTTTGTGGATCAATAAAAATAATTTAATATTAACATATTGATGGTTAAGAATGACATTTACGTGGTTCATAAAATAAGGAGTCTACAGGCTTTTTATTAAGATGCTTTAGCAAAGAATACGTCATATCAACGAAGTAAAAAATGTATAACTTGCAGATTATGCATGATCGTCCGTTTACTACCTTAAATAATTAGATGGACCCGACCCCGAGTAATCTCCAGTATCGGAATCGGACACACATGTATATTTAATATAATGCTACCATACGAAATCGTGATTAAATTAAAAATGAGCGTTCCGATTGAATTTAAGGAAATATCGATCACTTAAATATGAAGATAACCCCTAATGCAGATTATATGCACAATATTTATAGTAGACCATCTTACTAATCTACGACACATTTGGTTTAAAATACGATCTGAGAAGCGGTATAATGAGGGTGTGTTCAGATTTGTTTTGGGCCGACTATACTTAAGCGAAATATTTATTTTGAAAATTAATTTCAATACAAGGCCTTTAAATCTACAAGTCATGCATCATATAAAAGTGGGTTCGCAAATTGAGCATCAAGGATTGGTTACATTGTAAATTGATTGAATAACAGCATGTTCTTCGCGCAATTCCCTTGAACTAAATGTCGCTTACATGAATCACAGGATCTTGGGGAAAATTGAACTTTGGCTTTTATAAGATTTCAGTAATCTACAGCATTATCTTGCAGAATTAAGAAATCAACAATGTATTTTCTAAACAACTCACATTACAATCGTGATTCGAACTGCAGGTCTTCGCACTTTATCTGCACACATCGAGAAAAATAGTGAGATAATATATTTTTGTTTTAATAATTGAATATGCATCTCAGTCAGTTTAAAGTGTAAAACAGCTTTGGAAAAGCTATTGTGAATATGCTATACCGCTACTTTTCTCGTTATGAATTCAATTTTAAAACTAAAATTTCTTTGTTAATAGCAGTACACCATACCAGATTAACAGAATCGTTTGGTTTACAAGACCGAAACAGACTTCTTCGACAGAGTTCACAATAAGCTTAACCTTCTCTCAGCAAAGAAATATCGGGAACTTATGCAAAAGCAGCAAGGAAAAAGAAATAATGTCTCCAATTTTGAAAAGGGAAATGGGGTAAAAAATCTGGAGGAAGAAACGAGGTAGGATATAGGGTGGAAGAGAAGTTAATTTTGTATTGAATGCGCCTCTTAACGAAGTTATTTGAAATATTTGATTGTGTATTGTATGCTGCTTTTAATGAAGCTATTTTATTTTTTTTTCTATTAGTTTTGTATTGTTTGCTGCTTTTACTGAAGCAATTGTAATTTTATACCTTAGTAGGAGTTTGAGTTGTACGGGCACAATATTTTATTTTTAAGATTGTCGTATCTTAAAAGAAATAAGCATAATGCTCTACTTTACAAAAGTGATTTACCAATTCTCTAAGTTTAAACTTAAATTTGATTATTTTTACCGCTTTTGGCTTCAGAAACTTTTGGAAATGTAAATGTAAACACACGAAGAAATTTATTTTATCTTTTCTATTTCGTATAAATAAAATATCCTTTCGTCGTCGGCGAAATAACTTTAATGCTTTTGAAAATCGAACTCTAAGTTTCTTTAAAGATTTCGGTTTCATTTGAAAGTAAAATGCAGATGCAGAAAAGATATGTCGACTGCACTTTCTGTAGAGTCAGGAAAACCCATTTCTGGAAATAGGAAATGCATCAGCTATTCAACAGATTAAGAAACATTCTCTTTAGAACAAATATCCCAAATTTCTGGATATGGTGGCATTAGAAGTAAATACAAGTTTGGATCCAATTATATTAAATGTCAAATAACGAAAAATGTAATTCGTGGCCTTCAATTTGCAAAATAAACCGTTAAATGGAATAACATATAAGTAGAATATATACATTATTTTTACTTTTGCAACTACATATTATGTGGTATATCAAAAGTTAAAAAAATTGCAATGTTGTCAAAACTTATACTGATAGAATTTGAAGGTTATATAAGATCTGATCTGCGCTTTATCTGAATAAATCTTTTTAGTATGATGTCTGCCCGACTGTGATTATGTAAAAAGATACATTTTATTAAATTGAGATATAAAATGAAATGCATTACTGCAATAGAAATCAATAAGCGTAAAAAGCCTTCTGATTTAAAAGACGGCAGTTTGGGAGGTCTACAGAAGCTTTGGTTATTATTTCCATAGTTTATATTATCATTTATGTGTAACTTTATATTTGCAACTTCTGACTGATTCCATGTAGACCAATCGCTGATCCAAGTAACAATTCTGCGGCCCTGCAGAACGGCAGGATTAATTTTGAACAATGTTTGAGAATGACAGTGAATTCAAGTCGCTAAAGAAAGCGGTTCGATTGCATGTTTGCCTCTATGAGTCGAGTCGCTGTATGAGTGCGAAGGGTTGTAATATTCACGTTCTTTCGTGAATGCTACTAGATTTGGTATAACGGCGATCGAAAGAATATAGTACTCACTTGTCGGCTAGGATTAGATATTGATACCATCTGATACAGTTTGGTAAGAATTGACTAAAAATAGTTCTATCACCAGTCCCTGGCGAAATTCAGTATTGATCTTAAAGTTATATTAATGTACTGGCTTAATGTACTGGCTGTTTGGTATATGCCTACTTTTATTTTATGCTGTTATCTGCTGTATTATTATAGTATACACAGTAAATATGTGTCAGTCGGATTTTTAAACTGCATTCTGTGTAGGATTATCTCCTAAATTGAAAGTTAAACGCAGTAATCAAAAAATGTGAGCATGTCTGCACTAGATTCCATACCTTCTTTAAGGTATGTGCTTGTCTTCTTGTAAATCAAGGAACTCCATTTATATAGTTTATTTTTATGATGTACTAAACATGATACAATGAGATACTTAATTTGGAGAATATATATTTAAAATGTAATACTCTTTGTACAGGGAAACATAGGTTATTTATGAGGCGTCAACCTTAATATAATACATAATTATTTTATTACAATGAACATATAAGAAAATAAAACGTAAATATATTCATTTCAATATATAAAAAAAGCGTTAAGTAACGTAATTAAGCACGAATAATTTTACAAGACAGAGTTATTATTTCCGGTATACGTTTAATATCCTTTGTCAGTTCTCAATATACCAGCAAATAGAGGTAAAAGACAAAAAAAATAAAAAAATAAACGTATCGCCGAACCAGCTGTATGTTGCGTTGAGCACTAATTTGTACGTTGAAGACCCAGACCGTCCGACTCGTCCAGAGGACTTAGAGTAACTAGTTGGACGGCCGGACTAATTTGTACGTGAATATGTTTCTTAATTTTATTTATAACAGCAATATTTAGGAAAAAGAACTGGAGCTACATTCGGGCTTACCTATAATATTTAAAAATCATTACTATTTTATAGATAAATGCTTTTATGACGAAAAAAGTATGTATATGGGTTCATTGTATTATTACAGTTTCGAGAGTTTCTCCCTATATCAGGACTCCCTTTCATAGAACATAATTTTTTTCCTAAAATATTGAGCTGACAGAATATGTCCGGTATTGAGAGGAGATAAAATTATGCCATGATCAGTTGCTGATTCAAAATGCAAAACAACTACAAGAAACATTTGTTGAATTTGTGCCACAAGATATAATTGTTAAGAACCTGGCTGCCCCAACTAGGAAACGAACCATGGATTTCCATAACAGCCAGCCGACCCTCTGTCGTTGAGTTGGGGGATAATTTCAAGGTCTTGTCAAAGTGAACTCTGCATTCTTCTCCCGATAATGTTAGATTAACGTGTAGGTTGTACTCCTGTCAGCCTACTAGTTTTACCCAGGTTAGTATCTTACATGGTCTTTGGCTTAATGATTTGATGTCCACTGAGTACGTACTAATGGTGCTAGGATCACTTTCGGACCCCCAGCATCATTGAACTACCCTGAAGGGGTAATTCCTTCGGACTTGCTTGAAAGGAACTTGCTCCAGCAATCGGGAATCTAATCACGGATTTTCGAACTGGACATTCCGCGCTCGTTAAGTCACTAGGACAAATTTGTAAGCTCTAATCGTTGAAATGAATCATGCATAATTTAACAATATGTTTTAATGCATTTTATGCTTGTAAGTCACATAAGTCCTTGGTCTGTACTAAGAACGGCATCAACCGCGAGACCATGATGAACATGTGGTGAGGGTTGAGCAATAGGACACACTTTGTCCTGCTTAACATGGTGCTATATTTCATAGTTAAAGTTTATGTTAGATTGATTAACGTGTTTCTTAGGTGTTACATTAAACATTTTAGGGACCTAAATTAAAACCTAATTTAGGACTTTAAGACTGCATGTAAGTGTCCTAAATTTAGCGTAATATTTTGGCCAAATATTTATAATGTTACACTAAAATAATTAGGGAGCCTGAATTTTGTCTGAGTGTAGGTTACTAACATTTTAAGGTGTTACACTAAAACGGTTAGTGCCTAAACTAAAGTCACTTGATGCGCAACGTACACTCATGTCCAAAAGTTAAGCAGAGTTGCTGTTTATGTGAAAATTTCTGGAAATCTACATCGAATGGAAGGAAACGCGGTTTGCGATTGTAATAGGATTATAGAAGAAGGAAACAATGCAAAATAAGAATAATAACGACTTTTATTATTCAAAGAGAATAGTTGAAATAAAAAGGGGTCACAATACGAGTGTCAATCTGAGTGAAACAGAATGATTAAAAAAATGTGATGCTGCAGTTTAATACAGTGTGTTGAAACCTCAGTTACTCTTGCATGCTGCACAAGGTTTCCAGTTCTTTTGATGAGGGTTTGGATGAGTTGTGTGCTCGAAGAGTTCCAAGCCTCACGGAGAGCAGTTTTCAATTCCGGAAAGGAGCTTGGTGGGTAGCGGAAGTCTGCAAGATATCTTCCGAGCATATTCCACACATGCTCTATTGAATTCATATCAGGAGAGTTGGCAGGCCACTGCATGTTCTGGATATCTTCAGTTTGAAGGATGTCGTTGATCAAGGCCGCAAGGTGAGGAGACGCTAATTCATTCATGAACATGAAATCAGGACCAATAGTACCTCGAAATAATCGAACGGTAAGATCAAGGATTTCGACCCTGTATCGTTGACCGGTAACTGACCCCGTGTCAAAAATGTGGAGGTCTGTGGGGCCGTCCATCAGGATGCCTACCCAGAGCATAACTCATCCAAACGGAAAACGACGTCTTTCCGTGATGTTTCCAGGGTATAAACGCGTTCCACGTTCTTCCCAGGTCGTACTATGACGAGAATCAGTTTGCAGGCTTAACCCGAACTCGTCACTGAACATGACATTGCCCCACTGTTGTCCACTCCACTGCCGATATTCCAAACTCCATTGGAAACTCAGGCGTTTCTGTGCAGACGTCAGGGGAATGCAAACTCCTGGTCGTCTGACATAGAAACCAACGTGTCTCAGTCTTCTGTAAACAGTTTGTCTTGAAACAGTGACTCCTGTGGCGACTTTTAGGGTTAAATCCAGTTGTCTGGCAGAACGGTTCCTCTGACGTCACGCAGTTATCATCACGCAGTTATCATCAAATATCGGTCTTGCCGAGCGGTTGTTACCTTTGGACGACCTGGTACTGGTCGTCGGGTAATATCTGCAGTGGTTTGGAACCTCTGCCATAATCTGGAGATCAGACACTGAGGCACATTCAGAATTCGAGACGCTTCGGTTCGGAATCGACTGGAGTCTAGCATTCCAATAATTAGTCCCTTCAAAAACATGTCCAGTTGTTATCTTTGTGACATAGTTCGTCCTTTTTTATTGTTAACAATGCTCCTTACCACAGCAATTGCGAAATTCTGCCTCAACTGACCATGCCGCTCGAGGCCGTTTTATACTCGTCCCGACGTGCGCAGGTGCGTTGCGCATGTCAACGTCGACTAAATTGTTTTGTATATGCAAAAGGATTTACCTTCGTCCTACGATTCTCCACAACTGATTGTGCACCATTGTATCCATATTAACTCCGTATTTTTCGCATTTTACGAATTATGCTTAACTTTTGGACATGGGTGTATGTAAAGAAAAATGTGAAATATAATTAGGAAAAATATTTAAAGCCTATGTGATTAATGACTACATCACAATTTCATTCTGATAATCCTGGCATTTTGCAAAACTTTTTCAAAAATATTTTAATAATCAGTAAATTTCAAATTTATGTTAAGAAAATATTAGTTTATGTTTAGTTCACTGAGCAAGAAACCCTAAAAAATAACATGTGCAATATAAAATATACAAGAATCAGATAAGCCAAGAAAATAATAATATAATATTTGATTTATAGTATGCACAATATATAATGATATTATAAATATCATTTTACAAACAACTCCCTTATATTGAAAAGCTTTTATAAATATATTGAGTATGCTCATATATTTTTTTTTCTTTAAACGTTTATGTATCTCAGCAGAAGATTCACTCAAAACTTTTAACAGATTTAGTACTTTGTATAATATAATAAGTTAAGAGCATTAAAATACAAAAAAATTTAAATTAATTACACTTACAACTATCCAATCATATTTCTATGCAAGACGTGTATAAGCAACAATACCATATTACGATTTCTTTCGTGAAAGAAACAAGAAATTTCGTACCTTCCATGTGACATTAACAGCTCTTGACGATAATGTAATGGCTCGCACATCCTCTGGAGCATTACGAGGTGCTATAAAAATAAAGATATACACTCCGAACAAATAAAATTAAGTAATGTTTTTAGAAAGTTCATAATGGCATAGATAAACTATTTTACGATCCCGAACATTAAAGAAAAGATTTCATAATAGTTCGAAAAGAATAGACCCATTAGGTAGTCCTTTTAAAGGATTAAATTAAACATTTTCCATCACTTTCATTCATTTTTGTAAATATTAGGAAGGAATAAAAGCTTTACTTAATATTCTTAAGTGTATGGAGATTAGTTTGGGAGCAAGAGTTCGTTTTTGAAGTGTAAAGACGCGATTTCAGAGTTTGTACTTAAAGTTAAAACTTTGACATATATTGGATAAAATTCTTAATTTACAGCAATTCTGGGGACACCGCCAATTCTGTATAAACGAATTAGATAAACATCTAATATTAAATGCTCCCATCTTGCGCAATAAAATGCGATGTTTATGTGTTTTTTTGTCTATGTCGTCTGTGTAGAAATATCAAAACTTTCTTTACGCATCAGTGCAATTCGTTACAGAAGTATTTTAGGCCCCCGCACGACACGGGTCTGCTAGAATGTTTTTAACTTGAATTAGTTTAAAAGTCATAAACATATTTATACTATTTACTTAAATCTGATTTTGTATTCATTACAGCTGCAAATTATCTTTAGTGCGGTTTTCAGACAGTTGTAGCTATATTAACTAGGGTTTAAAATTGCGGTATTCTAAATATGCATATTTGAAAAAATTATTTCAACTCTTTTAAATTTAGTATTGCCATACCATTTTGGGTATTGTGATAAAAAATATACACATTGGATCAAAAGTCGCTGTGATAACATTTAATATTTTGAATTGAACTTCTCAAGAAAAGTTTAGGCTTAATAAACTATTTCTGAATACCAAAATTACGAAAGCAAGTGTTTTAATAAAATGCAGATATTTTGTAGAGATGGAAAAACTGCTGTTTCGAAATTGAGTGGATATAATTTATCGGTTTTTTACTTTACGAATGTAACAGATTTTGTTACTTTTTAAGATGCTGTTATATTATTATTATGAGAACTATACTAAAAATTGACACATCATTATATTAATATTATGAGTACTGCACTAAAA
The DNA here is from genome assembly GCA_951213105.1 of Amaurobius ferox. Taxonomy (NCBI): domain Eukaryota; kingdom Metazoa; phylum Arthropoda; class Arachnida; order Araneae; family Amaurobiidae; genus Amaurobius; species Amaurobius ferox. The sequence goes on from OX578134.1 coordinate 51,843,121, forward strand.
ATTACACACATCTTATCAAAATCCACTAAAATAATGTTTTGAATGTTACTTCTCGGGTAAAGGTAATTTTCATTCTAAATTAATTATAGTGATGATCTGGTTCTCCGTTTAAATTATAGTAAAATTCAAATGGGAACTTGCTGAGATAAAATGTAAATATTTTTAATTTTATCATTTCTTCTTCTTCGATTTAAAGAACAGTTATCGTCTGCATGTTACCAGCGAATTGCCAAATGCATGTGCGTGTCTGAGCATGCGTTTAAACTAAAGAATTCTGTCTTTACACTCGGTAATGGACAACAGATCTGATCATTTATTGCAGAGATTTAGAACTTATCTTTAAGTATTTCAACATTGAATCCTAACATATATCATTATTTATTTATTGATACCTAATGGACTAAAATTAACGTTGTCAGAATAAAAATATAACTTTTCTAGTAAACTACATAAATTTTCTTCTCCGTTATTAGTGGTTTATATATCTGTCATATTTATGTAGCAGGAGCTTATTTATGACCGGGCAACACCAGAATATTCGCTCTAGTTTATAAAGAAATTCTAAGCAGTCCATACGTATTTTAACTAGTATTCGGAATTCAAAGCAGAAAACCCAAATAGTTAGATATATCTATTTTGTATTTATATGTAATCAATCATAAATGTTAACATCATCCTACACACATTTTGCACACACAACCACATCGGAAAATTATTTATACAATAATACAAGCATTTGAAATACATTTCTTTAAGTATGGATTCCATATTCTTTAGGAAAATTCTTCAAATACAAAAAACTGAGATTATGTTAATTTAACAGGTGTAAAATTCTCATTTCTCTCTGTTTTGATTTGAATCCTACCACTAATAAAGACTGTATCACATAGTGCATTGTGAAAATCAGAACTAAACCTAAGACATAGAATATTTAACAGAAAATAGTTCCAAAATATTGAATGTTATAACAGTAAATGTTACCTTATTAAAAAGAATTACATATCACAATAGTAGAAATATGGTGAAATACATTGTTAAGGAATCAATAAAAATATTTTATAAAAATCTGTAATAAAGCAGTAATAGAATCACAATTCAAAATTCCATATTTTAAAGATTAAGTTAATTTTCTTTTTATAATTGTCCATGAGCTAGTTTGTAAATATGTATATTCCAGCTTTCATTCGATGGGATTATTCAAAATACAGTGAAACCCCGATTTCACGTTTCTCAAGGGACTGGGTGAAAAAAACGTAAAATGCGGGGTAAACGTAAAATACGGGAAATACATAGAATACAAAAATGAAAGAGAAAAAAACTAAAGGTAGTAAAGATGACTCTTTCAAAAGGTATAATATGTATATTTTACGAAAAGAACATTATTATACATACCATTTTAGGATCATTTTAACACATTTAGTTACGAATCCTGGCGTTTAGGTTGAAAATAGTCCGTAATAGTGCATTGTTTTTTAGTCATTGAGTTCAAAGTGAATGCAGCATCTTCTAGGATTGAAATACTTTACAAGTTTTTTTCCTGGTCTTTATAAGAAAGAAAATAGTCTTTCACTATTTGTAAGCTCTTCAATGCAATACTGAAAGAAGGGACGGGCTGTGCTTCCGGTTGTTCTTGTTCATATTCATCGGCGTTGAGCTACAGCTTTCCGGACAAGTTGCTTTCTGTAATGAACCTTGAAAGATCGAATAATGCCGAGATCACAAGGCTGCAATTTGCTTGTACAATTTGCAGGAAAAAATACGACACGCACATTAGACAGCTGCAAATCCGGATGATCAATGAACAAAATTATTTTACGATTTTGCAACTTCATTTGTTTGTTTAGTCTGCGCAAAAAGTCTTCGAAAAGGACTTGGGTTATCCACGCTTTTTTGTTTGCTTCGTACTTTGTCGGAAAACTTCTAACGTTTCTGAAGCATCGTAGTTTGCGCGACTTTCCAACAACAAGAGGCGTCAGCTTCTCACTTCCATCAGAATTACAGCACAGTAAAACCCAAAGGCGCAATTTAGACATCTTCCCTCCATGGCTGGAGTCTCCTTTAGCAACGTAACTTTTATCCGGTAGGAGGTTAAATAAAAGTCCGGTCTCGTCCGCATTGAATACGTCTTTTGGCTGGTATCCTTTGGTCAAATTTGGTAGATTTTTTTTCCATTCTTCTATTGTAGCTTCATCTACACTTGATGATTCTCCCGAGAGCGATCTATACACAAGATTATGTCTTTTTTTTCATTCTGTCAATCCAGCCATTTGAAGCTGTGAAGTCTTTCAAACCACCAAGCCTATCGGCGATTTCTAGAGCTTTTTATCTTATTATCGTACCATTTATAGGTACATTCGCGGCACGAGCTTCTTTCAACCACTTTGATAAGATACCTTCTAGCTCGTCGTACGGCGATTTTTTTAATGTTTTCCGTTTCTTGGAATTTTCTTCACCCACTTTCTCGATGTTTTTTTCAATGCATTCTTTTTTCTGTAGTATGGATTGCAGGGTTGTCACGGGAATTCCTTGCGATTGAGCGAACGCTAATTTGGTTCCGTGAAATTCATCAAATTGTTTAACAATTTCGGCTTTCTCAGCAAAAGAAAAGTTTTTGCGTTTTTTAATTTTGCGTTTTTGCGTTTTTTGACCACCGCGTGCTAAACAGCAACTGAAAGGTTTATCTGAAAACGTGGAGAAGGGTAAGGCCTGCCCCCTCCCCTCCCCGACGAAAGAAAAGGAGCCACCCCATCTGATTGGTTAACTGGAGTGTTCTTCCCCGGGAAGGGAGCAGTCCGCGATAGCGGGTGTTCAACAATAGAAGGGGGGGGGGGAAACCAAACCATGATCAATGAGAAGAAACCAGTTTCAGAAGACAGGAGTCTGTGCAATGCGTTTCTGCTTTCATGATTAACTTTCAACAACGTGGATTAGCTTTAAAAAAGCAGAAAAGGAAAAAATAGTAGTATTGCTTTTTTTTTTTGCAAATTTTTTTGTAAATTATTGCAAATTTTAATTTTTTTTTACTTTCCAGTCCAGGGAGAAAACGTAAAATGCGGGAAAGTCCATAAATAACAAACTTACAATCCGGGTTAAATTAACATGTATTGATATACGGAAAAACTGGGACCTGATGAAAAAAACGTAAAATGCGGGGAAAACGTAGATTCGGGGGACGTAAAATCGGAGATTCACTGTATTTTCATTTAAACTAGTCTTGTTATCTACAGATATCAACATGGTAAAACATATTTTAATAACATCTGCACCAGTTTGTGGAAAGTAAACTTGTGCGAAACCGCTAAAATGTTGAGAATTCAGAATTCCCTATGCATAATACTTTCCAGTTGTAAATATTTGTATATTAATCAAACTAATTATGATAATTTTACTTCAGAAAATTACAAGTTTGCCCTCAAAGCTACTTACATGTGTTCATCTAGCCCGCGGGGCAAATTAATGCCGAACACTGGTAAGTATTTAATTTTATAACACATTGCTTTTTAAAACAATTATCAATGTCAAAAAACTTCAACAACAAGTGTACGAAAGCAAATTCAATGTTTTTAATTCAAAAAGTCTGTCCTTTACATGCAAACTATAGTCATAGGACAGAAAAGTCTCTACCTACGTTCTTCCAGGGTCGTAGCAGCCACTTCTGCACCAAACTGGCTCTCACCCAGAATGTTTTCGCACTTCACACGGAAGAAGTACCGAGTCTTTGGCTTCAGTCCACGGACTGTAAGGGTCGTTTCTGATCCGGGGACTGAAATAGGGCCCCCTACAGTTTCACCTAGAAAAATTTGGTCCCTTATAATATCTAAAAGAAAAACAGGTATTGTGTCAATAAGGGATGTCCAGTTAACAGCTCATTTATGCAGGAAAATCTATGCATAGTTTTCTCTGTACATGAATACAATTATTTTTCTTTTACTAAAAACTAATATAAGTACATAAAGAAGAATGCAGATCGATAAAACAGAAACAACCCAGACATTAAATTTTATCAAATTGCACGAATTCACTTTAACAGCAGGAAATGCGAAGATAAATAAAGAAAAGGAAAATACGCTAATACACTCTTTGATAAAATTAATAGACCTATTTACAAAATATAATCCGGAAATCACAAATTTCTGCATTTAATTGCTGGTCACAAAGATATAGAAATAATGAGATATTTACCTTTAATGTGCGCTGAGATACCAATATCTTTTCCGATACTTTTATTTATAAGAAATTTTTCAAAATTCTACGACCTAAGTGGAGTTTATAATTACCAAAACGTTTAATATGTTAAGACTTCAATGATAGATATATGATGACGTCACAACCACTTTTTTTATCCAATGCAACTCTCTATCAGAGACAATATTTTGGACGATCTATATCCACTGACAGATCATTTGTATGTTTACCAGCTAAAGAGATGCAGTGTAATATATACATAAATATGTGTTAATGTGACCCATATCGTTAACTATCGCATTGTCAAGACAGTCAGTGTTAGGTGCGTATGAGTTTTCTCCTGTCACAATCGATCACTTCTAAAACTGGAAGCAGTAGATTTTTGAAATCTGCGATAAGTCAATTATTTTAATTCTTCTACCCCATATTCTACCGTTAATAGTATGCCTAAAAGTTGTTTGTTTGTCAAAATTTAATGCCCAACTACATAAGTCTGAATATTTCAAAATAGTGGACATTCATTATAATGTTGTTATAATGCTGACAACATTTATTGTTAACATCCATCTTGATCTAGTAGTCAGTAAATATGTCTAAAACATTCTGAAACGTCAATTGGACAGCCTTCAACAAGATATTCCTTGGTGGCGGATCTTGTGGAGCAACAGCAAAACACGTTGTACATTTTTTGTAGGAATAAAAAAGAGGTCAATTTGTTTACATATCATGCATATATCAATTTACATTACGCTAGTGGCTGTATTTATTACTAACATTTTTTTATAATTCTGATAGAAGTGTTCCATAATGATATGTCTTTGTACTCCGCAATATTTTCTTTATACTTTGCTCACCTTTCTACGTATAAATATCACTTTGAACTTATTAGAGCGTCCCGTAAAGTGTGCTTCTTCTATAAAAGAGTGTATTATGCGATTCTAAGTCTTAAATCATTTAAATTAAAAGTTTTAACAGATCTTACCATTTGTCTGTCTCCACATGACAATGTACTGCATTATCTGAGAGTTTCCATCAAACGGCTTATTCCAAGTAAGGCGTACATTTCTACTGGATATGTCGTGAATTTCTAAGTTTTGCGGGGCGTCCGGTATATCTGAAAAATTTACGTTTTATAGAATACTGCATACATTTTTAATATTCTATTTAACAATACTTAGGCAGGATTTTTCACAATAATCCTTTAAATGCCAGATTATGAATGATTCCAACCAGCGAGTAACTTAACGTCCGTACTTATTTAATGCTTATTTTCTTATTGTTTTCTTTCCATAACTGTTTTTTAATGTATCAGCCGGGCTGTAGGAAAGAAACAAACACGGTTTAATATCTATTAGTATAAATACTAATTTAGATTAAAGTATTTCAATTACATTGATTTAAGTGTACTACACTATAAGAATGGGGAAATTAAATAAATCAGAATGTAAGATTATTTAAGTATTGACAAAGTAACAAATTAACTTATTAACAAAAAAATTTAAATGAAGCAATACAATTTGCTTGTAAGACATCTAATATAGCAATGAATCCAAAAAATATCATTATATTTGTTAACTTGTTCATATAGACAAACAGCAAAAATTTGTTTTCGGGAATTGTACTGCAATTTACTATCATGTCAACATTGCAGATCATAGTACAATTTTACTTAATTATAGTAATTTACACAGTCAAACAGTATACCGACATTGATTTCTAATACGTACAGATATTTACGTATTAGAAACGTATTACGTATTTACATATTAGACGTATTTACGTATAGACGTATTTACGTATATTACGTATAAAGGTATTTACATATTATATATTTGCGCATTACGTTACAGATTTCTAATGCGTACAGATATTTCTAATAGGTACAGATATTGATTTCTAATACGTTCTATTGATTTCTAAGTGTACCGATACTGATTTCTAATTTATACATTTATGCTTTATAATCATTAAGCAATCACATAATACATAATTACGCAACTGTATTAAAACTTGTATACCGACATTAATTTTTAATCTATATATTTATGCTTTATAATCATTATGCAATAATATAATACATCATTATACAACTGCATTAAAACTTGATTACGGATTTGACCTACAATCTTTGAATGACATTTCCATACATTTGCATAAAAATACTGACAAAGCAACTCTATCAACTATCTTCAATATACACCCACCTTGTACCGTTAATTGAATGTTCATTGCATCCTCCCCGTAATCGTTAACTGCAGTGCACGTGAACAAGGCGGAGTCCTTGCGCTCAGCTTTTTCAATAATCAATTTCGTTCTATCTCCATCCACCAGCTCCTCGTTCGTGATTCTGTACCTAATTGAGGAAGAGAGATAAATATATTCCATCACGCTCAAGCAAGGATGAGGTTCTAAGTGAAAATTTCAAGATGCTATCACGACACCTTCTTATGACACATCTTGTGCTGGAGCTTTATGAGCACTTCGGGATAATTTTTAACGTGTTATTAATTGAATTTTCGATAAGATTGTCAAAGACCTGCAATTTAAAAGCTGGAGTGATTGTCATTGCCTTTGAAAGTGGCACATGAGTTATTTTGAAAAATGGATAGAGTTTGTTATTCGTAAATCATATATCGGTTTGTATAATTCTTTGCAATACGCGCCTAAATGATATATTGAACAACGTATGTACCTCCATGTATTTTTAATGAATAATTTATGACAAATAAAGATATGAAAATCATAGTCTAGAATTTTCTCTAAATATGCGATTCATACAAGTTAACACTACACGTTTCTATGTCATATCTCTCTATGTTAATAAAAAAAGAAGCTGAAGTCGTCTCCGTCGCCATTATTTGAAAAAATTGCGTTCCTCGAAATTCTCTGTCCCGAACTTAAAAACGTATACAAAAATATGAAATTTGGTACATTTGTACAGAAGTATCATGTGAACATATTAAAATAAACTGTTTTTTGATTTAAAATCCAGTTTAGGAAATGTTAACATTTTTCCTGTAGCGGTAAAATGTCATCAGTTGGTATTTTAAGGTAAGCAGCATTTTCAAGATGCTTCTAGTGTAAAGTAAGTGAGGTTGCACTGAAAATGGAGGTTGTTCTGTGCCTTTGAAACCGGTAGTTCAGTTTATATTTGTATTGTATGGTGTATTTACGAAGATTTTATTTTATCTTGTTATTATTAAAGCAAACTTCAAGAATTTATGTGAAGATAGTTTACTAGTTTAAATAAATAATACAATAATGGAACGTTACTTTCAGCTATATTTAGGCTTATGTGGGCTTTATACTGTTTTTTATTAACACGAGGACTAGTTTTATAATATCTTTAAAAATGGATTACTAACCCTTACGACTGTGTATGGATAATAAGGACATCCTACGAGTAGCTAGGAATGGATCCTGTTGCGGATATGACAGTGTCGCCGACAGAATTTCAGGCCAATATGCAATAAATACGTCCTCCACCTACTACGCTCTACATTTCAAGTTATTGTCATTTCTATATAAACTGGTTATGCGACCAGGGACCCTATTCAATGCATCCTTTTGCCCCCACCCCACCCCCGTATCGGTGGCTCAAGATTTGAAGATCAGAGGTCGAGTTGATTGTGTGGGCATAGCTGGATCATGCATCTGGGTGGAAAGCCCATGATGATTAAATTATCTGTGACAGCGACTCCAAGTCAACTCTTGTTAAGAAGTATTTGGTTCAATCACTTTTGTATTTCATAACAGAGAACAGCCAATTTATCTTTTGTAATAAATAAATCTAAAGGGACCTTTTAATACTGTTTTAGTTTAGAAGTAGGGCATTTATAACAAAGCTCAAATGTACACGTTTAATTAAAAGTAGAAGAAAAAATGCATACGTTAAATTAATGTAATATTAAATAACCTGATAATCACTTTTAAATAATGTATCAACTTTTGGGGGAGAATTTTCCTGAAACTTGTTTTTCAAAAATAATAACACTTATAATAAAAAACAAAAAAGTGATGTATTCATTATGATTTGACTTAGATACTATCCTTTAATATATATAACCTCCACTCTGTTAAACGAAAATAGGAGATGCTAATTACTTATTATTAATATTTTACTCGTTATTATAAATTTTGATTTAACAGAAACGTTCATTGTATAATGCACATTGTATGCTACAACTAGAAAGTCAGATACTACACAACTTTAAACATGATGCAAGAAAAAAAACATGGTTAAAATAGAGTACCTCCTATTGAACAATATTAGGTATTTGTAGTTTCTAGGGAGAAATTTGCTAAGTTTGATAAACGTGGGGGGGGGGGACACTTTGGCATCACTAGCAATTTAAGTATGATAAACGTGGAGGCAGACACTTTGACATTACTAGTAGTTTCTATCTAAGAACTAAATAAAAAACGGTACGTAAAGGCTTTCACAGGTGAATAGAAATGTTCAAGAGGAAACTATTTTATAAATATAATCTAAAGAAGATGCAGAATGTGAATATGAATATGATTATAAAGAATTAGGACTGTAGTATAATTAGCATTATTTTAAGCATACACTATTGTTCAAAATTAAATATTATTAAGAGTACAATATTGTTAATACAATATCCCATATTAATAAGCAATTTTTATCCACCACTATTTTTGGAATAATTTGCTAGATATAAAATATTGTATGATATGACTCGTACATCATGACTCATACTATTGTAACTACTAGGAAAGTTAAATTACGGGATTACCTCGGTTCTTTCTCTAGTTCAAGAACAATTCCTTGTCTTCTCCATATGAACGTAATAGGCCTGTTTCCAAAAGAACTACATTCTAACAGCGTTCTTTCTCCTCGTCGAGTTGTTAAAACTCGGAATTTCGATTGGAACTGAGGAGCACCTGAAAATTAAAACAATCGTAAAATACATTTAATGGCATTTTAAAATATTGATACTAAAATAATTTAGTTATTAATAAATTTGAAATACGATTTAACTTACAGAAAGCAAAATATGATGATTTTATTACGTTCAGTCACATTATTACAATAGACTGATACAATTCTCAAGAATAACTGTGACGAATATAATGAATATCGTTATCGCAAGTGAAATTAATCTGTATTAATCTGTAACGCTAGACAATCCCAAAAAATAAATTTATATATTTCCAAACGGTACGTGCGTGTCTATATGATATGTGGGCACGGCGGCTCTCGATAGATTGAGGAAGTTTAAATCACATTTAAATTGTTAATTTTATTTTGTGTATAAAGTAGATATATTATTTTTCCCGAAAATTAAATAAATTACCTATTAAGTTAACCATTAAACAGAAATTCTATCATGATTTCAATATATAGTTGAAAAATTATAAAAATTAAAATTAAAACATATAATTTAAAAAATATATAATATAGTAATAACATAGTAATTTAAACGTGTATTTTTATACAAAAGCAATGCCCATTATTTTAAGCTACTAATAAACATCGTACTTCTGCTATTGCCAAATTTGAAGTTTATATGTCAGAATTGCAATGTGTTATATACTGTTATTATTATGCAAGTAGACGTTTCATTGTTACTAGCTGCAAAAATGTATTGAGACTGTCGCTCAATATTTTTAATATTTGTATATTATAAATACATTAATGCAATCCCATACGTTATCAAAATGTTACATTTCTGTCTTAAGAATATTCATAATCCTCTGTAAGTGACAATAAAATACAATGTGCAGCTTCATAATTTCAAAATTAATCACCAACATACTGCACTTACTGTGAACTGTAAATCGAACAACAGTGCTCAATCCTTCGCCGACACCATTGTTTGCTTCACATAGGTAATACCCTTCATCTGAAGTTTCTACACTTGGAAAATTCAATGAACCGTTTACTAAAATGTGCACATGAGAACTACTGACAATTGTTTTGAACTGTTCTGGGGGATGGCCTGGAAAATAAAATTATTCAGAAATATATATATATCAGTTGACTGAAAGATCATATGGCTTGCTATTTTGGGTCACAAATATCAATATAAATAATCTGGTAAAACGACAATTTTTTCAGTAATGTTCAGTGACAAAATTTCAATGTTAAAATATGCATCTTAGAACTCCTTTCATGAAGTTATTAAATGTATTTTGATTTATTCATTCCATTAAAACTTGTATGAATTTCGAATGCTTTAAGACGATTCGATATTAACACCCTACATAGATTTCTAATTTCTGTAACAGAAGTTTTAAATTCTTCCCAAAAACTTGACTGATAAACAGGGAATATGAAAGGAATCAGAAATATAAAACAGGAAATTAAATTTATTTTGATTTAATCATTCCATTAAAGCTTTGTATGAATTTTGAATACTCCAAGACGATACGATATCTACGCCATACATGGATTGCTACTTTCTCTTACAAAAGTTACATTTTAAATTCTTCACATTATTTAATTTGTAAGAATTAACACATTGCGCTTCACCAAGAAAATTTAGACAACTCTTAAAACACCGTTGAATGAAAATATATTTCCTGATATTGACACATATACATATATTTGTTAAGTCCTAAATATTGATACAAATTCGTGACGGTGGGATTCAATTATTTTGCGTCATTATGTAAAAAATATCTCATTAATGAAAATTAGAAATCAGTGTATTCGTTTTCTGATCTATATTTATATGCAATCTTTAAGCTATTTTATCACAATAACTTTTAGAATTTGTGATGCGTCAAACTATGAAAATACGCTCTAATTGGTTAATTATAAGTTTAACACTCATAAAGCTGTTTACGAAATACTGTACGCTATATTCTACTAATTATATGCTATTGTAATTGGAATGTGCCCTTTATTTTACATTCGAAATAGTTATTTTCCTGATTTTCTTAAATGCTTCATTGAAAGACTTTCATAAATTTCGTTTGAAGTACCCTTTTATACATTTATCAGTATGTGAATTTAGCAATTATTTGTGAGATTTTGAACTTCGTTTTAACATTGTACAGCAAATTTAATCTACGCGGTCACTGGTTGATATTTTAGAAACAATGAATGAATATAGTCACACAATAGATATGGTACCTCGTAGATATTCATAACTGCTTACTATGAAATATTAAACAAATAATGATTTATTGTTAATGACTATTAATAATTGTAATCTTAGTAATTAATAGACTGTTATAACTAATTAGTTGCATAGAGAAATTTACTCTTTGTTTTAAATAATGCATCAACATACGCTAACGGTTGATTCCATAAATCTGTCAGTGCGTTTCATGAAGAAGTATATATTAATTTTAAATTATTTACACTGTTGGAAGCTATTGAACAAAAAGTATTATATGGGTGTACCTGTTGCTTTTTTCCATCGTATATGAGGATGTGGAACACCATCTGCCTGGCAGCTAATCTTTGCTGGACGGCCAGAAACAGCCGCAGTATCACTAGGCTCTAAAATCCATCTAGGTGGAACTGTAAGACATCAACAATGATACAAACAAAAATATACAAGTTTCTTACCAATTGAATCGAATGAATTGCATGAAAATTACAAAATATGTTTTAGCACTTTAAAAATTCATTTTCATTGTTTCAAATACGTCTGTCAAATATCAATAATACAGTAAAGTTTTCAGACCAGACGCGATACAATAAACTGCTGTTATAAAATATGGTTATTTGAATCAGATAATTTTAGTTGATATTGAAGACTCCTTGTTGAATACAAGGTAATTAACATAAGTGGTCTCTGAATACAGAAATGCTCTCTTCAGATTTTACTGGAATCAAATCAACATGATTACATACCTTTCACAGTAAGTGTAGCACTATAAGATCCAGTTGCGACGTCATTAGTTGCAGTGCATGTGTAGTTCCCATTATGTTTGTAGTCCAGGGCTTTGATAGTCAGTGTTGAAACATAACCTTCTTGCGCGTACAAAATAGTAGCTTCTAATTCATCTTCAATCAAAATATGCCCATCTTTAAGCCAACGTGTTGAAAGTGGTCCATCTCCAGCATCCACAATACAAGTGACCGCAGTAAGCATACCTTCGTGCAGATTGTCTTTGAAGCTAAAACTAGCAACTTTAGGTCCCGCTGTAAAGATATAAGCCATTTTAAATGTTTTCATGTTGCATTGACATAAACGAATTTAGATAAATATATAAAAATGCATATGGAATGTGGGTTCAGAAGTGGATTAACGCTTCTTGATTTCCTTTCGACCCAGACCGTCCGACCTACCAGAAGGTGTAAAGTATATATTTGGACAGCCGGGGCAGTGCCATCCAATTTTGATCGGAACGCAGTTGGGGTGACATTCACAGGGAAAAACGAATAGTCCTCCGAGTGCAATTTCTTGGTTCTAACCACTGGGCTCTTGATTTGAAAAGCTCTGAAAATCCCGGATCTCGCTTTGCCTTATCTTTGAACTCACTAACCTTCGCAAAATATCAAGGTTCGGGGGAATTTGCCCACTGTTTACTCCAGCTCACTAACTGCTGGAGCTCGCTACACTATATTTTTCCCCGCCTGCTACGTAAACTTGAAACTTTCTTTGAAATCCGCATTTTGTTCGCTGAAGTTTTGCAACACCGGGATCTCGCTTTGTGAACTCTTTCACCTCACCAGCAAAATATGAGTATTAGTGAGGTCCATGAGGCATATCATTACAAAAATTGCCCCAACTGTTCTAAGTAACGTGAAGTTGTTGTGGTAGAGGTTTAGCTATAAACCAATCCCAAAGAAATTTCGAATTGGGTCAATCGCTAAAATATTTGCTAATGCTGGGAACGCAAAATTTGACTATATAACATTCAATTGAAATAAACCAAAGTCCGTCTTACACATTTAAGGGATCATATGTAAAACTTCAGAACCGTGTGTTTTTCTGTTCCTTAGTAATGCAGTACGCAGGCGTATTACATCCGTTGGAGTTTTGTACAGTGTTTGTTCTCTAACGCTTGTCAACTGCTGTAACTCGTTTCGTGAGCTATTTTACTTGATCCCACTCACAGCTTGCTGATGCTCTCAATTTAATGGAATTCGAGTGATTCGTCCCTTGCTCTCTGCCGCTCATTAACTGCCGGAGCTCACTTAACCAGGCTCTTTTCGCAGTTGCTACGCAGACGTAATAGACCAGGAAGCTCTTCCACCTACTCGCTGACGCCCAGCAACACCCTAGACTAATTTCACGAGTAGGGCGCCTTTGCCTCCTACTCGACAGAGTTCATCAAACTTGAGCCACCGGAGAGATCATTCTGTAAGCCTATGCATATGTAATGCACCCGTTGAGACCAACCCTTGACTGCTGACGTTCACAAACCCCCGGGGCTGGCTTCGCAATATCTTTCATCCAGACAGGCGCACACGATCATCACTGTGTTCTCTGCTCGCTATTGCTCGTCAAACCTCGAGGATGATTGTTTCCACCCCCCGCTTGTTTATGCTCATTTATCGCCAAAACTCGCCTGACCAAGCCGTTACACCTGCGTTTCAGCCTTACAAATAAGCAGAGCGTTACGTAAGCATTATTTACATGAGCAATTGCAATTTATTGTAGAACACGCTGCTGCCATTTCATAGAGGTAATATTTAAATGCATCTCTGAATATATGACGTGTTTTTAATTATTTAATTCAAAAATTTTAATATTACTTTTTAAATGGCAACTGCGTTTTCAACAATGAAAGTTAAACCATTTTAATGTTACATCTTTTGAGATGGCAACAACGTTTATAACAATGAAATATACGATTTTGAAGATAAGTGACGGGAAATAAAACGTTCTTACAGAATTAATGTAAACATATTTGCATTTCAAAATTGTATAATAAAATAGAAATTTTTATCTGATTGTATCCAAAATACGTGTCGTCACATGGCAGTGTATTTCAAATCACTATACGAGATAACAAGTCATTTAATGGCATAGGTCCGCTAGCCTTAACAAAAAATATCTGTATTCTTAAAGAATTTGGTAAGAGGCTGTACCTGCTTTTTTTTAATATAAAGATATATAATAATTATCTCCAACTAATCATGTTTTTGAGATACGAAAGCACATATGACAGAAGCAGTCGTGAACAAAACAAGATCGTAATACTATCAATTTTTATAATAAACAAATTCTTAAATATACATTTAGAGTACATATTTTGCAGACCAAAGACGTGCATTATATTCCCGATGAATGCAGTTTCTTCAGATTAGTGCTAGTAAAACTAAACCTTCGAAAGAGAGTCTGGCGACATAACCTCTATCTCTGTCCGTCTGTCCAATACACTCCAGAAACTGCAGACTGTTCTTATACAGGAAAGTCAGGACTCCGCTATAAATGCAAGAAACGGAAAAGTCCCCATGCATCCGTTTTGTCTTATTAAAAATTATATCATTAAATAATTCATTCGGGAATATTATAGGAAAAAGAGTCAATTGGTTCAGAACTTTATGAATTATGCACGATTTATCATTCGGTATTTTAGCATTTGTACGAGAATTTATTTGTGAAACAAATTAAAGAAACGAAAAAATCCATTAGAAATTAAAAGAAAATTAATTATACTCTTTGCCTGTAGAAGTGGAGTAATTAAGAGAACGACAGATATATATATATATATATATAGGTATATTATGTTACTCAGATGTCAGAAATTGACTTATTTTGAAAGTTTAACACTTTCTAACAATTGTCTTTTCAAGTGGGAAGAAGCATTATTAAACAATTTTTACTTAAATGATGTTGATGGAACAATACTCCAAAATGCATTGTTTTCTGATCGGGTTTGAACATTTTGCACACAATTAGAAGTTTTGTATAAAAATGAGAGATGTTCAGAAATAATGCATATTTTAAGGTCCAATAGAGACACTCAGTTTTCAAAAGATAAGTACATGCATTTATAGGCACTGCTACGTACTTCTTACTTGTATTCGGAAAGGTCTTGTGACAGGCAGTCCATGGCTTGCGCCAACCTCGCAACTGTAACGTCCATCATCGAGTCTAGGCTGTATACTATCTATAGTCAAGGTGCCATTGGGGAAAACTCGCTGTCGCTGGTTCAGTGGCATAAGACGGCCTTCTGAAGAATGTGAGAATTCAATATGACTATATGTTATAAATTTGATTTATGACACACACACACACACACACACATATATATATATATATATATATATATATATATAAGATATTAGGGATGGAATTATATGCATAATTTTACAGACCACACTTAATGTATATAACCCTCAGCAATTTGAAATGGTTAGTACATTTTAGTTAGAGTCCTGAAAATATGAATGACAAAAATTTGGAACTTAGGCTCAGTGTAAGGACATTGCTCCCTTCATTACAGTACATATACAGATTGTTGTACTTGCAACAAAATTTTTACATGCAGCAGCCTCTTATTTCTCAAACATTTCCCCCTCCTAGTATCAAGACAATACACTCTTCTAGAAAGCGGATATAAATTTACTATATATAATGTGTAACAGTTAAACTTAGATAGGACTTTGAAAACGAAAAATGTAATCGAATTCCTGGTAACGTATGTAGTGTCAGTAGATACTGATAATTCCATTTCAACATACATATTGAGATCCACACTTCGAAACTATCAACTTAGAATCCGGTAAGATAAAGATTATCAGCTGTTTTGCTGAAAGAAGAAAATAATCCCGATAAGTAGATACTGTATGCATCAGTAGATGATTTGCTGTTCTCAAATGTGATTGTATTGTATAAACCCATCCCTCCATTATGCTTTTTTTACACACAATGACTAATTTGAATAGTACCTACATTTTAGAGTAAACTACTGACTACTACAATCATGTATGCATAAATTATGCGTTAGTCACCTTCATTCGGGATTCACATCGGAAACCTACATATTTGGAGATCGAAGCTCGAAATATTCTCCAGGTCAAATCAGGAGACTCAAATTATGAATTAGAAAAAAGAAGCCCTAAAAGTTTTAAGCATTTAAATATATGGATGCTTCTTATTTAGAAACATGCTACTGTTTAAAGTCATTGCTTAGAAACATTTCGTAATTAGGAAAACATGCATTCATATCTTAAACATGTATATAAGTCTTTAAATGTTTAATATTCTATGGACTGTATCCATGATTTTATTATTTTTAAGATAAAATCAGTTTAATGCGAGCGCATGATTTCATTTTTGAATTGGGTTTTAATGACATTTTTTATGTGTTTCTCAAACCTCATTGTACATGATAATTAATCTTTCTGCACGGTAAAAGTTTCACAACCACTTCCATCTTTCACCTTTTGGTTATATTCTGCCGATTTTTTGAATGTTTGCTATTTTCCAATGTAGCTCTCTAGTTTTTTTACCAATGTAGTTCACAAAACCAGTTGGCTTCTTCAATTGCCTTCCAATCCTCCATTTACTGGAATTTTTCACCTTATTTTTAATCGCATTCTCGCATATGTATATTTTAGTAGATGAAGTCCGATTGTTTGATTTTATTTTCTGTTAATGTCTTTTAAATTCTCGTAATTGTATATGACCTGTTGAATTTACAGCTGATTTATCAACTTACGCAACTTTCGAAATTTAATTTATCATGGGCCACATAAATCCGCAGTTTTACCAAACAAATAAAGGCTTTAAATCATTTTGTTATTCACTCGAATTTCAACTAACATTTTTTGCAATCATTCATTGTTTTATGATATTATTTCTTTCCGTCTTAACATTTAAAGATATAATCTTGTTATTAATTTCTTCCTCGTTTTTTCCTTTCAAATCACTTCCGAATTTGTGTGATGAGTATAAGACGGGGTCATAAGGTAGTCAAGTTTTTAATTTCGTAACGGGTTGACAACCTTATTTTTTGTTTTACTTTATTTTATTCGCAGTGTTGTTGTATAATTTTAATATTTTTAAGTGATTTCTTTATCTTTAAGTGATTTGTTTTCCCTCCTTACATTATAAAGGAAACATAAATGTTCCTTTATAATGAAAATATCAAAAGGCTTTTTTTACATTATATTTACTTTTTGTTTAATTCATACCTCAAAACCTTACATTTTATACTATGGGACTTTTCTTGCATATATGTATATTTTATGATTTACTAAAGCCAAGTTGCATAACTTATACTTTCTTTCATTATAAAAAAAAATAAATGTTCCTTTATAATGAAAATATCAAAAGACATTTTATACATTATATTTACTTCTCGTTTAATTCACAGCTAAAAATCTTACATTTTATACTATGGAACTCGTCTTACGTATATGTATATTTTATGATTTACTAAAGTCAAGTTGCATAAAACGTGTTAGATAATATTCTTACCGAATAATAAATTTTATAATTACCTCTTTTCCATGAGATTGTATCAAACGGAAATCCACCAAATGGGCAGTTAACACTGAATCGTGTTCCCGCTAAAGCTGTCAAATTGCTGATAGGACGAATAAATAACGCACCAAACACATTCAATCTTTTGGAGTGAGTAACACTTCCGGCTTCGTTCACAGCTTCACAACGATAGAGTCCACTATCCGATACATCCACGGACGTAAAGTTAAGATAGCTGATGACGTCACCTGTACTTCCCATGTATGTACTCACTAGAGCCCCAGGACGGGTGGACACTGTCCAGATGCCGTCCAGTAACCATTTCATCTGAGGTGCTGGATTTCCAGATGCAACACATACAAGGGAAACGTAACTGCCTGGCCTGACGATTTTTTCAGGGAAGGACATCTTCATTTTAGGAGCAAGATCTGTGAAGTACAAACATGAATGTTCATAAAATATCTATAAATCTAAGTGTCTACACAGCATATTTAGAGGATATGTCAAACACAAGTGTTCCAGTGAATTGAACCGTATCCAGGGACACCTATAAAAGTTATGGGATACAAATTATAATGCATCTACAAAAAATTTTATCACGTTCCCCCTCTCTATATTTGCAGGATTACCAGATGCAACATATACAAGAAAAAACGTAACCATATAGCCGGATGATTTTTACAAGAGAAGACATCTTCATTTTAGGAGCAGGATCTTAAGTACAAACTTAAATGCTCATAAAGCATCTATAGAACTAAGTGTCAATACTGCATTTTTAGAAAGTATGTTAAGCTGGAAGTGTCCCAGTGCTGCAAATAAGGATCTGTATCCAGGGATAACTGCAGCACATAGGGATCCGTATCCAGGGTCAGCTATAAAAATTATGCAATACAGTTTCTAATGCAATTATGAAACGTTATCATGCTCCCCCTTTCTGTATTTTATTTTCCAATCTTACTAAATTATCTATGTATTTATCCAAGTATTATCTCGTAGAAAAAATATTAGAGGTTCGAGGTTCCCAAACTTGAGTGATGCCCATCCGGCCTTGACACATCAGAGGATCGCTCTCGTACTAACTTCATAATAGCGTATTAAATGCAAGTAACTGTGTACTGGAGGTTTCACGGTGTCTTCGGGGTTTAAATCTGCAAAATCTGTAATTTCCGACAGAATCACTCATACACAAAAGAAATATATTTTAATAAAAATATATGAAATGAAATATAAAAGAGCTCAGATGGCGAAATGCTGCAATAGGATGTCAAAACCTGTCAAAGTGTGCATTATCCATTCTTAGAATCAATATCCCAAGGCAAAGACTAAAGTTAGTGGGCACGTTTACCTCTTTTGATTTATCTATAACACATCAGATAGCTTATAACTAAAATGGGGACAGAAATGCCTCTACAGGCTGTGCCTCTACACTTGACAGAAATGTCGAGTGTAGAGGCTCAGAATTTCATAAAACTGCAGCACATAGGGATATTCTTTGTTGTAGTATAGTTATCGATTATTCAGAGCTGCCCATCAGTAAATCCACGAGTTTTCATAAAAATATGTCATAATTTGTCTATGGCCATGTGAGCAAAAAATTGTTTGATTAGAACAAGTTCCACTCTACAATAACTTGTCTAAAGAAAATAAAAAATCTGGCGTAATTATATTTCTATTCGCTTATACAAAATCCATTCCTGTCGCGTTAAGATTTGCTTTTAGTAATAATGAGCGGATACAATCAATTTTAAAAAAATGTTGTCTTTCAAATATTTTTGTAAAAATAAATAATTTGCATTCAGCTCCTATATCAAAAATCAAAGTTGATGAGAGCGGCGCGACATCTCAGTGGTTAGCGCGCGGGGATTGCACTCGGACGACCCGAGTTCTATTTTCGCCTCGGACCAAACTGGCGTCGTGTTCACGCGGTGTACGATCATGTTAAACATGTGGATCCGTAAGTCTTTCCGAGAGGTTGGGGGTAGGGGAAGGAGGGACAGGTTCCTGTGAATGCCGCCCCCACTGTGTTCCGGTCTAAATTGGGTGGCACTTCCGGCACTCCCTGCCATCCAAACAGATATCTTACACTTTCGGGTAGGTCGAACGGTTTGCGTCGAAGAAGAAGAAGTGTCGATGTGAAATATAATTTCAATTTTTTCATTGCAGCCTAATTTCGCTGTTTTTATGTTATTTGTTTTATAAGTATCTTCATAAATATTGTATAGATAACTGTATATTTGTCCTCAGTCTAATTACTATAAAGCGCAGCTTTCTTTAATTAAGCTTTTATGCACAGGAACTGTTGTTGTTGTTGAGACCCAGACCGTCCGACCTACCAGAAAGGTGTAAGGTAACTGTTTGGACGGCCGGGAAGTGCCACCCAATTTAGACCGGAACCCAGTGGGGGAGGCATCCACAGGGACAGTACCCTCCTTCCCCTACCACCAACCTCTCGGAAGGACTTATGGACCCACATGTTTAACGTGATCATACTCCGCGTGAACACGGCGGCAGTTTTGGCAGTGGCTGGAGTCGAACCCGGGCCTACCGAGTGCAACTCCAGCGCGCTAACCAATGGGCTACCGCGCCCCATGCACAGGAACTGTATAATAATTTATACCACATATTTTTACAACACACCGATAAAATATTATTTATCCGAAAATATTGTTTCTTAGAATATTCATATAATATTAAATTTAGAGTATGTGTTTAAAACCATTTGACAATGCTCCAAAAGCGAATTCAACTATGCAGAAACTCCGTAAATAAAATCGTACTCAACGTTTTGATATTATTTACATGGTATTGGGCAATGTTAACTTTTATAGCCTTGTTATTTTTCAAACAATTTAATGGAAAATGTAAGTTATAAATTTGAGCAAAATATTAAATTTATCCATTTTCATAAGTTATTTAAAGTTATATCGTTATACGCTATAACTTTTCAAACTCTTCTTTCAAGTCTATTTAGGAAGTTAACTAAATTTCAAAGTAATTAAATAGTCTTCTAATTCTTTCAGTTAATTAAATATTATGTGTAACCTGACTTGATGGTAGATTCGTGCATACAGATTGCGCATCAATTATGTGAAAATTTCACAGTTGAACTTCATTTGAATATTAAGGGGTATGATATCCAAAAATTCCTTAAAAATCTCAATTTTTTATTATTAAAAAAATCATAATTTTCTAATTTCAATGACACCAAATTCATCTTACTACGTTAAATAGAACTTATGCTACGTTAAATAGAATATCTAAGTAAACAGCTATTTTGCATAATTTTTAAACGTTAATGCCTTTTTCTCAAAGACATAATTTTCGACATTTTTATAAATTTAAATTGATATAAGTCAAATTCTACTGCACGGATATGGATGGAATTTGGAACAAGTGTTATGTATATATTTTTTTTTAATTTGTTTTCAGAAATTGCTGAAATTTGTTTTTTTTTATTACGATTTTCGAAACAATATCTGTGGTGTAAAATCACGTTTTTTTACATTATTTTTTATTAAATTTTTTCTGATTCATATTTACAAAAACTATGAAGACAATTTATTTCTTACATATTTTTATGTTAAAAAATGTTCAAATTAAAATTTTAGAAAAAATAGTTTTCTTCTTATATTAAGAAGAAAACTTGTCAAATTTTAAAATTATAATTAAAAAAAAATATTTTTTTTAATTCTAAAAATTTTGAATATCACATTTTGTTTACTATACTTGAAATCTACCTGAATACTAAAAAGTGTTCAAATTAATATTTTAGAAAAATTAGTTTTCTACTTATAGTAAGAAGAAAACTTGTCAAATTTTTGAAATTCTAATTTTAAAATATATTTTTTTTAATTTTTAAAATTTTAAATATCACATTTTGTTTATTATACTTAAAATCTACCTGTATACAAAAAAATATTTCATTAAAAAAAGCGGGAATATATCAGCAAGGTGTATATCCTAGAATCAGGATGAATTATAATAAATCAAACTGCTGTTTTTAAGATAAAAATTAGCGAAACTTCCTTGGATAAATAGGCATATGTCAGTAAGATGACAGGCATATGCCAGTAAGATGAGAGGCAACTTACTGACGTATGGCTGGTGGACCCCTTACTGACAAATTTCTGCTTTATTTATGGAAAATCTGCGATATTTTATTCATCTCAATATGGTATGTATGTTGTAGACAGTTTAGGTAATTTATAGCAGAGCATTTAAATCATTAAATGGATTTTATTCCATTGTTAAGCTGCGTTTTTTTCGTTCTGTAATAATTAACTGTATAATTGTCCCTTTTCAATTTGTCTGATCCATTGGTGCATTCAAATTTTGCTATCGCACCCTCCCTTGGAAAAAACTTACGGACTCACGCCCTCCATGAATCCGGTTTAAACTAAATAAAAATAATTAATAATAATTAGGTAAACACAAAAAAAAAATTAAATGAACACAAATACAAAAAATGAAACAATTTTATATAAATGAAACACTTTTAAAAAGTAATATTTCTAGTAGTTTAGCACACACATAATAAAGGAAAACTTTGAATTCACTTCCATGGTAAGAATGCTGATTTCTGAGCAAAAAGCTTCTGGAATAAATCCAAGACTAATTGAATATCCAGATTTTATCGCCTTTTCGAATTTTTTTTGTAGCTTTAGATTTTAAGTCACATTCAGTTATTAAGAGAAAGTCATATTTGTCTGTATTAAGTTTTAATTAGCAGAACATAGTAAGTTTCATTGTGCATTAATTTTAGAACAATATATCAAATAATTATTTTGTATCTTAATATTTTTAATATAAGTAATTCTATATGAGTTTAGTTCAAAATTGTCATGAAAGTGGAAAATTGTTACATTAATAGAGATATGAAATATCGTATTCCACCAACTAAATAATCGATAACGGTTAGAAGGTAATTGTTTCAGTATTGAGAACGTACTATTCTAAGCCTATAATTTCCTGGTGTTTTCCAAGAACCTCCCATTTCCTCGTTAAAGATTAAAAAGTCATTAGGAAAATGATTTCTTTTCGTGACATTTCCGTTTCTCGAAATGTGCAATTATAGTCTTAAGATGTGCATAAATGAGAAAGTATATTTCTGATATCTGAAATCAGTTGTTGGCCATTTCTTAATTAGTATATCATGCACCTTGGAAATGATATTATTATTCGCTAACGTGCCACTGTAAGTTGGTATAAACTGATTTTTAACACTTTACAACATAGTCGAAAAGTGTTTATGACTTTGTTCATTCTATCTGTCTGTCTGTCCGTTAGCACGATAACTGCCGTAAAAATTGAATTTGTCAAAATGAAATTTTAGTATGGTATTCAGACGGTCTGTGGGATCTATGAGAATATAAACGAGTAATATTACCCAATTAGTTTTGGATTTAACCCGAGTTGAAAACATGAAATACGTTGAACCCAACGGAACCTAATTTTTCAAACATTTTTAAGCGAATTTAAAATTCACGAATTGCATCGAAAGTTTTAGGAAATATTCAAATTATCCCATAAAATATATAAAAAAAATTGAGAAAAATATATTCAGTAGAGTTTTAAATACAACTTAAAATAATAATTACATCCATTATATGAAGAGATCAAGTGGCCATTATATGAAGCGATCACGTGGCCCACTTCAAAACAAAATATAGCATCCATATCGTGTCAAAATCATGATTTTAAAAGTTCCTTTTAATTTATATTCAGTTTTGTGTCCGTCCTAAAACAGCTTTATTTTTGCTTAATTTCTGTGCATCAATATTCTGAAACAACGCAATTACAATATATTTGAGTTTAAATGATCATTAAACTCTGATTATTCCTATAATGAAGCCTAATTTTCACTTATGGAGATTATAAGCACATAAAGCTATAAGATGAGTTGTATAAGAATTGATCGACTTCTTTGACGCAAAATTATTCAGCGCTCGAGTCTGCAATATAGTTGATATGAATGAAACTGCTATTGATTTTGCATAGAGAACTGACTATTTTATAGCAGACATTTTCGAAGAAATTTTAAGCACAGAGTTAAATTACTGTTACCACCATGGTTTTAAGTTTTTATGTAAAATGAATTGTAGTGTTGTGATGAATCAAACGAATAGAATAAAAGTTTATGAATGAAATTTCAGCAGCTTTTCCATACAGGGCCATGCGATTTATATTTCAATGACGTCATTTGTATAAAGTCCATTGTTTTGATGAAGATTTCAAATATAATAAATTATTGTAGTTTTGTGATAATTTTAAAAAAATTACCTCTGAGTGTATCGCATTTTAAATATGTTTAAATAAAACTGTATTGCAGTTGGCACGTGTTTCACAATCAATGTTTTATGCATGATGGATCTTTCTTGTTTCTTCTGCTACAGATATTTCCAAACATTCACTATTTTAAAATACAGCAATTTTTAAATTGAAATTCATTATACCAACCAGAAATATTAATGTTATTATTTTAAAAAATGATAAATTAGATATATTTATGTGAAAACTTTTCATTAATTTCAAACAACATCAATTTTAAAAATGATTTATGCATTTTAAAAAATTCGATTTCAGTACTAAGTCTGTGCAATTTGTAGCATGCTTTGAAAGTGTAGATTACGTACATGGCACGTACAGAGGGCAGGCAGGTTGCTGCCTAATACAGAGGAGGACGTATTATGACAGGAATTTCCAATTCTACTTTGCATTAAATTATAAATTTGTCCATGAAATATTGTCTTTTCTTTTGTAATACGATGCACCATTAACGTAAGCTTTTGTATACACACATAGCGAATATATGCTGTTTAAAAAATTTAAGTATATGGGGGGGGGATAATCCATTTAAATTTCTAGAATGCAATAAAGTTTTTTAGGATATTTAGCTTATTCCTCCTTTATAAATTATGAAAACGCAGAAGATTTTACAAGACACTGTTTGGGGACTAGTGATATTTTTCATCGTATATAAATTGCTACATTTCCTGCAACTGATGTACTTCAAATATATATATATATATATATATATATATATATATATATATATATATATATATATATATATTTACAAGTGCTGATGCTTTATTTTGATACACAGTTGAAATGCATAGTTTGATAGTTATATGTACAAAAGTGAATTAAGCCCAAAGCAGATAATGACTTCTTTTATATTCAGAAGTCCTTAACAATTTACTGGACTGAAAATTAATAATTTTGTTTATGCTCAAAATAGTTTTAGTAGTGTAGAATCCAACAATACAAAAATATTACATAAAATTAATTAAATATTTAATTTTACGAAATAAACTCCGTTAAAACCTAGTTTCTCAAATTTATGAAATAATCAATGGTTAAATTGATATAATACAAGAAAGATTAGAGCTGGAAATACGTAATTTGAGACATACGTTTTCCATTACCTTATCTTACCTTTTTCTTCAGGATCTGTGAATTTTAAATTTTCGGTGTTTGGTGTGAAAAACTTTAATACATCCAGAATTAAAGTTTTTCATTAAAGCATTTTTTTATTTTCCTTATCGGTATATCAAGATATCCTGAAGTCAAATTTAAGAACTATTTTTTCTCCAACAAAAATATATTTTGCAAGTAGAATTCTTTGTTTCACAAATACATAATTTAATAACTTTAAAGTTTTTAAGTTTTATATTTTATCTATTTATTTTATACAGTACATTTACACATATTAAAAAATACACTTCTATAAAAGATTTTTGAACAAAACTATCCATAATTAAGATAAATGAAATGTTCTCTCCAGGACATATTAAAACAAGAAAAATGTTATGCGAATAGTTTCTGAGAAATGTCATGATAATCTTAGATACATATTTTTAAAGTAATCACATTTATATTTATTACTCATTGGAATTGATATTGTAGAAGTAATCACATTTATATTTATAACTCATTAGAATTGATATTTTGGATGTATTTAAACTAAATATGCTAAAAAGATAAATATATGGACAATGATTATTAAAAAATATCACCAAATTTATAAACGGGAGTATAATTGTATTTAGCATAATTATGCATTTAATTATGCATAATTATGCATTAATTTAGCATAATTATGATTAACATTAACATTGTGCAAAGGGGTTTTTTTGCTTATTATTGGTAGCGGGTACATGGAACTTCAATAAGAAAGCAAAAGAGGAAAATCAATAGCATTATTTAATAATTTAGTAGAACAAGATGCAAGGCCATATGTTTTTTTTCTTCTTTTTTTTAGATTCACTAAAACAAATGTTTGTCTGATTTGAAGGCTTCTCATATGAATAATAACCGGAAGTAATGAGGAACATATGAACATTTCTTTGAACATCCTTAATATCTTGGGAATACAGAATTAAATAGTACATAAGGTTCTAGCACAGTATTCTAATATAGGTGAGCATTATATAAACCAGTAAGAGTGTCAACATTAGAAAAAACATAAGGCCGTGAAGTATTTGAAATGATTGCAAACTACTTTGCTAGCCAAACCGGAAATCGAATCACGGGTCATTGATTTAGCGAGTTGAAGCTCAACCGTTCAGCTACTGCGACAGAATCGAAAGCTCTTATCGTTGAAGTGAACCACACCCTCCTCCTTCTGATGTCAGATTGACGTAAAATTTGACAATCTGACTGACCACGATCATCTAGTTTTACCCCAGGTTAGCCTTCTAATAATATTTTATCCTTCTAAATATCCTAGTAGTCGTTGCCCTCTCAATTTGAAATCGGCACCCTTGCGTTGAATGTTTAAAACATTACCAAAAGTCGTACCTAGACCAAAATACAATGAACTAAAGGTTAATTGTTTAAATGTTGGGTATGGTTGCTATTACTATAGCTCCTAGAAATATTCGTAACATATATCACTTTTTTAATATTGAAGGAGTTTATTTGAAACAAAGCAATCACGCAGTTTGCTTCGCTTATTCTGTAAGAAGGCACAATCAGTTAAAGAGGTGAACATATTTGCACATGTAAGTACTACATGCCCTTACCTCCAATTATGAGTCTTGCACCAGACTGTTCTGATATCTCATCTCGATTAACAAAACATTGATAAATACCCGAATCTTGCCTTCTGACCTGTCGTATTTGTAAAGACGTAGGGGTTGGAAAAACTGCTCTTGGATTACTAGTTAGCGTTACCATATCTTTACGCCACATTACAGCTGTGAATGGTCCTCCATGAATGGAACAGTTGAAGTTCGCCGTCAAGCCAACATCTAATTGAAGCTCTGGAGGGTATATTGTAACTCGTATAGGTTCTAGAACAACATAAAATATAGTATATTATTGTAACAGTAAACACTATACTATCAAGACATTAGAGAACATGACATTTTATGGTGTATGTAAAAACACAATTTTAAAAACCTTTACGTTGTTTACCATACATACATATATTATATATATATATATATATATATATATATATATATATATATATATATATATATATATATATATATATATATATATATATATATATATATATATATATATATATATATATATATATATATATGATACAGAAGTTTTAAGCTTTTCCCAGTAACGCGCCCTTTTCTTTCATATTTAATGTTCCAGATTCCTATTTCATGCCCAGCACTTATTGCTACTGTATTAAATTCCAAACCACGACACTAATATTAATAAAGTCTGCCAGCTCTTCCCCATTTCCTCGACCATACTATATATGATCAGTAATCTTGACCTCTGAGTAAACTTTAGCATATGAAACTGCTTACCCATCACATTTTTAACGCATAAAGAACGCAAAGACAGCATGTGCCCGATATCATCATATTCCTTCCTCTCCGATGTAACCGCACATTGTGTGAACCAATGCAGACGGTTTTGAAATTTCTTAAGAACTTGGTCGCTGATGAAAAGCGCATTCAGCCTATCATCTAAATAAATCTGTTTCAAGTGTCATATAATAAAATCGATTTTTGGCAACCTGAAGAGTCTCTTTACCGGACTATTATAACTGCTACTATATATATATATATATATATATATATATATATATATATATATATATATATATATATATATATATATATATATATATATATATATATATATATATATATATATATATATATATACATATATATATATATAATTAAAATATGTAGAAAAATTATTAAAGAATTCAAACTTCAAACTTATATAATATAAATGAATGTTTTGTATTTCAAACACAATTGAAGGATATATATATGTACAGTTTAAGAAAAATATTTGAACTGTTTAATTGTATTATTTATCAAACTAGGTGTCATAGATATGATTATAAAAAGATGCAATATAGACATTGATATCGATAAGCATGTTTTGTCTTACTAGTTACCATCTAAACAGATACACATAAGATGTTTCGGAGAAGAATGTACAAAAGGTAAAATACGAGTAAGATATTTTGGAATTTCGCAAGACTTTGCCGTAGCCAATGCTTCACAAATAGAAAAAATAGAAAGCTGTTATCATATGAAATATCATTCTGCAGTACAGTTTGAACTCTATCTAAAATATATAATGCAGTTATTTTTCATCTAGCCGCCTTTAACCACCAGTTCGGTCACTTTTTAAAAGCTTTTAACTTGCAATATTTTTCTTGCGGTATCTATCGGTTTCTACAGTAGTGTATGCAGTGTTTGTCTTGCGTAGTCTTCTGCTGCTAAGACGAATAGACGGATGCAGCATGGCATGCAGCATATACGCCCGCATACCGTGCGCGCAATTGAACATACAGTCTGTATACGAATACTGTGTATGCATAGCTAAAATATACAGAGCTGAGAGATCCGAAACAAGAATTAGATACTTAATAGCATCGATTGAACTGGCAACTTGATCATAAGCATTTCAACTCAAGTTTATAAAGGAAGCATCGCCCCTTACACACAAAGGCGAAGGAGACAGGATGAAAGTTCGCATTGATATGGAATTTAAATAAAACTGAGAGAAAAAGTAAATTAAAACCATTAAATTTATAGCATTGAAGGAGATAATGGTGATAAGTTAAATTTAAGGAAAAATAGATAAAACCTTATAAAAAGATAAAGGTAGCAAAATGTCGAACATAGTGACAAAATAGAAGTAATAACCACGTGTAATAGCCACGAAATTATATGATATATAACAAAATGTAAGAGACCAGCTGTTTCGTGAATTAAATGAGTTATCTTCAGCATGAAATAATACTGTAAATATATATGTTTATAGGAAGATAACTAAATAGACCGCAACAATTAAGACATAACCCAAATTAGGAAATAACAACCGGTATTGGGGAGCTATATATATTTCTTCACCAACTATATTCCAATAACATACTGCTTTAAAAGTACTAACTTATGATACTGGAAATAAGATGAATATGAACCAAAAAATTAAGAAATAATCGGTTTTGGAAGTTATATAATTAACCTTATCAAATATATTAAAATACCATTCGATCAAATTGTGATAACAGAAAAGGCTAATTATATAATACATAAGATTATATGTATTATACTGCTATAAAAATAGCAATCAATGATATGGCAATTAAGAACATTATTAAAAGTTGCTGATACCACAAAGTGTTTAATTGATAGACTGGAAATTTAAATATATTTCGGAAACTGATAACAACTACGCTTGTTGGCGTAATGAATGCCAAGTAATATTATCGGAGTTGTAATTCAATCTTAGGCCCTATTCTGGAGCTATCGTTAAGGGTTTGGTTAACGTTAACAGACTAGACGTTCATTTAATTCCATAAAAGGGATTTTCGAATGATGTGAAACAATTCTTCACCATTTCGAATACTATATAGGTTTTGCTTTCGTGCAAGTGTTCAGTGCGAAAATGTTATTAAGGAATATTAAAATAACTATCGAATGTGATTTAGAAACTCAGATTTTTCTCTTAGAGAAGGACAATAAAAGCTTTTATCATTCATAGTATTTACATCAAAATCTTCATTCTCGTTTATTCAAAAGTATTCAAATTAATTGCTAATTATTATTCACAATTAGTACTTATATTAAACTGTGGGTTGCGAATAATGATCTTACATGATTTATTATTGAATATGAATTTATAATAACCGACTATAATGGGCGTTTCCCAAAATTTGGAATACAGTCGCATTACATATAACAGCATCCCAGAACCGGTTTCCCGCCTGTTATGCAATTATAATCATGCACTTATAACCATGGAATGCCTACAATGTTTAATAACGTTACCCTTTTATAAGCCATGTCACTTGCAATGTTGCCATGTCATAAAACTCAATTTTTACGAAATTCTAGGGGAAGTAACAATTTTATTCCTTCTACATAACAGGCATAAGTTCCATATGCAAAATATGTAGGACTACATGAAACTGTAAAGATCAAGTTCATAATCACAAAATCCTCTTGTAAAGGGCATTCCCATAAATTTAAAAGACATTCCTATTGCAGATAACAACATTCTTGGACCAGTTTTGCACTTATTATGCGACAATATACAATATATTCGATCTATCTGCAATCTAAAATATTCTACAATCTTCAAAAACAGTAAGAGACATATTGTAAGCCACATTTTTTGCAAATTTCTATGGGAACTGATATTTTCAGTCCATCCATGTAGCCGGTAACATATGCATGTACAATTTATCTTGAGCAACATTGATAGAAACGAATAGATATTTTGATAGAAACTAAACAGAACTAAATACATAAAAATTATTTTTAATAAAATTCAATAAAAATAAAATGTTTGTAAGAATATAATCCTATATCAACATATAAAAACACATTTGAATTTTCTCATTCAAGCATACAACAGTGCATTGTACAAAAGATATATGTTGAACCCAAAATTACCATATTTAAGTAATATGGTATATCCAAATAACAAAGAGAGTTTATCTATAAAAAATTATCACATTCTCAATTTAAGAATGACTTTACAGATGAATAAAAGAGTGATAAATGATAACTGCATAAATTCATTTCAAAGCTAAATGTATAGGTAATCTAAAATGCATTACTGACTTGAGGACCATTTTACATTTCATCATTTTCGATTAAGTGTGAAAATGGAACTACATGAGATATATAACTTTAAGATGTATATCTGAGAATGCAAAAATACAATAAAAAGCCATTCTTACCCGAGGCAAGTTTTCAACAAAGAATGAGTGACAAAAGATTCTTCTAAACATCTGGAGTTTTAAAAATAAATATAATAAATATAACAGTTTCACTTGCACAGAAGTGATTTTTTAAACAAACGTAAGGCTCGCAATATTTCTATAGATATGTTTCACATTTACTTCAGACTTTTCAAGTTTTACAGCCAGAAAATATTTCCAGATTTATAGAAAATAACAATTGCCTTCCATGAACAGAAAATAGTTTTAGAGATATCTTTCTAAAATTTCTTTATATCTGATTTTTCGAAAATAAAGGTAGTAGCTGTATGTTTCAATATAGAAATTTATATCACTTTATATATTTTTAAGTCTTTTAATAATCTTCGGCAGAACAAAAGTTTTGATTCTCTACATATATTTTTCATTCATGTAAAATGAAATTATAATACAATTATCGCTCTAATGCCCATTTGGAAAACTACTAAAGTTTGTGAAAGTTCTACTAAAGTTTGTGAAAGTAAAGTTTGTGACTGGATTAAAAACTGTACAGAATCAACTTAGAATATAAGACTGCTACTAAAAGGTGAAGTGAGAAAGCAGTTGCAAAATTTAAATGTAAACTTTCAAATTCTTATTACACACTAGCAGCATACCCGTTCTTCGTACGGAGTATAAAATATAAAGAAACTTATAATTCAGAATCATATGCAAATTATGTTAAAATATTAAATTTATTGCTCCTAAAGAGAAGTTTATGAATATCTGTTCTCATCATGCAAAATTATCGTGACGGGCAGATCTGAAGAATAAAACATCCTGGCCCCTTTCGAAAGCAAATTTACAAAAAAAAAAGGAATTGAATCAATATATGCAAAATGAAAGCATTAAAATTGAATAGGACCCCTTCTACTTATATAGGCGAATATTAGAAGATATAACCTGTATTAGTAGATTACATGTATAAATTGAAAATATCAATAAACCCGTAATTGACTCCAATATATGCCAGAATGAAAGCACTAAAATTATATGGGAATATATATATATATATATATATATATATATATATATATATATATATATGTATATATATATATGTATATATATATATGTATATGCATATATATATATATATATATATATATATATATATATATATATATATATATATATATATATATATATATATATATATATATATATATATATATATATATATATATATATATATATCGCCATACTACTTATATTGTCGCAGATTAGAAAATATGCCTGTATGTTAGTTGAAGATTACCCTTATTACAATATGAGTCTAAAAGTCTTTGCCGAAATAAAACAGATGACATAAATTGAAAATTTCAATTATCCCGTAATCTTTATACCAGAAGGTCGTAATTGATTCCAATATATGCCAATATATATCAAAATATATGCCTATATACCTGTACTACTTATATTCTCGTAGATTAGAAGATAACACATGCATTTATAGAAGATTACTCGCACAACGTACAATATGTGAGTTTCAACAATTTTTTTCATAATAAAACAATGGTATAATAATTTCAAAATATCAAGAATCCCTGAAGCAATGATCCCCGAAAATATCAATAACCTGAAGACCGTAATCGATATTATCCAGTCAAAAATGAAATGCCAATGAAATTTATTTTATATACATATCTTTATTATTCAAATCGGAAAAGATTTAATTAAAATCGTATGCTACATAACACATTGGATTTACATCCATTGCTAAACGACATAATATCAGTTGCTTCAAATAAATTGATGGAAATCATATCGTCTGAATAATGCTAACTCCATGAAGGATTTGGCGATATTTTCTTCAATTTAGCGATAACTTAAAAAATCGCCAAATGTATCGCCAAGTGGGACTGTAAAACTGCGACAAATTGACGAAACATTATCATAATATTATCCCCTAACAGAACACAATTAATTTCATTTATTAAGCGCAGTTTTATCAATTTCATGACATTTTTATAGATTTACAAATATTTTTATCAATTTGGTGATATTTTAAAAATTCGATAAATGTGTTACTAAGTAGGATGGATAGTCTGACCCACAAATGCTACCGAAACATCATTTCAGTACTGTCTTCTAAAAAAACGAATTTAATTTCATTGATTTGCGTCGTTTTTAGCAATTTGGCGACATTTCCGTCAATTTGGCAAAGATTAAGAAAAGTTGCCAAGTTAGCGATATTCCGCCAAATTCGTAGCTCTGAAATTGCAGATTTGAAGAATAAAACATCCTGATCCCGTTTGTAAATACTAAATGCAAACACTAAAATTGTATTAGAAGATATACCCTTTCTACTCTTTT
The DNA here is from genome assembly GCA_951213105.1 of Amaurobius ferox. Lineage (NCBI taxonomy): Eukaryota > Metazoa > Arthropoda > Arachnida > Araneae > Amaurobiidae > Amaurobius > Amaurobius ferox. The sequence goes on from OX578134.1 coordinate 51,876,193, forward strand.
TCTGTTTCAACAATCGGATAAATGAGTTTATTAGTAAACACAATATGAGTTTATTAGCTAAACACAATATAAAAGCTTAAAAACTCTTTGTCAAATGAAAGTGATGTACGCAGTCCGTAATTAATATAATTAAAAGCAAAATCAATCCGTTTATTTACAAAATATATATTTTACACCTATTTATTAATTATTCAAATAGAAAAAATAATAACAAATATTTAGAAACACATTTAATTTAATTGCGTTGCTGAGCAACATAATATAATAAAGAATCTTCCTCATAAACTGCGAAATTAAATAATCATTTTGATCTCTTCCCCATAAAAAGCAAAAATAATATCCATTTTGATTTCTTGATACTTTCCATTGTTTAGTAAATGCTTGACCATGGAGTTAGATTTTCCATTTAAATTCATGTTTCAAAAAATTCATGCTTTCAGATAGTGACTAATTAATGCAAAAATCCTGCACTAAGCTCAGAAATGAAGTTTTAATTCACGTTGACGTTTTAAACAAACGATTTTCATCCTTTCCGCTAGGATAAACCACGGAGTTAGAGAGTAGATCTCCTAGGATAAAGTTCCGTTTTTCAATAATATCTCAACAATCCCTGGCATTAGAAACTCGAAACTTGGACAAAATTTATGGGGGGCTATTTTAAGGCTACTCACAAAATTTCATTAAATTCGATTCAGCCGTTCTCTCGTGATGATGAGACAAACGAAATATTCGTTTTTCACTAATATCTCGAGAACCACTGCTTGTGGAAACTCCAAACATGGACTAAATTTTAAGTGGAGCTATTTCTTGGCTACCCACAAAATTTCATCAAATTCGTTTCAGCCGTTTTCCCGTGATGATGGGACAAACAGACAGACAGACAGTCAGATTTTCAATTTTATTTATATAGACTAGCAGCATACCCGTTCTTCGTACGGAGTATATAATATAAAGAAATTTATAATTCGCAATCATGTGCAAATTCTGTTAAAATATTAAATGTATTGTTCATAAAGAGAAGTTTAAGAATATCTGTTCTCACTATGCAAAATTATACTCACGGGCAGATCTGAAGAATAAAACATCCTGGCCCCTTTTGCAAGTAAATTTACAAGAAAAAAAGGAATTGATTACCCCGTACTACTTATATTGTCGCAGATTAGAAAATATGTCAGTGTGTGAAGCTTACCAGTATTGCAATATGAGTCTCAAAAATATTTGCCAAATTAAAAAAATGACGTAATTGAAAGTATCAAAAATCCCCGTAATCTTACTACCAGAAGGTCGTAATTGATTCCAATACATGCCAATATATATCAAAATATATATATATATGCCAATATACCTGTACTACTTATATTCTCGTAGATTAGAAGATAACACCTGCATTTATAGAAGATTACTCGCACAACGTACAATATGTGAGTTTCAACAATTTTCGTCATAATAAAACAATTCCATAATAATTTGAAAATATCGATAATCCCTGAATCAACAGTCCCCGAAAATACCAATAATAATGATGTTTAAATCTGAAGACCGTAATTGATATTATCCAGTCAAAAATGCAATGTCAATGAAATTTATTTTATATACATATTTTTATTATTCAAATCGGAAAAGATTTAATAAAAATCGTATGCCGCATAACATATTGGGTCCGTTGCTAAGCGACATGATATCATTTGCTTCAAATAAATTGATAGAAATCATATCATCTGAATAATGCAATCTCCATGGAAGGTTTGGCGACATTTTCGTCAATTTAGCGATAACTTAAAAAATCGCCAAATTTATCGCCAAGTGAGACTGTAGAACTGATAGTCCCTTTTTGCGACAAATTGACGAAACATCATCACAATACTATCCCCTAACAAAACACAATTAATTTCATTTATTAAGCGCGATTTTATCAATTTCATGATATTTTTATCCATTTAAAAATATTTTTACCAATTTGGTGATATTAAAAAATTTCTTAAATGTGTTACTAAGTAGGATAGATGGACTGACCGACAAATGCTACAGAAACATCATTTCAGTACCCTATTCTAAAAAAACAAATTTAATTTCATTGATTTGGGCCATTTTTATCAATTTGGAGGCATTTCCACAAATTTGATAAAGTTTAAGAAAAGTTACCAAGTTATTTAGAGATATTCCGCTAAATTCGTAGCTCTGAATTTGCAGATCTGAAGAATAAAATATCCTGATCCCGTTTGTATATACTAAATGAAAACACTAAAATTGTATTAGAAGATACATACACCCGTTCTACTCTTTTTCTGCTTCAACAGTCGGCTATATGGATTTATTGGGTAAACACAATATATGAGTTTATTAGCTAAACACAATATATGAGTTTAGTAACTACACACAATATATGAGCTTGAAACCTCTTTGCTTAAATAAATGAAAGTGATGTACGCAGTCCGCAATATATATAATTAAAATAACAATCAAACCGTTCATTTATAAAATATATTTTTACATCCATTTATTTATTATACAAATAGAAAAAATAATAATAAATATTACCAACACATTTAATTTCATTCCATTGCCGAACAACATGATATAAGATAGAATCTTCCTCATAAAATGCGAAATTAAATAGCCATTTTGATTTCTTTATACTTTTCATCGTTGAGTAAAATTTTGTGAAAGATGAACCATGGAGGTAGGTTTTTCCATTTAAATTCATGTTTCAAACAATTCATGCTTTAACTAAAGTGACTAATTAATGCAAAAATCATGCACCAAACTTGGAAATAAAGTTTTATTTCATTTTGGCGTTTTAAACAAACGATTTTCATCCTTTCCGTTTGGATAAACCACGGAGTTGGAGAGTAGATCTCCTAAGAGAAAGTTCCATTTTTCATTAATATCTCGACAACCCCTGGTCTTAGAAACTCAAAACACGGACTAAATTTTAAGTGGGGCTATTTCTAGGCTACCCACAAGATTTCATCAAATTCGGTTCAGCCGTTCTCCCGTGATGATGGGACAAATAGACAGACAGACATACAGACAGACAGACAGACAGACAGATTTTCATTTTTATTTACATAGATAAGAAAATGTTTTATTGTTCGAAGCCTTAAAAGCATTGGATAGGAAATGTACAAGAATTTATTTTCCTTGTTTAAAAGGACGCATATGTTAGTTGACATATAACTGCTTTTGAATAAGGAAGTTGCGAATATGTACATCTATATAAATAAAAATGAAAATCTGTCTGTCTGTCTGTCTGTCTGTCTGTCTGTCTGTCTGTCTGTCTGTCTGTCTGTCTGTTTGTCACACCATCACGGGGGAACGGCTGAACCGAATTTGATGAAATTTTGTGGGTAGACCAGAAATAGCCCCACTTAAAATCATATCCGTGTTTTGAGATTCTACGACCAGTGGTTCTCGAGATATTAGTAAAAAACGAAATTTTCGTTTGTCTCATCATCACGGAAAAACGGCAGAACCGAATTTAATGAAATTTGGTGAATAGCCTTGAAATATCCCCCCATAAATTTTGTCCAAGTTTCGAGTTTCTAAGTCCTGGGGTTGTCGAGATATTAATGAAAAACGGAACTTTTTCCTAGGAGTTCTACTCCCTAACTCCGTGGTTTATCCAAACGAAAAGCTTGAAAATCGTTTGAAAGTGAATTAAAATTTAATCTCTGAGTTTGATGGGAGATTTGTTGCGTTAATTAGTCACTTTCTGAAAACATGAATTGTTTGAAACATGATTTAAAGGGGAAATCTATCTCCATGGTTCATGGTTTATTTAAAACAAGCTTTTACGGAACAATGAGAAGTATAGAGAAATCAAAATCGCTATTTAATTTCGCAGTTTATGTCATAAGACATGACATATTTAACATGTTATAAGATTCTATCTTATATCATGTTACTCAGAAACGCAGTTAAATTAAATCTGTCTGTTAATTTTAATAATTATTTTTTCGATTTGAATAATAAATAAATGGATATAAAAATATATTTTAGAAAAGAACGATTTGATTTTTCTTATAGCATTTTTGACTGGATAATATCAATTACGGTCTTCAGGTTTAAAAATTATTATTATTTATATTTTCGGGGATTGTTGGTTCAAGGATTATTGATATTTTCAAGTTATTATGCAATTATTTTATTATGACAAAAATTGTTTAAACTCATATATTGTATGTTGTACGAATCTTCTACAAATACACGTGTATATCTTTTAATCTACGAGAATATAAGTAGTACAGGTATATTGACATATTTTTTGATATATATTGGCATATATTGGAATCAATTACGACCTTCTGGTATAAAGAGTACGGATATTATTGATGCTTTCAATTTATTACGTCATCTCTTTTATTTTGGCAAATATTTTTGAGACGCATATTGTAATACGGGTAATCTTCTACTAACACATTGGCATATTTTCTGATCTGCGACAATATAATTAGTACGGGGTTGCATATATTCATTCAATTCCTATTTTTTCTTCTGTAAATTTGCTTACAAAAGGGGGCAGGATGTTCTATTCTTCAGATCTGATCGTGAAGATAATTTTGCATAGTGAGAACATATATTCTTAAACTTCTCTTTAGGAGCAATAAATTTAATATTTTAACAGAATTTGCACATGATTGCGAACTTTAAGTTTCTTTAAATTATATACTCCGTACGAATAACGGGTGTGCTGTTAGTGGTTAATAAATTTTAACATTTTAGGAGGATATATCATGTTGCTCGGCATCGCAATTAAATTAAATGTGTTTGTTAATGTTTTTATTATTGTTTTTCGATTTAAATAATAAATAAATGGATAAATGGATATAAAAGTATATCTTATGAATGGACGGTTTGATTTTTCTTTTAATTATATTAATTGCTGACTGCGTACATCAATTTCATTTATTTTGGCAAAGAGTTTTCAAGCTTATATCGTATTTAGCTACTAAACTCATATATTGTGTTTAGCCAATAAATTCATATAGCCGATTGTTGAAACAGAAAAAGAGTAGAGCGGGTACATCTTCTAATACAATTGTAGTGTTTTCATTTAGTATATTGAAACGGGATAAGAAAGTTTCATTCAGATCTGCAAATTCAAAGCTACGAATTTGGAGGGATATCGCTAATTTGACAACTTTTCTTAAACTTTGCCAAATTGACGGATATGTCGCCAAATTGATATAAACGACACACAAACAGCTGCCATAAACCTTCGGGTTGGTCGTGTGGCTTGGGTCTTCTACATATCAATGAAATTTTTTTTTTTTGTTAGAAGAGAGTACTGAAATGATGTTTGGTTAGCATTTATCTGTCAGACCAACCATCCTACTTAGTAATACATTTAGCGAATTTTTAAAATGGCACCAAATTGATAAAAATGTTTTCAAATCTATAAAAATATCTTGAAATTGATAAAATTGCGCTACATAAATGATATTAATTGTTTTTTGTTAGGGGATAGTATTGTGATGATATTTCGTCAATTTGTCGCAAAGTGGAACGGTCAGTTCTACAGTCCCACTTGGCGATAAATTTGGCGATTTTTTAAAATGTCGCTAATTTGACGAAACTGTCGCCAAATGTTCCATAGAAATATAACTATTTAGACGATATTTTTTCTACCAATTTATTTGAAGCAAATGATATCATGTCGCTTAGCAACGGATTTAAATCCAATGTGTTTATGCGGCAGACGATTTTTATTAAATCCTTTCCGATTTGAATAATGAAGATATGTATATAAAATAAATTTCATTGCCATTTCATTTTGGACTGGATAATATCAATTATACTCTTCAGGTTTAAACATTATTATTATTGATATTTTCCGGAATTATTGATTCAGGGATTATTGATATTTTTAAGTTATTACGCCATTGTTTTATTGCGGCAAAAATTGCTGACACACGCATATTGTACGTTGTACGAGTAATCTTCTAGGAATGCACGGGTATATCTTCTAACCTACGAGAATATAAGTAGTACAGGTATATTGGCATATATTTTGACATATATTGGCATATATATTGGAATCAAGTACAGTCTTCTGGTATGAAGATTAAGGGGATTAATTATATATTCAATTTATTACGTCGTCTGTTGTATTTTACCAAAAAACATTTGTGACTCATATTGCAAAACGGGTAATCTTCTACTAATAATCGGACATTATAAGTAGTACGTGTATATCTTCCCATATAATTTTAGCACTTTAATTTTGACATATATTGGAATAAATGACTGTCTTCAGATTTAAAGATTACGGGTTTATTGGTATTTTCAATTTATACATGTAATCTACTAATACAGGTTATATTTCTAATATTCGCGTATATAATTAGTACGGGTCCCATACAATTTTAACGCTTTTATTTTGCATATATTGATTCAATTCCATATTTTTTTTATATTTGCTTACATAAGGGGTCCAAGATGTTTTATTCTTCAGATATGTCCATGAAGATAATTTTATATAGCGAGAACAGAGATTCTTAAGCTTCTTTTTAGGAGCATTATATTAAATATTTTAACAGAATATTTTGATTAAACATGTCATTTAGTATACTATAAGAATTTGGGCATGATTATGAATTTCAAGTTTCTTTATATTATATACTCCGTACGAAGAACGGGTATGCTGCTAGTCTATATAAATAAAAATGAAAATCTGTCTGTCTGTCTGTCTGTCTGTCTGTCTGTTTGTCACACCATCACGGGAGAACAGCTGAACCGAATTTGATGAAATTTTGTGGGTAGCCCAGAAATAGCCCCACTTAAAATTATATCCGTGTTTTGAGTTTCTACGACCAGTGGTTCTCGAGATATTAGTAAAAAACGAAATTTTCGTTTGTCTCATCATCACGGAAAAACAGCTGAACCGAATTTAATGAAATTTGGTGGATAGCCTTGAAATATCCCCCCATAACTTTTGTCCAAGTTTCGAGTTTCTAAGACCTGGGGTTGTCGAGATATTAATGAAAAACGGAACTTTTTCCTAGGAGTTCTACTCCCTAACTCCGTGGTTTATCCAAACGAAAAGCTTGAAAATCGTTTGAAAGTGAATTAAAATTTAATCTCTGAGTTTGATGGGAGATTTTTTGCGTTAATTAGTCACTTTCTGAAAACATGAATTGTTTGAAACATGATTTAAAGGGGAAATCTATCTCCATGGTTCATGGTTTATTTAAAACAAGCTTTTACGGAACAATGAGAAGTATAGAGAAATCAAAATCCTTATTTAATTTCGCAGTTTATGTTATAAGACATGACATATTTAACATGTTATAAGATTCTATCTTATATCATGTTACTCAGAAACGCAATTAAATTAAATCTGTCTGATAATTTTAATAATTATTTTTTCGATTTGAATAATAAATAAATGGATATAAAAATATATTTTAGAAAAGAACGATTTGATTTTTCTTATAGCATTTTTGACTGGATAATATCAATTACGGTCTTCAGGTTTAAAAATTATTATTATTTATATTTTCGGGGATTATTGATTCAAGGATTATTGATATTTTCAAGTTATTATGCAATTATTTTATTATGACAAAAATTGTTTAAACTCATATATTGTATGTTGTGCGAATCTTCTACAAATACACGTGTATATCTTTTAATCTACGAGAATATAAGTAGTACAGGTATATTGACATATGTTTTGATATATATTGGCATATATTGGAATCAATTACGACCTTCTGGTATAAAGAGTACGGATATAATTGATGTTTTCAATTTATTACGTCATCTCTTTTATTTTGGCAAATATTTTTGAGACGCATATTGTAATACGGGTGATATTCTACTAACACATTGGCATATTTTCTGATCTGAGACAATATAATTAGTACGGGGTTGCATAAATTCATTCAATTCCTATTTTTTCTTCTGTAAATTTGCTTACAAAAGGGGGCAGGATGTTTTATTCTTCAGATCTGATCGTGAAGATAATTTTGCATAGTGAGAACATATATTCTTAAACTTCTCTTTAAGAGCAATAAATTTAATATTTTAACAGAATTTGCACATGATTGCGAACTTTAAGTTTCTTTAAATTATACACTCCGTACGAATAACGGGTGTGCTGTTAGTGGTTAATAAATTTTAACATTTTAGGAGGATATATCATGTTGCTCGGCATCGCAATTAAATTAAATGTGTTTGTTAATGTTTTTATTATTTTTTTTCGATTTAAATAATAAATAAATGGATAAATGGATATAAAAGTATATCTTATGAATGGACGGTTTGATTTTTCTTTTAATTATATTAATTGCTGACTGCGTACATCAATTTCATTTATTTTGGCAAAGAGTTTTCAAGCTTATATCGTATTTAGCTTCTAAACTCATATATTGTGTTTAGCCAATAAATTCATATAGCCGATTGTTGAAACAGAAAAAGAGTAGAGCGGGTATATCTTCTAATACAATTGTAGTGTTTTCATTTAGTATATTGAAACGGGATAAGAATGTTTCATTCAGATCTGCAAATTCAAAGCTACGAATTTGGAGGGATATCGCTAATTTGACAACTTTTCTTAAACTTTGCCAAATTGACGGAAATGTCGCCAAATTGATATAAACGACACACAAACAGCTGCCATAAACCTTCGGGTTGGTCGTGTGGTTTAGGTCTTCTACATATCAATGAATTTTTTTTTTGTTTTGTTAGAAGAGAGTACTGAAATGATGTTTGGTTAGCATTTATCTGTCAGACCAACCATCCTACTTAGTAATACATTTAGCGAATTTTTAAAATGTCACCAAATTGATAAAAATGTTTTCAAATCTATAAAAATATCTTGAAATTGATAAAATTGCGCTACATAAATGATATTAATTGTTTTTTGTTAGGGGATAGTATTGTGATGATATTTCGTCAATTTGTCGCAAAGTGGAACTGTCAGTTCTACAGTCCCACTTGGCGATAAATTTGGCGATTTTTAAAATGTCGCTAATTTGACGAAACTGTCGCCAAATGTTCCATAGAAATATAACTATTTAGACGATATTTTTTCTACCAATTTATTTGAAGCAAATGATATCATGTCGCTTAGCAACGGATTTAAATCCAATGTGTTTATGGGGCAGACGATTTTTATTAAATCCTTTCCGATTTGAATAATGAAGATATGTATATAAAATAAATTTCATTGCCATTTCATTTTGGACTGGATAATATCAATTATACTCTTCAGGTTTAAACATTATTATTATTGATATTTTCCGGAATTATTGATTCAGGGATTATTGATATTTTTAAGTTATTACGCCATTGTTTTATTGCGGCAAAAATTGCTGACACACGCATATTGTACGTTGTACGAGTAATCTTCTAGGAATGCACGGGTATATCTTCTAACCTACGAGAATATAAGTAGTACAGGTATATTGGTATATATTTTGACATATATTGGCATATATATTGGAATCAAGTACAGTCTTCTGGTATGAAGATTAAGGGGATTAATTATATATTCAATTTATTACGCCGTCTGTTGTATTTTACCAAAAAACATTTGTGACTCATATTGCAAAACGGGTAATCTTCTACTAATAATCGGACATTATAAGTAGTACGTGCATATATATCTTCCCATATAATTTTAGCACTTTATTTTTGACATATATTGGAATAAATGGCTGTCTTCAGATTTAAAGATTACGGGTTTATTGGTATTTTCAATTTATACATGTAATCTACTAATACAGGTTATATTTTCTAATATTCGCGCATATAATTAGTACGGGTCCCATACAATTTTAACGCTTTTATTTTGCATATATTGATTCAATTCCATATTTTTTTTTGTATTTGCTTACATAAGGGGTCCAAGATGTTTTATTCTTCAGATATGTCCATGAAGATAATTTTATATAGCGAGAACAGAGATTCTTAAACTTCTTTTTAGGAGCATTATATTAAATATTTTAACAGAATATTTTGATTAAACATGTCATTTAGTATACTATAAGAATTTGGGCATGATTATGAATTTCAAGTTTCTTTATATTATATACTCCGTACGAAGAACGGGTATGCTGCTAGTCTATATATATAAAATAGAAAATCTGTCTGTCTGTCTGTCTGTCTGTCTGTTTGTCCCATCATCACGGGAGAACGGCTGAACCGAATTAGACGAAATTCTGTGGGTAGCCTGGAAATAGTCCCAATTAAAATTTAGTCAATGTTTGGAGTTTCTACATTCAGTGGTTCTCGAGATATTAGTAACAAACGAAATTTTCGTTTGTCTCCCCATCACGGGCGAACGGCTGAACCGAATTTGATAAAATTTTGTGGATAGCCTTTAAATAGCCCCTCATAAATTTGGCCTATGTTTCGAGTATCTAAGACCAGGGGTTGTCGAGATATTAATGAAAAACGGATCTTTTTTCTAGGAGTTTTACTCTCTAACTCCGTGGTTTATCCAAACGAAAAGCTTGAAAATCATTTGAAAGTGAATTAAAATTTAATCTCTGAGTTTGATGGGAGATTTTTTGCGCTAATTAGTCACTTTTTGAACATGAATTGTTTGAAACATGATTTCAAACACATTCACACATGAATTGTTTGAAACATGATTTCAAACACATTCACACATGAATTGTTTGAAACATGATTTCAAACACATTCACACATGAATTGTTTGAAACATGATTTAAAGTGGGAATCTGTCTCCATGGTTTATTTAAAACAAGCTTTTATGGAACAATGAGAAGTATAAAGAAATCAAAATGGTTATTTAATTTCGCAGTTTATGATATAAGACAAAACATATTTAACATGATATAATATTCTATCTTATATCATGTTACTCAGAAACGCAATTAAATTAAATCTGTCTGTTAATTTTAATAATTATTTTTTCGTTTTGAGTAATATATAAATGGATATAAAAATATATTTTAGAAAAGAAATATTTGATTTTTCTTATAGCATTTTTGACTGGATAATATGAATTACGGTCTTCAGGTTAAAAATTATTATTATTGATATTTTCGGGGATTATTGATTCAGGGATTATTGATATTTTCAAGTTATTAGGCAATTATTTTATTATGACACAAATTGTTTAAACTCATATATTGTATGTTGTACGAGTAATCTTCTACAAATACACGTGTATATCCTTTAATCTGCGAGAATATAAGTAGTACAGGTATATTGACATATGTTTTGATATATATTGGTATATATTGAAATCAATTACGACCTTCTGGTATAAAGAGCACGGGGATTATTAATATTTCCAATTTATTACGTCATTTTTTTAATTTGGCAAATATTTTTGAGACTCATATTGCAATACGGGTAAGCTTCACACACTGACATATTTTCTAATCTGCGACAATATAAGTAGTACGGGGTAATCAATTCCTTTTTTTTCTGTAAGTTTGCTTACAAAAGGGGCCAGGATGCTTTATTCTTCAGATCTGCCTGAAGATAATTTTGCATAGTGAGAACATATATTCTTAAACTTCCCTTTAGGAGCAATAAATTTAATATTTTAACAGAATTTGCACATGATTGCGAACTATAAGTTTCTTTATATTATATAATCCGTACGAAGAACCGGTATGCTGTTAGTGGTTAATAAATTTTAACATTTTATGAGGATATGTCATGTTGCTCGGCATCGCAATTAAATTAAATGTGTTTGTTAAAGTTTTTATTATTTTTTTCGATTTGATTAATAAAAAAATGGATAAATGGATATAAAATTATATCTTATGAATGGAAGGTTTGATTTTTCTTTTAATTGTATTAATTGCTGACTGCGTACATCAATTTTATTTATTTTGGCAAAGAGTTTTCAAGCTTATATCGTATTTAGCTACTAAACTCATATATTGTGTTTAGCCAATAAATATTCATTTAGCCGATTGTTGAAACAGAAAAAGAGTAGAGCGGGTATATCGTCTAATACAACTGTAGTGTTTTTATTTAGTATATTGAAACGGGATAAGGATGTTTCATTCAGATCTGCAAATTCAGAGCTACGAATTTGGCGGGATATCGCTAATTTGACAATTTTTCGTAAACTTTGCCAAATTGACGGAAATGTCGCCAAATTGATAAAAACGACGCATATGAATGAAATTTATTTTGTTTTGTTAGACGAGAGTACTGAAATAATATTTGGTTTGCATTTATCTGTCAGACCAACCATCCTACTTAGTAATAAATTTAGCGAATTTTTAAAATGTCACCAAATTGATAAAAATGTTTTCAAATCTATAAAAATATCTTGAAATTGATAAAATTGCGATAAATAAATGAAATTAATTGTATTTTGTTAGGGGATAGTATTGTGATGATATTTAGTTCAATTTTCGCCAAGTGGGACTGTAGTGGTATAGTTCCACTTGGCGATAAATTTGGCGATTTAAAATGTCGCTAATTTGATGAAAATGTCGCCAAATGTTCCATAGAAATATAATTATTTAGACGATATTTTTTCTATCAATTTATTTGAAGCAAATGATATATCGCTTAGAAACGGATTTAAATCCATATGTCTTTATGAGGCAGATGATTTTTATTAAATCCTTTCCGATTTGAATAATGAAGATATGTATATAAAATAAATTTCATTGCCATTTAATTTTGGATTGGATAATATCAATTACACTCTTCAAATTTAAACATTATTATTATTGATATTTTCCGGAATTATTGATTCAGTGATTATTGATACTTTAAGTTATTACGCTATTGTTTTATTGCGGCAAAAATTGCTGACACTCGCATATTGTACGTTGTACGAGTAATCTTTTAGGAATGCACGGGTATATCTTCTAACCTACGAGAATATAAGTAGTAGACGTATATTGGCTTATATTTTGACATATATTGGCATATATATTAGAATCAAGTACAGCCTTCTGGTATGAAGATTAAGGGGTTTAATGATATTTTCAATTTATTACGTCGTCTATTGTATTTTGCCAAAAACATTTGAGACTCATATTGTAATACGGGAAATCTTCTACTAATAATCGGACATTATAAATAGTACGTGTATATCTTCCCATATAATTTTAGCACTTTCATTTTTACATATATTGGAATAAATGACTGTCTTCAGATTTAAAGATTACGGGTTTATTGGTATTTTCAATTTATACTTGTTATCTACTAATACAGGTTATATTTTTTAATATTCGCGTATATAATTAGTACGGGTCCCCCCCCCCCCACAATTTTAACACTTTTATTTTGCATATATTGATTCAATTCTATATATTTTTTTTTTATATATGCTTACATAAGAGGTCCAGGATGTTTTATTCTTCAGGTATGTCCAAGAAGATAATTTTATATAGCGAGAATAGAGATTCTTAAACTTCTTTTTAGGAGCATTATATTAAAAATTTTAACACAATATTTTGATTAAAAATGTCATTTAGTATACTATAAGAATTTGCGCATGATTGTGAATTTCATGTTTCTTTATATTATATACTCCGTACGAAGAACGGGTATGCTGCTAGTACTAAATAAATACCAAATATGACGCACTTGATGTGAAAAAACTGTACATTGTCCTTCTCTTGTTACATATAAGTACCTGTTTTATTGCATGGTGCAGAAAAAGTGTTGGATAATAAACATGTTCGCAAGAAGTAAATACTGAACATGTAGCAGTAAGTAGATGTTAAAAATCAGTAATAATTTTACAAAAACTGTTTCACTTTGAATCGAATAATTGTAATTTTTGTTTAAAAATATGTACTACATACAAAATTAAATCAGTAAAATATCGAATAGTAAAATAATTTCAACTTGAAAAGGAAATTAAAATAGGTATTACAACCTGATACATTTTATTACAATGTAATCAAACTATGAGTACAACTTATCAGTTTAAATTGCCCTCTCAACTTGCCAGTTCTAAGTAATATTTATCATCTGTTTGAATTAAATGATTATCGGTAACAGAAAATTGAAAATCCCCAGTTTCAATTAAAATTGCAAGTACTATTTAAAAAATATAATTTAAAGAATTTATTTATGATCCCAATTTTAGATAATTTAAAATACATATAAAAACTCGCTGAGACTGTTGCTTCAAAATATCTAGAGATCAAAATAGTGTAAAGAGCAACAGCATAAATGGGTGATTAAATACTAGTTTAAAATGCAAAAACGATTCTTCGACGTCAGAAAAATGAAAGTAAAGTCGTTGTAGCATAAGGGGAAATTTCAATCCACCACGCGATCTTCAGTAAAACAGGATTTATTTATGGGTTACATGAACATTATTCTCTTGACAGATATTTTTATACGTCCGCTTCATAGATAATACTATGTGTCATTTACCCTAATAAAGAATAGCCCTTAAACTACATGTTTTGTATAAAATCTCTGTATAAAGCAATGTGACTAAGGACGATCATTTTTGCTACATTCACTGTATAGATTTCAATATATCGTTTACCCTGATGATACTCCGTTTTGCAACCTTTGCTTTATATGAGTTATACTGATGAAAAAGGATCTTTTGAGCTACCCTTGCTATATAAATTGCTATGTATAGTTTAACCAGTTATAGAAGGTTATATTTGTCTTTTGAAGTCGCTTTATATGTTTTATCGATAGTTTATATTGCTACAAATGAAGTAATATATTTTCACATCTAAAATTCATTAACACAAATTTATTTATGTACATATGAATAAAATACAATAAATAGCCATTCTTAAAGGGATGCAATTAACTTGTAATTAAAAGCTTTGTAAAATTTTTAGATTTCTTTTCTTACATTCATTGTTTCCACTATTTTAAAGTTCTACAAAAAGAGTCATTTTTTGGAAGTTTTCGCTGAACAGTAGAATTAACTGCGAAGAAGAAAAAAAACCTTGAGATCATTTTCTAAACGCTCCTTATGTGACTTTTTGTAAAATGAACTTACCTGTACTTCCCATTTTAGCGAGAATATTTAAAGGGCTTTATATTTTTTAACCTTCAACATTTTTGCAGGCCAAACAGGGATCTAGAATTTTGTTACTTAGTTTAATATCTTCCATTTTCAAAAACAAAATACTTGCTCTAATGCATGCAACATTTTCTGAGAGAAAGAAGTATTAAAGTTTTTAAAACTAAATTAGGGTGAATGAACCGGAAACATTAAGTGACAAACACGATGAATTTATTGGGGAAAGCACCTTAAAGTAGAGATACTTTTAAAAATATTACATTTAATATTCCTAATTACCCATGAACTCAATATTTTTAGCAAGACACACTACATAAAATGTGTTAATTAGCATTATGTTATATAATTAAATAGCCCATTAAACCTTATTAGTAGTGTTACTTTCAACCATTGAAAACATATAGTGCTATGTAGTCTGCATAGGCACAATTATTCGCTGCACATATTTAATAAAATAAGAATATCACACATTTATTTTTATTGTTAAATGTTTTTTTTAATTATTCACACATATAAATTTCTAAAATATAAATTTTAAGAATTACTGTATATCCTCATTTTTATTGGAGTCCATAAACTTTATCATTTTATAAGTATATGTATATATATATTACTGTATATATATATATATATTACTGTATATCCTCATTTTTATTGGAGTCCATAAACTTTATCATTTTATAAGTATACATATATATATATATATATATATATATATATATATATATATATATATATATATATATATATATATATATATATATATATATATATATATATATATATATATATATATATATATATATATATATATGTATATATATATATATATATATATATATATATATATATATATATATATATATATATATATATATTTTAACCGACTATTAAATATTCGAATCAATGCCCTACTGTTGTGAATATGCAAACCAACAAACTAAAGATATCTACGTATGAACGAATATAGCAAAAAAACTTTCAATTTTTGATTTTATACTGTAAATCATAAAGATCAATAATGAATTACAGAGTGAACATTTACTAAATGTAAATTGGAATGTTGACTTCTTTTTGTGTTCTATTTAATGTATTGTACTCGTATTATGATAAAATATTGATTGTACAATGTTATTCATAATACATTATTAAATATTTTCTGAAGATCATTTATATACAAAATTATATTTAAAAAGAGTATTATAACTCATAAATACACACCGATCAATAATAGCTGCTATCCTGTATTATTTAACAACGTAAGACAGAGAGAAATATTGAATTAGGTATAAAATGTTCAGAGCTGATATTGCATCTAATGGAACACTATTAGCTTATTTTGGATAATTATTTGCTCATAGAAAATTTGCTGAAGGAACATAATACAAGAAAACAATGAACGTGTTAGTTTAAAAACAAATAATTTAAAATCCTCAATGATCATGCCTGTGACAATGGACGTTCTAAAGGGGCAACCATGGCACATAAATACACATTGTTGCTGAGTTTCTGTCTACATACTGATAATATTACATATATTATTCAAATAGCCCTGCACAGTATGTAATGTGCATTTAAAGTGATAAAGTTTATGAACAGATACAATAAAAAGGAGTCTATGTATTAATGCTTAAAATTTATATTTAAGAAATATATATGTGTGAATAATTTAAAAAAGTATATATAACAATAAAAATAAATGTGTGATACTCTTATTGTATTAAATATGTAACAATAAAGAACTTTACATATTTAAAAATATATATATTATTAAATTATTGAGGGGGTAAGCAGTAATGTCTGTGGTCGCTTTATAATTACCTGATGGCGATGACACTTGAGACATTCCTGCTCATACCTTCGGGTGAGTCAAGTGACTTGGTTCTTCGACTTGAGACGTTCATATAAGGATCAATATAGTTAAATACGATTGAGAGTTCGGGTTTGTTAAGCTATACTAAATATTTATTTTGCAAATGCTGTATTTTTCATTTTAAAATTACCTTACTTACAGGTCTACATTTTTAGTTTCAAAGGATTTTTCAATTTGTTTAATTTTGAATTGTTATTTATTGAGCTATACGAGTAATTAAAGGTGTTGCACTTTAGGCATGTGTGACGAATGTTACGTCCTTATTTTCTAATTATCCATATCATTTATAATAAATACGTACATTTCCGTTGTTCGTCTGTTGATCCTACATTAACTGTACTACCTTTTAAAAGTAAGTCGGAGCAAGTGGTGTGGATCTAAGGATAAATGCCCGTTTTATAATAAATATATTTATAATAATTATTGTATCTCTCTTTTCAAATGACAAATTAATCAGGATAGTATTAATTGCATTGCTCTTTTAATACCGCAATTTGTTTGATTTGCATCCAATTACTTATTTAACAATTTATTCAACATTCCAAAGCATTCATTCTGCATTGCGAATTTTTTAAATAATATTCACTTCAAATTAAAACAACACCTTCTAATATGATACGCAATAAAAATAAAATATTATTACAGTTTAAATTTCCGTTCAACAAAACGTCAATTTACTTTTTAATTTCCAATAAAAGTATTACTAAAATGATGGATTATTTTATTTCATTCAAAAATTAAACATTATCTTTAAAAATCGTATATAATTTAAGACGCCCGTGTGTATAGTCTCTGATCAATATGTGGGCAATGTGTAGCACATTACTGTCTGGCAAATTCCCTACATATAATCATTTTGAACTTAGCGAATAATTAAGAACTAATCACAGTGAATTTAGGTATGCATCCTGAGAACAAAAAAATTAGCTATATTTTTTTATTCTCAGAACAATTTTTAAATAATAAGCAATAAAAATGTTTCTATACGTCTATCGTTTCACAATTAGATAAATCGAATATATCTATTTTATGGCCTGAATTTTTAATAGATGCGTTTATAACAATATTAAAACTAAAACCTTGATACATTTATTATTAAAAATACTTCACAATGCTTGTGAGAACCTCTTTTACAGATTTTTTTACAAAAATGTAATGACCTAAAAGGAAAAAAAGAAACCATCTAAAGATATTTTTCGAAAGATTCTTTATCTTACAATTTGGAAAATGAACATGGTTGTAATATTTCTTTCATCAGGAGCATTTAAAATGTTTTAAATATTAATTTGTTACATTTACTTAGTTAACATTTAGTGTGTAGTCTTTGTTTCTATGTTCCACATGTTTAACTATAGTAATGGATGTTTCAATTAATGTGGTATCTGTTTCGTATACCATTAGAGCTTTTAAAACATAATAAAGTAGAACATTTTATAAATGTAAGGAAAATGCTACTGCTGCATAAAATTATCAATAAAATGAAAATAAATTGCTCAGAAATATCATGTTTCTTGTGCTGTATATAATGATATTTCATGTAATACAGCAGAACAAAAATGTTCTGTGATCAACTCATAACTTTTCTAAAACCTGAAATTACTTTTGCATTTATTTTTTATTTTTATTTTATATTCAATGAATCACACTAAAAACACCTAAGTACAAAACATGTATAAAATTAAATTGAGTTGCCAGTTTTAAATAAATTATTTGCTTGGCAGTCTGGGATATTGTAAATAAAGTGATTTTGCAAATAAGCCAAAAAATTAGTTTTGGAAAGATTTCTGTTAGTTTATAGTAAGTGATGTTATTTCTTTTTATTATCGAAACTTTCTCATAATTTTTTTACACACGCAAGTATATTTATTACTTAAATAATCTCAGTTTATATTTGAGAGACATTTTGCGAAAAAAAGGCTGTTCTGATTTTGCGATTTGTAACAGAACCAAATTTTTTCAAATTAGAACTGCCATATGTTAAGCTAGTTTAGTTGTCTATATACCGGTAAACGTGAATACAGAGCATTATGCAAAATTAGTTTATAAATATTCTAGTAATTTCAAAAGCGTAACATATCTACCGTTTTGAAACTTTAACCATCTTACAAAAATATATCTGCATGACATATACAATATATTGCAAAAAATAAATGCATCCATGAAAAATTTAACTACAACCGCGAAACTCGACATGCAAATGCAGTTTTATGAGTTTTAAAAATAATTAAACTGTCAGCGCCAATGAGGTCATAGGACTCATGCCACGCGCATTTATCGGCCAGCATATAAAACGGATCGGGCAACATATAAAACGGCCGGTGTCTCATTAACGAGTAATTGGAACTAAATTTTCGGCTTTGATACAGCTAGTTGTATACAAAGATGTCTTTGAAAAGTACTAGCCGGCGCTACAAACAAATATCTGATTTAGAGGGAGGTCGCACGATTGGCCAACGGGAGGCGAGTTGGGCCAACACATCTGCTATTTGCAACATTTGTCGAAGCGATATAGTAGTTGTACGGTGTTGGCAACAGTGTATTTAGAGAAGGCACATGTAGCCGTAAGAGAGGTTCAGGGCGCCCCAAACAGACAACTTATCAAAGAGTCAGGAGAAGCACAGCATCCACACCAATGACGTCGCTATACTGTATACTGGCATTTGAAGGCATTTGTCATTATCCATGTATCCTGTATCAAGGATTCTATTGGAAGACGACCATTAAAGCGACTACCACTAACCCCTCAATATAAGCAGTGTCGTCTAGATTAGTGCCGATCGCAGTTAATCTGGATAGTGTTCCATTGGAGACGTGTTGTCTTTAGCGACGAATTCTGCATTTATTTCAGTGCTGATGACCACCGCATAAGTGTGCGGAGGAGGACTGGCCAGCGTTCCGAGTCTGCATTTGCTGGCGAGAGGCACACAGCCATCACGAGTGGTGGAAACGTCTGGGAAGGCACCTTGTGAGACAGCCACTCTGATTCAGTTGTGATGCAAGCCAATAAGTCCGGAGACAATATTCTGCTGCCGATTGTTCTGCCTATGTAGTAAAGCTGCCCAGATTCAATTTACCAACAAAACAACATTCTACCACATTCTGTACGACTTTCTCACCAATACTTTTGAGGATATAATACCCATATATATATATATATATATATATATATATAACATTAAGAACAACAAGTGAGTTTCAAATTCGAAATTATCACTTACTCAAAGCGACGACAGAAATCAAAATACCACTCAGGGACAGGCGCAAAGCTGCTCACATCTCCAGAGTAGGAAATATCCGAGTGAAAAGGAAGAAATGTCAAAACTTTGAAACGGGAGATCCAAATGCGTTGCATATAATGGCAGGGGAGGGTGGCGACTCCCCTTCCCGTTTAAAGCAGCTTTTACAGCCCGGGCAACGCTCACGGAACCAATACAATACAATGGACAGTCCCGTACATGTGCATAGACAAAGGCACCCGTATACACGAAGAACAAGAACAACATCGACGCAGAAGGAATGGACGCAAAATGAAAAACGATCCAAGTACCAGAGCCTATATATCAACACTTACGCATGCGTGCCAACACGCCAGTATCGCATAAATCATAAAATTCCAACCAATTCCCGATGGAAACGGCTAAAGTTTTCTTTATTACCGAAAAAGGAATTATAGCATGCCCGCAAGAAATAAATAGGATAGTGTTTTTTTAAAGCTTCGGTTACGATTTTTTGATTACATTTATTGCAATCCCTTTTGAAAGTGTTATAAGCCAGATTTCTCTTGAAATGGCCGACAAGGATGTTTCTGAAGACATTCTTAGTAAGGTTTGTCCTCCAATCTATAAGATGGCCAATCTTGATTTTGTAAAAATCGCGTTTGTCGTATAAAGTTGTATAAGTACCATATCGTTGATGTCTATTTATTGATATGTCCAAAAAATTAACTGCACCATTCTCGTCAACTTGGTTTTCGATCAGTTCCAATTCTCCTGGATAAAAGGTGAAATCGAAGTTAGTTGTGTCCTCAAAACACCCCAAAAGCACGTCGTCCACATAACGGAAATATGGCATTTCATAAAGAATATGGGTGCCTTTTTCATAAGTAGATAGATAAATATCAGCCAGAATGGACGAACATGCTCCCCCCATGGGTATTCCTTTAATTTGTTGGTAATAGCCATTTCCGTCATGTAAAATATTCTCTTTTAGCACTAATTCCACGAGATCCAAGTATCTACGAAATGTGATAAACACCTTTAGGTCATATTCTTCATGTAAATTCTTCAGTATTAGGTACAGCTGTGTTAAGTCAATATTGTTAAACAAATCTCGAAAGTCATAGCTTTTAAATCTGGTGTCCTTGTGACAAAATTTGAGGCGATTTATGACCTCTTGTCCGTTTTTAATCATAACAGTATTTTGTTTATTAAGATTAAACATAACATGTTTAAGGATATTCAAAAGCTTCAGATTTGCTTGCGTTAGGTAAGTTCCACATCCAACAGTGACTGTGCGGAATTTGACCGGTACTTTGTGCAATTTAGGGATAAGAATTAAATATGGAAACTTGACAGATTTCAATTCTATTCCTATACGTTTGTATAATGCCCTTATCCTGTTACCAAGATCGCACCATGTATACTCAATTGTCCAATAACGGTAGTGTTTTGTCTAACAGGATAAGGGCATTATACAAACGTATAGGAATAGAATTGAAATCTGTCAAGTTTCCATATTTAATTCTTATCCCTAAATTGCACAAAGTACCGGTCAAATTCCGCACAGTCACTGTTGGATGTGGAACTTACCTAACGCAAGCAAATCTGAAGCTTTTGTATATCCTTAAACATGTTATGTTTAATCTTAATAAACAAAATACTGTTATGATTAAAAACGGACAAGAGGTCATAAATCGCCTCAAATTTTGTCACAAGGACACCAGATTTAAAAGCTATGACTTTCGAGATTTGTTTAACAATATTGACTTAACACAGCTGTACCTAATACTGAAGAATTTACATGAAGAATATGACCTAAAGGTGTTTATCACATTTCGTAGATACTTGGATCTCGTGGAATTAGTGCTAAAAGAGAATATTTTACATGACGGAAATGGCTATTACCAACAAATTAAAGGAATACCCATGGATGGAGCATGTTCGTCCATTCTGGCTGATATTTATCTATCTACTTATGAAAAAGGCACCCATATTCTTTATGAAATGCCATATTTCCGTTATGTGGACGACGTGCTTTTGGGGTGTTTTGAGGACACAACTAACTTCGATTTCACCTTTTATCCAGGAGAATTGGAACTGATCGAAAACCAAGTTGACGAGAATGGTGCAGTTAATTTTTTGGACATATCAATAAATAGACATCAACGATATGGTACTTATACAACTTTATACGACAAACGCGATTTTTACAAAATCAAGATTGGCCATCTTATAGATTGGAGGACAAACCTTACTAAGAATGTCTTCAGAAACATCCTTGTCGGCCATTTCAAGAGAAATCTGGCTTATAACACTTTCAAAAGGGATTGCAATAAATGTAATCAAAAAATCGTAACCGAAGCTTTAAAAAAACACTATCCTATTTATTTCTTGCGGGCATGCTATAATTCCTTTTTCGGTAATAAAGAAAACTTTAGCCGTTTCCATCGGGAATTGGTTGGAATTTTATGATTTATGCGATACTGGCGTGTTGGCACGCATGCGTAAGTGTTGATATATAGGCTCTGGTACTTGGATCGTTTTTCATTTTGCGTCCATTCCTTCTGCGTCGATGTTGTTCTTGCTCTTCGTGTATACGGGTGCCTTTGTCTATGCACATGTACGGGACTGTCCATTGTATTGTATTGGTTCCGTGAGCGTTGCCCGGGCTGTAAAAGCTGCTTTAAACGGGAAGGGGAGTCGCCACCCTCCCCTGCCATTATATGCAACGCATTTGGATCTCCCGTTTCAAAGTTTTGACATTTCTTCCTTTTCACTCGTATATATATATATATATATATATATATATATATATATATATATATATATATATATATATATATATATATATATATATATATATATATATATATATATATATATATGCTAAAATTATATACACAATTAAATATTAATTGTAAGTTTTTTAAATTTCCTTACGTTACTTTGGTTCCTAAATTCCACAAATCTCCTCTCAGTTTTAGAACAGTCACTTGTGGACATAATACCTTTACCACTACAGCTAGTAAGTACTTGCTTAACTGTTTAAATCGAATTAATGAATCTCTTAAATTCAGGAATTCAGGATATTTCATTTTGAACAATAGTTTTGATTTAGTTAATCATCTTAGCAAGTTTCCACAAATTCTTGGTTTCCAAACCTTTGATTTTAAAGACCTATTTAATAATATTGTCATTAAAGATTTACATAAAGTTATTATCTCTCTTTATCATGACTATATATCTTCCAATCATGTTGCTTTCAATGTCAAAAATTTTCCTATGCTCTTGCACTTTGTGTTATACAACAATTATATTATCCAAGGCGATAACATTTATTTACAAACATCTGGTGTACCACAAGGTGGCTGTAGTATTAGTATACTAGCTAACTTATATCTTTATTATTATGAATGTCATTTTAACTCTAATTCATATATTATATATAGATATGTTGACGACTTAATTTGTATTATCATTGATGATTCCTATCCCATTAATATTGATTTTTACCCGTCTAACCTTGAATTAATTCCTAATGAGCCTTGCGTTAGTCAAACTGTTAATTTTTTAGACCTAAATTTAGATACCCTCAATAATCAAGTAATCACCAATCTATATGATAAAACAGATTCTTACAACTTCACTATCATAAAGCTGCTATCATATCATTCTTGTAATTCTATTCAATTGTTTAGAAACATCATTTTAAACCAGCTATTTCGAATACATCGACTTTCTGATCCTCAGTTTCACTTTCTCCACATCAATAAACTTAAACGCATTTGTCAAAATTACCAATACCCGGAAGTATTTGTAAATAATATTATTAATAATTTCAAATATGCCACGTAACGGTTTTACACATGCATTATTTGTCTTTGACTGGTTTACTCATTTTTGAAAATTCACCCATTCTTATCACCTCACTTTCCACTTGGCCTGAGTCTGATACTGTTTGCTATTTTCGAATGACTATTTTCCACTTGTCAAGAGTCCTATACTGATTGCTATTTTTGAGGATCTCCATGCATATTATGTGTCGTTAAAGTGTATTCATTCCGGTGCCCACTCGCATTGACGAAGTGAGGTGAAATGCTCAGTCACTAGTTTATCTTACACGTGGTGCTATGCTTTTGATTTCGTGTTTCAGTTCGAGGAGGTATTGTTTTTCAGATTTGTATAATC
The DNA here is from genome assembly GCA_951213105.1 of Amaurobius ferox. Classification (NCBI taxonomy): domain Eukaryota; kingdom Metazoa; phylum Arthropoda; class Arachnida; order Araneae; family Amaurobiidae; genus Amaurobius; species Amaurobius ferox. The sequence continues at coordinate 51,900,431 of OX578134.1, forward strand.
CATTTGATTTATTTTTCTCCTTCCACTAGCCAGTAGACAGTTCCAATGGTGTCTATAGTTAAATACTATCGCCATTGTCAGAAACTGGCTATTCTATCGGTTTTAATTCGAATTGTATGGCTGTCCTGATGAGAATGCAATTTCGAACTAACCGCCATTTTTTGTGGGGTTTCAATTGATTGTTATCTATTTTTAATCTCTTATCTTAAGCTGATTGTTATTGCCTATTCTCATTTTTGCCGAGTTTTATTTTTATATACTTTTAATTGTGATTTTTGAATCCTAATATTCTTCTCATCCCCCTTTCCATTGTAGTGATATGTTACCTTCTCTCTTTATCCTTAGTCTTGGCCTATAGTTACTCATTTGTAACAGATATGCTAGAGATGGGTTTTTTTGTACATACAGTAGTTTATGCATTATTTTCGATTAAAATCCTTTAATTTTTATTTATATATATATATATATATATATATATATATATATATATATATATATATATTGTTCTTGTTATTTTGTTACATTTTCTCAACCTTTAGTCACAAAGATATACTTCCAATTGCGAAAATGTTTTAAAATATATTATCTTAGAAATAGAATAAATCAATGAATACATTTTTGAAGGAAATACGAAATACACATTTTTATACGGTCCCCAGGTCCTACCAATTATATTTAAGAAAATCATCGTCATACATATTCATGCAAAAAAAAAATCGTCCTTTTACGATCAAAATTCATAGAGTTATGAAGCATTAAACTGTATGGCGTAAGTAGCTTTTTCCGCCATAAAAATGTCCCGTTTCAGGCAATCAAACAATCAGGGTCCGTATTGACCATTTCTCCAGGCAACCAACCAATCAGGGGCCGTAATGACTATTTCTCAGCACAAAAAGTGCTCCAAATTTAAACAGCTATAAGTCGACTATAATACGGAGGAACATTAAGTAAAGAGGATATGAAAGGATATATCAGACTAAAGGAAAACAATGCTACAATATAAGACAAAATGATCTAAATTTTAAATTTCAGTAATACACATGAATTTATCAATATTCAAGAGTGATGCATAAAAATCAAGTTCAAACATCAAAGGATTATCAAACTCTGGTGGCTCAATATATTAAAATGACAAAAAATAACAATATATATATATATATACTTTGGAGTATATATATATATATATATATATATACTCCAAATTTAAACAGCTATAAGTCGGTCAATTTTGGTCGTAAAATGATGACTTTTTTTTATTTTGCATAAAATTGTATGAGGATGATTTTCCTAAATATAATTGGGGGCCTGTATAAAATTTATATTCCGCATTTCTTTCAGAAATGTATTTATTGATTTAAACTGTTTCAAAGATAATATATTTTAAAATCATTTTTGCAATTGCAAGTGTATATCTGTTACTAACGGTTGAGGAAATAGCCATTGGGCACCGAAAGCACTGGACACATTGTATATTTTAATACAATTTTCGCTTGAAACATTTTCAGATTTTGTTATTTCAGGGGACAGATATCCGTAACCACTGTTTTCAGCATTTTCAGGCACCGATATCACTGGACACTCTGTTGTTGTTGTTGTTGAGACCCAGACCGTCCGACCTAACAGAAAGGTGTAGGGTAACTGTTTGGACGGCCGGGAAGTGCCACCCAATTTGGACCGGAACCCAGTGGGGGAGGCATCCACAGGGACCTTACCCTCCTTCCCCTACCACCAACCTCTCAGAATGACTTACGGACCCACATGTTTAACGTGATCGTACTCCGCGTGAACACGGCGGCAGTTTTGGCAGTGGCTGGAATCGAACCCGGGCCTACCGAGTGCAACTCCAGCGCGCTAACCAATGGGCCACCGCGCCCACTGGACACTCTGTGTATATATATATATATATATATATATATATATATATATATATATATATATAAATATATATATATATATACATATATATATATAAATATATATATATATATATATATATATATATATATATATATATATATATATATATATATATATATATATACATATATATATATATACATATTATTCGTGTTCTAGAGGTCCCAAAATATATAGATTCTTCGACAGCACGATTTCAATACTTTCCCTACGCATTACCATGTACGATTATAGGTAAAGTAAAAAGCCTTGAAATTGCATTAAGCAGACAATTTTTCTGAAACTTCATCTCCAGAAATTTATATCATGCAGTTTATTTTGGAGTACAGTCTAACTTAATTATATACGTTTATACTGCAAGGTGGATCCTTCCGTAATAAAATTATAGTTCATAAATGTATAGAAATATCATCAATGTATGGCAATAATAAAGAATGAATAAACATTTGAATAAAATCGGAAAACACTGATTTTATATTGGAAAATTAACAGCTATAATTGCAGTATATATATTTTTTAATTTATTGATTGCTTATATCATAACACTTTCAACGAGTCAAATGCTCACTGGTATATTTTGTTTTCTTTTTAAACCCTTGAGAATAACCCAAGAAAATAAAATAAGTCGTCCTAGAGAGCAAATTTTGTTTATAACACCTTTGTGTTATACCAGCCTTTTTTGTTTACAACACATTTATTCTTTCTCGGAATTCGTTAATTTTGAAGTTGATTATTTCAGCTTCCGTATGTAGAAACATTTTTATTTTACGATTTAACGTTTTTCTTATCTATAGTTGCTTTAAATTACATTCGGACTAAAAGCTAAATAAAATTTTGCAGTGCATATCAGATTTTGCAAAAGTTTTGCATAATTGTAAAAACATGAAAATTATCTTCAAAATAAATTTTAATTTTTGCACTTTCACATCACTATTTGTTGCACATCACTATTTATTTGTTGCATAATTTTTAAATTATTTTCTAAACCAGAAATTAGTAATGGATCTTCAATAAAAGGATATTACAGCTATAAAAATTCAATGAAATCTAAATCGTATTTGAGTGATTAACACGCTAAATGCTTCTTGACATAAGCCTGTAACGTACGGCCGTGAATGAATTCAACCGGGACGAATCAGAACGTTAGATTTATGAAATTGATACTTTTTATCGGGTATAAAGATCAAATTAAATTGTCTTCGAGTATTAGTAATTGTGTTTAGTTGCTTTCATCCTGCGAAAAAGGTAATGAGCTCAATCGGAAAATTAATTTTGATTAATTTATCGAACTTAAATAAAGAGGTTGGTAGTTATATATATTTATATTTAGTATAAACGATAATATATTTTGGATTTAACAGATATGTCCACAGGATTATTACAACCATGGATATGATTAATATTTTCAAATTATTTTTTAATTCTGTAACTTCTTTTAAATTCATATAATTCTTATCTGTGTATTCTTATTCGTATTGTATTATTGCAACGCGATAAATTAGTAGAAGAACATATATTGCAATTATTTCAAAATCGTCATTTTGATATATATATAATGTGTAAACTTCATATTTTTTATAAATGTGTTTTTAAACGAAACCAGGATGGCTCTGAAACATATTTTACATCACGATCAACTTCGGGTGCAACGGTTTTAACATTGTAAGTAAGTAAATAACAGCGAAAGTAAACATGATTTTAAATCTCGCTCGTTAAATACTCAATATAACTAAGTTGCAATGCAATAGAATATCTGTAGAGATTTTTAAAACATTTCAATAGCTGGCCTAAGCACTTATCTGTAGTAAAAAACTGTTACTTTTCCGTTTTAAGGATACTGTTAAATATGAATAAAGGATTGATATATTTCTACAAATTTCATTAAGAGCCTAATATGTGAACAATATGGCAATTTACAAACTATTAATTTCCAAAATGTTTTATATAATTTTCATATAAACAAGGAAATGCCACTATATGTTTCATATATTTTAAGTTGTATCTCTGAGAATACAAAAAAGAAATTACGGCGATGATAAAGAATTAATGCTCCTATAAATATGTGGTTTTACACTAAAATGAAATGAATTTTAAAATTTTACAATCAAAGATACGATTTAGCAGACACACGTATACAGCGATTTATATATACTGGAACGTTTCAGCATTTATGATTAAAAATGGTTTCATGTTTTATATCAGATTTTTCACTGAGAATGGAATAAACTGCTTAGAAGAAAAACCATGTTCGGAGATCCTTTACTAAAGATTCTTTGTAAGACATTTTGTAAAACAAACGAACTGTTTTCCAGTTTACATTGGATAAATTGATCGGTAAGGGGGGGGGGGGGAGGGGGTTACGGATTTGCAGCTCAAACTTTGTTCCTGACATTATTTCCAAATACCATATGTTTTATAAAAATTTCTGTTTCAAGTAATAAGACCCGCTTGGTAAAATTTTAGAGCATTTTTAAAGTCGAAATAAATGAAGGTACTGTAAACTTTTAGAAAGAGACGTTAAATAAACACGTCGAGTAAAAACAATTCGAATTTATTCATTATAGTTTAAAATATAATTACAGATTTATTTATTTGTTTAATAGACATTTTTTAATTTGGTGTTGAATGACATCTGTGATCGGGGTATATGGCTCAAATTAGAGCGTTAAAAAAATATGGACCAGCTTGAGAACGGACTGTTACGAAAAATGCATTTTGGATAGTTATATCTCCAAACCTAGTAAATAAAGATATAAACAATTTAAAATTCTTTTATCGGATATATGGTACAATTTATGAATATATAAATGTAATTTCAATATTCTAATATTTTTAACAATTTTCTTTTTCGGAAAACAAATATACGTGTGAAAATATGCAAAATTTGAATAACGTCTTCGATTGGGTATATGGCTGAAAAGGGAGCGTTACAAAAATATAGACTAGCTCTAGAACGGACTGTTACGAAAAAAGCATTTTGGATGTTTACATCTCCAAACCTAGCAAATAAAAATATAAACAATTTATTCTTCGTTTGTCGGAAATACGGTACCATTTACGAATATACAAATATAATTCCAATATTCTATTATTTTTAACAATTTTATTTTTTCGAGAAAAAAAATGTCTGTGCGAAATTTTGCTTCACTTGTGTTATTTACTTGCACTCAAAATATCTTCGAAACTATAAAAGATAGATAAAAAGAGTAAGCAAGAAAATGTCCCATTTCTAAATCAATAATTTCATTACAGAGCTCTTAAAGTTTTCGAACTATAGTCTTGTGACGATGAAGAAGATTGAAAATTTCCAACTTTTGAAGATTTTAATGCTTATATCTAAAAAAATAAAAAATATATCTATGATTTCAGATGTGTTCATATTTTTCGAAATATAGATATTTTGAACTATTTTGAAAATATAGTTCAAATTCTGGTATTTTAGAAAGCTATGAACAGTGAGCGATTATTCTGAAGATCAATCATAACTCTATGAGGATATATTACTGGCCTTCGATTTTGCAATACTTATTCACGCAAAACACTATTTCGGCTCCATCAGAATGGCGTCACCGACGTTTTTTTTGTCTAAAACGTTATCTATAATAAAAATTATCCTCATTCTCATTTTAAATAAAAAAATTACATAAGAAATCAGCAAAGGTTTTATTTTAAATTTTAAACTTATTTTGAGTGCCTAATATGTATGCAATCTCAAACTACTTACAAGTCATATGAATTTATTTCATATTATCATTTTAGATCAAATGTGATAATGTTATTTAATCTGACCGAACAAAAAGAATATTTTTGACACAAAACTACCTAACAAAGATTATTATTACGAAAATGTGCTACAAGCTCGTGGTTTTATAAATTAAATAAAATATATATAACTGTGAGACCAGAAATTGTTCTCACATGAGACACTTTTATTTGAGTATTTATGGTGGCCAGAACGCCAAACAAAGCGTGCAGACTGGCTGGCACCGAAGTTTACGACAACGTGACGTTTAAGGTCAAAAGGACTATAAATTTAGGTGTGCAAGACCAAAGAGGCTGAGAGGGGACTTGCTATATGCGAAATGTAGCCATTGGGTTGAGAAGAACCAATGAGCGCCAAGGGGAAGAAGGGCGGAGCTACCCCCCCCCCCCCCCCGCCGAAGGAACCACATTTTGGATTAGAGGAAAGAAATCAGAGTTCGGAGACACACACCCCAGAGTTGTGGACGAAATACACGAGTTTCAGATATTGACAAAATGAGAGTACAGTAGCATACGAAAGACAACGAGGAGCAGAAATGAAGATCAGACATGAAAAGAAAATAATCACGAATTTTGACTTAAAGTACGAGTAGATCCTGAGTGTCCCGTAAAGGACTCTATGTGCGAGTGCATTAGTAGTACGAGGAGGAGCCACACACCACAGAGTTATGGCAGCATAAGACTGATGCAAGCCTCAGAACGATGATAAGCCCAAGATTAAACAGGAAGGTATGTTCTCTGATTGTTACCGGTCCTAGACACCATCGTAAAACTAATAATTCTAGTCGCATATCTCCCCTTGCTAAAATAATTAAATAAAATTTGATAATAATTGAAAATTAATATCGATGAAATTTAGTGTTATTGATAAATTGATGTTGCTTATAAATTATATTGTTTAAGTTTAAATAGTCTAATCTTTTTATATTAATTAATAATGCTTTTCAGGACTTACACAAAAGGTAAAAATAATTGGAGGGTTTATTGCGGCACAACAACGAGCGATGTACGATTTAAATGTTAATTCCACTAATGAGTTTTAACGGCCATGTCAACGATAAATAATATAATTAATAATATTTAAAGGTTAAAATAAAACTTGTTCTTCTATTTTATTTTATATGCCACAATAACCGGGTACGATTTTTCCAACATATACTTGTTTATCAACATTTATCGATATTCATTCCACCATTTATGCATATACGTTCCTAAATGTATACATATATATTCCTATATTTATTGCTCAAAATATTTTTTCAATTTTTATAGCAAAAAGTTCTTTTCTAGAAATCATTTTCTAAAGATTCTTTATCAGATTTTTGTAAAATGTAAGTGGTCGTATTTCACTTTCACCGGATATATTTAAGATGGATCTGGTTTTTTTTTTCTTTTTATGGATTTTCAGTTCAAACGTTGTTCAGGGTCTTTCCTTCTATTAATCTAGATCAAGAAAGTAACGTTCACTTTAATTAATGAATAATCTGTTTTATAAACACGTAGAGATTTTAAAACTTAACTAAATGAATATACAATTTTTTTTGTAAGTATAGACACAATATCACTACTGCATAAAATAGTCTCGATAGCAGTCGAATGTAAAATCTACTTACAGATTGATTAATTGATTATAAATATAATGTTTGCTGCATTATATATAATAACAATAGAACGATGCATCTGGAATATGGATGCAGGTAACATCAAATTCAATTTCCAAATCGCTTGTTTTAAACTAAAATCATTCTCAATATGCTAACAACAAGCCCAAATAACAAAATGAGAAACACAATTGCCCATATCTTCCGCAAACAACGTAATTTTATATTTCAAATACTCCATTTTGACCGCTTATATAAAATGGACTAAATGGCTTCCACCTATGATCACACATAAGGACGTTTCTTAAAAAAAGACGTTTCTTAAGAAAGAAAGAAGAATCAAAATATATATCCAGAATCTCCAGAAGTGCTTTTTTTAAAGCCGAAAACTCACACATTATGCACAAATTCCTACCCCTCTTTACAGTGAATCTGATAAGGAGGATGGATTCCCGGTTCTGTCAAAGTGAAGACGGTCCATTTCGATGACTGAATGCAATTACTTAAACAACAATAACAAACAGTAAAATCACTTGCGAAATTAAACATATATATATATGTATCTATATATATATATATATATATATATATATATATATATATATATATATATATATATATATACATAAAGTGTATGAAAGGAGTCATCACTCATTAAGAACGGTTGGAGGGCAGTTGACGTGATACGAGCTACAACTGAGTGGGACTGACGTCAATGTTTTGAGAATAGTTTCAGCTGTTTTCTAAAATAAGATAAGGCATTGTTTCGAGAATTGTATCGGCTGTTTTGTGATATTAGTGGAGCAATATGTGATGTCTCTGTATATCGTTTATGTTTACTCTGTGCTTTTTGAATAAATGTGTAATTTATCTAGAAATGTGGACTCATTCTTGTATTCTGAATGTACACCCGCGATTTCCGAGGATATGCCATAACAATATATATAAAAAATAAATAAGTGTGGCAGATTTGTCCCACGAATTCGGTTCAAACATTGCTATAAAGAATGTGCTTCTATCTTTCCAATGGTTTCAAGACGGAAAGTTTGAGATAACAATTTAGGTCGGAAAGGAATCGATTTATGTGAATATTGGCATAAATCTGGAAAATCATAAAATAACTAAAAACTGAATTCAAAATTACAAAAGAAAATCGCCGAGATACACCTATTCTTGTCCTGAAGTACCTTTGTACCGAATTTCATGATCGTACGGCGTTTGGATTTCCCACCACCGACTGCACAGACAGACAAAAAGAAAGATACACAGACATTTTCCTTTAGTATGTAAGCTATAATGTAATACAATTTGTAAAAAATGTAATGTTCCTCATACTAATGTTACTCATACTCAAACAAATCGTTTTGAAAAATATTTATGATCAATGGCAGTATTCCTGGAACAAGCAATCTCTTAATAAATTGCACCAGGTAAAGTCCTTAGTACAAAAATGGACAAGTTTCTAATGTAGGAAACTTGAGGAAATTTTAACTCGTCTCCGCAATTGTCACTCCGTTCCACTTATAGTCACTTACAAAATAAGATAAGGCATTGTTTCGAGAATTGTATCGGCTGTTTTGTGATATTAGTGGAGCAATATGTGATGTCTCTGTATATCGTTTATGTTTACTCTGTGCTTTTTGAATAAATGTGTAATTTATCTAGAAATGTGGACTCATTCTTGTATTCTGAATGTACACCCGCGATTTCCGAGGATATGCCATAACAATATATATAAAAAATAAATAAGTGTGGCAGATTTGTCCCACGAATTCGGTTCAAACATTGCTATAAAGAATGTGCTTCTATCTTTCCAATGGTTTCAAGACGGAAAGTTTGAGATAACAATTTAGGTCGGAAAGGAATCGATTTATGTGAATATTGGCATAAATCTGGAAAATCATAAAATAACTAAAAACTGAATTCAAAATTACAAAAGAAAATCGCCGAGATACACCTATTCTTGTCCTGAAGTACCTTTGTACCGAATTTCATGATCGTACGGCGTTTGGATTTCCCACCACCGACTGCACAGACAGACAAAAAGAAAGATACACAGACATTTTCCTTTAGTATGTAAGCTATAATGTAATACAATTTGTAAAAAATGTAATGTTCCTCATACTAATGTTACTCATACTCAAACAAATCGTTTTGAAAAATATTTATGATCAATGGCAGTATTCCTGGAACAAGCAATCTCTTAATAAATTGCACCAGGTAAAGTCCTTAGTACAAAAATGGACAAGTTTCTAATGTAGGAAACTTGAGGAAATTTTAACTCGTCTCCGCAATTGTCACTCCGTTCCACTTATAGTCACTTACTTTTAGGAGAAATTCAACCCTTTTGCAATGGTTGTTAAACCTCAGCAAGTCTCAAACATATTTTAATTACTTGTACTAAATATAAAAAACTTCGTTTTAAGCATTTCATGAATTTCACTATAACTTCGGCAGAATTGAGTGGAAAAAATCTTTATTTGGGGTTGTTCCCATTATTTTGGGGCATCGGTTTTCCATCATTTTTAACTTCACCTTTTATAGCCGTTTAGCTATGTTTCATCTTGTTTACATTATTGCAAATATTCCATTGTCGTATTTTATTCATATAGTATCACTCTTTTAAATTATACATTTGTTTTCAGCCCATGATAATATATGCATTTCGGTACCATATGTCTGACATAGCATATCCTCTTTGGAACATGTGCCACAAAACACTAACCTACCTACCATCCTCATACTAAATGTGATATACCTTATACTAAATGTGATATACCTCATACTAAATGTGATATACCTCATAATTTTTTTTCTTAAGACTCAGATTACGCTGTTTCTTCATTTTCTGATCCATATTTGTAAATAGTGCCTTTTAGTATTGGTGCACCTTATTAATTTCTATAGATATTTCAGTTAAAACAATTATAACTCAAAATAGTTTCAACTTTAAAAAAGGAAAGAGTTATTTTTTCTATTGCTTCACAAAAATTAGATAATAAAGTAAAAGTTGAGATTTTTTATAAAACATTTTGTAACAAAAAAGTAGACGTATTTTCGCTGTCATTGGGGAAATTTAAGAGAACTTTTGTGTTTTGTTTTTTACTTTCTGTACATTTCCAATTTAGCCATTGTTTTTCAACTTTGTTTCCGAATTGTTTGTCACATAACTTTTAATGAAGCAAAAATAGTTATTATTTCTGTAACTGGGGGATCCATCTCCTACTCGCTATGCTCGCCAATTTCAGTAACTCTCTTCGCGAGACGGGAGGCTTCGTTTCTCACTCGCTGATGCTCGCTGAGTTTACTTCGCAAGCACTTACGTACAGTCTGTACCCTAGTGACCATCCATTGTAACTGGCATTCACCAATCCTGGGGTTCGTTTCGCGAGTTCTTTCAATATGGCCGGCACTCATGGCAGCCTACATGGCGCACAACGATCGCCTCGCTGAATCTCGCTAAATCCCGGGCCTCTGCGCTCCATTTTCTGCCGCTCATTATTCGGAGCTCGCCGCGATAGTGATACACCCGTTGGGACATCGCCCACTTATTAACTGACTCTCATCAACTCCATTAACTCGCTTTGAGAACAATTTCTTCAAAATCGGACACTGGTTCCCAGTTTGCTACTCTCGCAAATCCAGAAACTTGTATCGTGAGTCGGGATGCTTCGTCTCCTACTTCTTGGTGCTCGCTGAGCCTGTATTGCGAACTCTTTTGTGCCGCCGTTATTACGAACGATTGCTTGTATTACGAACAAACGGCAAAATTTAAGGATTGTACATTTTGCTATTTGTTCCCAATACAGAGGCAAAATAGTATTTTACGTTTTCAGTATTAAGAGATTTATAACAATTGAATATATAATTGCTATACAATATAAAAGTTAAATATTAATCTCCATAACAACAATAGTTACGAAAATTTCTGTTTGTTTGTAAGAATGAAGAATAAGGAATATGATTGTCAACATTCCGAATTATTACAAGCTTACTAACTTACGCCGTATTCATGTTTAAAATTAAATATATATACTTATGTTTTTAGTGTTTCAATAACTCAGTACTAGACAATTTTGTAGCGTTTCTGCCAGAAACAAATCATAGAGAATCTGGCAATAGACTCGACCATTTCAATATTCGCCCGTTGAGAAGAGAAATGTTTATCGCATAAAACATTAATAACTCATTAATTAAATCAATATTTAAATAAAGGACACCGTCTTGCAAAAATTCAAATGTATAGATATCTTCTTCTTCTTCTTCAGTGGCCTGACAGCCCAGGATGGGCCCTTGCCTTCCGCAGTATAGAACTCCAGGCTACCCTATCCTTGGTCAAAGACCTCCAGTTCAAAACTTTTAAAATCTTAAAGTCCTTTTCCACACAGTCGAGCCATCTGAGTTTAGGTCGTCCTCTTTTACGGGTGCCGAATGGTCTGGCCGAGAAGATATTTCTTGTTGCACGGCTTTCGGCCATCCTGCACAGGTGACCTACCCATCTAATTCTCTGAATCGTGATGTAATTGACTATATCTGGTTCTTTAAATGACTTATAAAGTTCAGAGTTAGTTCTTCTTCTCCAGATGTTGTTACAATTTAAGCCACCAAAAATACCTCACAAGATTTTTCTCTCAAAAACAGAAATTATATCTTTAACTTTTTCTGTCATTGCCCAAGTCTCAGCAGAGTAGGTAAGAATGGGTCTGATTAAACATTTGTAGATTATAATCTTCGTTTTTCTGCTGATAAAGTCAGACTTTAAGTACCTTTTAAGTATAGATATATGAGTACAAAAATTTGAGGTGTTGCTATTCCTAGTCTGTCCAGGACGCAGACTCTTAGCTGACATATTCACACATTCTTCATTTTACAATAGATATTTCTTAAAGAGAATTTTAAATCAAAAAACGGTTTATATCAGTGAGTTCAAATAATATTTATCTGCAAATGTACCTAATTTCGTACTTTTGTATTTCATAATTTTTGTGGTACGTGATAGAGAAACTCAAGAGACGCGAAATTTTTCAAACAGTGACGACTGCGTCGGTGTCAGCTACTTTAATTTATATAGAGATATAATCGTTTATAAAAACCATTAAAACCTTTAAAACAAAATGAAATATATGGTACTCCAGCCTCCGAAAAGCAGGCAACAAGTATATATACTGAACGAAATTTTGAATTCGTAGAATGTAACGACTAATATCTTTAATTACCCACATTTATAATCAATCTTGCTCTGTAGGTAATAATCTGGCAGCGGAGGGAATCGAACTCGGGCTTACCGACTGCAATTCCCGGTCGCTAATCACTGGGCTACCACGCCCTATCATGTTGGTGTGCATATGTCTCGGTACCTCGATTTAAATCACAAATTCTAAAAGTATGAAATCGCAATTTATTTTTTTAAATCGTATGTACAGACTTTAACATGTAAACACACACTCTGTGTAAAAAAAAAAAACGTGTATTATTTGCTAAAAAATTGACTCAAACCACTGAAAATTGTAACTAAACATGTATCGATATGTAATTTACAAAAATAAATGCACTTCGTATTAATTTACAATAACTCTAATAGTTTTTATAAATAAAAAATATATCTTAGACCATTTATATCGGATGATATAAAACATATGACCAATATCCTCTGGGATAGATGACCATCATCACAAAATAAAAATTACCGCAACTAAATGCATTTTTTTGCTTTTATATATTATTTCTTCATCTTGACAATTAATTTGCCACTTTTGGCAAAAGTTTAGCCAGTAGTACAGCCTTTATGTGTCCTGTGCAAAACAACTAGATCATAGGATCTAATCTTCTGTTTTCTTTGTTTAGTTCAATTTTGTTCAGTTTTCATCATTGCTGTCAATTTCATCCATACAAATAATTAACACAAAAAACTACCTCTAACACTGAACTCAGAAAAATTAATAGTATCATTTCTTTATTTATTATTATTAATTCTTCGACACTGCAGATTTCCTTTTAAATTGATTTTTTGCACTTGGAACTTTACATTTTTGTTAACACCCTTTTATTTCACTTTTGCTATACTTAGTTAAAGTTGCATTTATGCCATCATTAAATTCATACGTTCATTATGTAAAAAATAATTTATAAAACATCCTAAAAAGTATCTATTTAAAATTAGCCATTTTTCTCCATGTAACCAGTGGCTATCTGTTCGTAGGGCAGGATATATGGTCAATTCCACTTTGTTATTCTGAAACAGTTAGTCAACATTTAAAAGTGTATTTGTCCTTAGTCATTGTTTATCGTAAAGGTACAAGTAGTGAACTGTAACACGAATGATAAAGTGATGATTAGTATTTACCAGCAACGTTAGTGTTCCTCTCATTATTATTTTTCTTTGGTAAATATTTCTACTAAAACCATCTTATTTCAAAAATTATTTTTTGGACATTAAGATTGCTCATCAAGTGCGAAACTGCATGGACTACAATAGGTTTATGTAGAACATCTTGGATTTATGATGATTGTCTATCTTTTCCGAAATATCAACTTTCTCGGACTAAATATAAGTTGAAGATGTGTATCAACGAGAATATAATAAAATATCTATTTTACCACGCGCTGCAGTACAAGAAAGAGTAAATAGCTAAACAGTATTCTAAATGCAAGTTATAAAGATTAAATATCATACATTCACTGCAAGATAAACAATTTTCTATCACAAGTTTAGAAATGTTTCCAAAGATTTTTTTCTACATTTATTACTCGCAGTACTCTGTAGTTTTACAGAAAGACATAGTATTTTATGTCTTCACAGAAAAATAGATTTACCGGAAAAGAAGAAAGAAATATCTCTCGGGATCCTTTTCTAAACATTCTCTAGATACTTCTTTTCGAGATATTTATACAGATCTTATTTTTACATTTATTATACCCAGCATTTAAAAGTTTTACAGAGCGATGTACTGTTTTAGATTTCTCACAAAAAATAGATGTATCTGAAAAAAGGACCTGCAAGAACAGTTGCTGAGATCATTTTCTAAAGGTTCTTTATGCCTGGATATTTGTGACTTAAGCATTGTGGGATTGCTTTCATCGGAGATAAAGATTTTTATGCTTTAAACTTTTATAAATTTTTATCTCATGCATAGCCTTAGTTTTTGATACAAAGTTTAGCTTGTCGTTTGAAAGAATAGTATTAAATAAGATATATTTTTATTCATCAATTGTGTGATGTGATAATTATAATAGATGTTATTCAATATAAGTTACCCTGTACTTTAAGGAACGTGTCAAAAACATCATTACTATGTAAAACACACACACACACACACACACACACACACACACATATATATATATATATATATATATATATATATATATATAATATTAAAACACCGTGAAATACAACATTACAAAATCATCTGAAATCACACTTAAAAGGCGCAAAGCTGCACTAAAAAGAGGATTAAAATATTTTCAAAAAGAAAAGAGGTATGGATGGAAACAATATACCAAAAGATGGCCGGGGGGAGTTGTGACCCCCTCACCCCGGTTAAGCATGCTTTGCGTCGCGACAACACTCCCGGAGAGCCGGTATATTGCAAAAAAGAATACGAATGTATCAAATTGTAAGATGTAAATAGACAACATACTTTATTCAAACACTTTTTAAATATATTTCGAACATTTACTGTTGATGAATTTCGATAGGGCTGGATATCGACAATTATATCTTATATTTGTTTGTGTATGTTGTCTATTTACATCTTACAATTTGATACATTCGTATTCTTTTTTGCAATATACCGGCTCTCCGGGAGTGTTGTCGCGACGCAAAGCATGCTTAACCGGGGTGAGGGGGTCACAACTCCCCCCGGCCATCTTTTGGTATATTGTTTCCATCCATACCTCTTTTCTTTTTGAAAATATATATATATATATATATATATATATATATATATATATATATATATATGTATATATATATATATATATGTATATATATATATATATATATGCACGCACACATTGAAAATACACAAACGTTACTAAAATATGATTTATTTGCTGTTAAAGATCCTCGAAACGCACGATCCATCAAAACTCAAGATTCAAATTGTTGATACTATTGATTTTCCCTTTATAACAGCTCACTCAATAAGTCTCCGGTTTGACACATATATGGCAACACTGTTCACATATCCATATGATTTTTAGGTAGTACCAAACTTCAAACGACACGTGTCAAAATTTCATAACATTCTGACAATTAGTGTATAGGTTACAGTGGTTTTAGTGACCCGAGTTTTGTAATTTTCAAAACAATGGATAAAAATAAATTTCGTGTGTTGATTAAACATAGTTTTGCCATGGGGAAAAATACTGTTGAAGCCAAACAGTGCCTTGATACGCGTTATAGAGACTCTGCACAAAGGAAATCAAATATTATTGACTGGTATGCTGAATTTAAACGCGGTCGTATAAACACCGATGATGCCAAACGCTCTGTTCGCCCAAAATCGGCAGTTGTTCCGGAAAACATAAAAAAAGGCCACAAAATAATTTTGAAAAACCGTAAAGTGAAGTTGCGTGAGATAGCTGACACCTTAAAGATATCATAAGGTAGTGTGTTTACAATTTTACACGGAAATTTGAGCAGGCGTAAATTGCTTTCGAAGTGGGTGCCGCGTTTGCTCACACCAGACCAAAAGCAAAAACGCGTCGACGATTCAGAACGCTGTTTGGAGCTGTTCAAGTGAGATAAGAAGGATTTCTGGCGTCGGTCCGACAACTCTGGCCCCAGTGACTACTGGCTTATTGCAGACATCAAAAAGATGCTGCAGGGAAAGAAATTTGGCTCAAATGAAGAAGTGATTGCCGAAACTGAGGCCTATTTTGAGAGCAAAAACAAATCGTTCTACAAAAAAGGCATCGAAAAGTTAGAGAAGCGTTGAATGAATGTATCACGTTTGAAGGAAAATATGTTGATGAATAAAGTCGAATTTCTAAAAAAAATTATTTTTCTTAGTTAGACCGGAGACTTATTGAGTGTAGTAGTAAATACTTCGCATAATAGTAAAAGCATAAAGACTGACAAGCAAATACAAATTAAGTGTTAATTCCCAGTATATTGTGAATACGTGTAGAAGTACAAAATGTGTATCAAAATAATCTCTGGAGTAAGTTTTCTGCTCAAAAGAAAAATGTTCTTAATTTTCTTTTATATATTAAATTACTGGAAAAGTTAATATAAACCATTAAACATTTTATATAAAATAACTACTTTTGTAAGATGCTATAGCATATTTATTTTTTTAATAATTTTTTTCCTTTTTAGGAAAACGTTTTCCAAAATTTCATGTTCGACCATCCTAAAAATTAATAGATTTGATGATGCATGAAAACGTATAAAAGTTTCGATGAAATGCAGCGTTCTTAGGAAAGTACATATAGCTCTATAATATTTTGGAAGTAGCGTGTACCTTATAGAAAATAATCTAGACGCAGTCGATTGAACATGCTTGTAGCGCTCCTAGTGACAAAATGAGGAACTTGTGAAAGCTAGCTTCGAAACCAACATATATCACAAAAGTCCAATTACAAAAGAAACAGTGGTGTTTTATTGGTATACATCAAGACTTGGTTCACCAGAAACATTTACAGACATGTGTGATTTTAATAATAATATATATACTTTAAATAGAAGTGGCTGAAATGAAGTTATGTATTAACTTTTCATTATAATAATTACTAACATTAGTAATTGCTACCATATCAGCAATATCCACCATTACTTCTTTATGCGATGCCAATTCAACGCAATCACTGATTAAAGTCCGCACGTTTAACTTAAGTAAATTAGCAATTATTAACACTTGTATTAATTTATAATTGAAATTTCATACATTTACTATAAAATCACTCAAGGAGGAGAAAGCACTCCCGTGAGACCAGTTAATTTCCAACTTATTAATAAAACGATCTAATATATATTAAGATCGGCACATACCTTTGTATTTTGACCTCAATTTGCTTGTCTGCTGCTCTAATTGGATATCACTAACTGTCCCACTGGCATTCGTTTGACTACAATTTTTCTATTTTTTCACAAAACTCGTGACTTATTTTTCATTTGTAACAACTATCTCACTTTCTGATGCACTACATCAATTGTCATACGACATCAACTGTCTGATATATTCTGATATTGTCATACGACTTCAACTGTCTGATACATTCTAATTATTTTTTCATTGATCATCCTTTCCATACAGCATATCATTCGCCTCGAGTGAACATACGACCGTTTGCTTCCATTGGATGTACCTTAGTACGAGGTCGTATCGATGTTTCATTGGATTTGCAGTATCGAATGAAGCTTGGTTTAAGTTTTGGTCCTATGAAATTTTTTACATTTTTTAGGAAATTCTACAGGGAAAATGTATTTTTTATTTCGGATTTTTACTTTGTTTCAAAAATGTTTCTCCACGGAAATCCTAGACATCGCAAAACAATCGTTAACATTCTATATTATTTTGCAATATCTGCCGTTATTATTTATTAATTGTGCACAATGTCGCGGCATGTATTTAATATATTATGCAATTTGCAGATGTGATATATTTTAGTGTTTATTAATCTGAAGGAATAACATAACAAAGTTTTTATTTAATTTTAGATTGGGCTCAATTTAATTTGCCGAACATTATATGATGGAGGATAACTCAGCTTTACCACATGCGATGTTTCCAAAATTTTCTATTCGGTGTAAATCAAGCTTGCATTTTAAAATCATTTTGTACAATATGCGAAAGAGAAGCGAACGAGTAACTGGTGCAGTATTTCTGCAATAAGTGTACGATATGTTTACTAATTCCAATGTGTTTGGAATATGTAAGTTCATAAATTTCTTTTAATCACCATGTGTTTTAATTTTCAAATTTCCCCGCTTCAAATATAGCCATATAAATGCATCATATACCAGTATCTGCAGTTATTATTTATTATTTGCGCACAATATCACGGTATGTATTTAATATTTTATGCAATTTGCAGATGTGATATATTTTAGTGCTTATTAATCTGATGGAACAAAATAACAATTTTTTTTATTTAATTTTAGATTGGGCTCGATTTGATTTGCCGAAAATTATATCATGAAAGATAACTGAGCTTTAACACAAGCAATGTTTCCAAAATTCTCTATGTGGTGTAAATCAAGCTTGCATTACAAAGGCATTTTGTACAATATGCAAAAGAGAAGCGAGCGAGTAACTGGTGCAGTATTTCTGCAATAACTGTACGGTATGTTTACGAATTCTAATATGTTTGGAATATGTAAGTTCAGAATTTTTTTAAGCACCATGTGTTTTAATTTTATAAATTTCAAATTTCCCGAGCTTCAAATTTATTCATATAAATGCATCACATACCAGTATCTGCAGTTATTATTAATTAATTGCGCACAATATCGCGGTTTGTATTTAATATTTTAAACAATTTGCAGATGTGATATATTTTAGTGCTTATTAATCTGATGGAACAAAATAACAATTTTTTTTTTTTAATTTTAGATTGGGCTCGATTTTATTTGCCGAAAATTATATCATGAAAGATAACTGAGCTTTAACACAAGCAATGTTTCCAAAATTCTCTATTTGGTGTAAATCAAGCTTGCATTAAAAAGGCATTTTGTACAATATGCAAAAGAGAAGCGAAAAAGTAAATGGTGCAGTATTTCTGCAACAACTGTACGATATGTTTCGAATTCTAATATGTTTGGAATATGCAAGTTCAGAATTTTTTTAATCACATACCAGTATCTGCAGTTAATATTTTTAATTGCTCACAATATCGCGGTATGTATTATTTGTTATTTTATCGTATTTAATATTTTATACAATTTGCAGATGTGATGTATTTTAGTGTTTATTAATCTGAAGGAACGAAATAACAAAGTTTTTTATTTACTTTTAGATTGAGCGGCTCGACTTGATTTGCTGAACATTATATGATGACGGATAACTCAACTTTAACACATGAAATGTTTACAAAATATTATATTTGGTGTAAATCAAGTTTGCTTTACAAAGTCATTTTGTACAATATGCAAAAGAGAAGCGAGAAAGTAGCTGCTGCAGTATTTCTGCAATAAATTTACGATATGTTTAGGAATTACAATATGTTTGGAATCTGTAAGTTCAGATTTTTTATTTTTAAACACGATGTATTTTAATTTTATAAATTTCAAATTTCCCGCGCTTCAAATTTAGTACTATAAATACATCATATATCACCGGTCGCATTGGAACCTAACCGCAATGGAACTACAGAGAATATATTACAGTATAATTTAAGAATGTGTATCTGATATCGTCATAAAAACAACCAATTTTTTGGAAATATTTTTTCAAATGAAGTTGAGTTTAAAAATCTGTTAATAAAAATATGAAGGGTTTTTTTTAATAAAAGTAACAAATATCAGTCACTTCACTTCCAGAGATGAGATTAAAAAAAATTAGCCGCATATTTAAGGGCTTACATTCTTACATTTATTATTTGCTTCTGTTAACTTCACATTTATTATTCGCTGAGCTTTCGCGTTTTACAGAGAAGTACTTTTTATATATCTTCAGAGAAAGGTAGAATTACCTGAAAAGAATAAAGGACAACTTTTCAAGATCTTTTCTAAAGGTTTTCTATGTCTGATGTGCTTTTAAAATGGCGTAGCTTTATTGACTCTTTCATCGCGGATGTTTAAAAGGATTGGGCTTTATAACATTTAAATTTTTCTTTCCCAAAAAAAAATGATTTTGTTTCTTGGCTGAAAGAAGCTTTAAAAAAATAATAATGTTTCAATTAATAATCCATTTTAAAACTTTTTTTAATTTTCAAGATTTCAATTTACTGGAATGGATTACGGGTATTAGATTATTCTGAGTACGGGCATTAGATTATTCAGAAGAAAATATTTAGGTCTCAAAAGCAAACATAAAGATGCCATTATAAGTATGATTCAGTTATGTACCATTTCAATCGTGGAATTTAATTTTTCTATATATTTAAATTAGATGAGGGTCATTTCCTAGTTATGTTCTTAATACAAACTTTCTGCTCCCCAATGTTTTATTATTTTTATACATAATCTTTCGCATTTTTTAATTATCTTTGCTTTGGGTTTATTTGATGTTCTTATCAACAATTTTCAGCAAAGAAGGCGCTTATTTCATTATTGTCAAGTCTGTAAGGTAATTTTGTTATTTCCGTGTGTTTATAGTTTATCAAACCTTCACTCTTGCTCATCGTTCATATTGCCTTAATTATCTACAATCTTAATCAGGTCATTGTTCTTAATGTTTCAAATTATATAAGGGGGCATATGACCTTTAAACCTTCAAAAAATAAATTTTTCAATTTTATTTTATTCTGAATGTTTGAACATTTTTGAACTGTGCTGCAAAAAACCGCATTCTAAAATTCGCATTATTTCTAAAGTTATGAGCTTTTATGCAACATAGACTTTTGAAAATTCTCTCATGTCAGCCATCGCCGCCATTTTTAAAGGGACATCACTATTTGTTTACGTTTGCAGTTTGCTGTTTTGTCATGTAAATCTAATACTTTTTTCACCACTATGTCTTAATTATTTATTTAATTATTTCTGCAGCAGTAGGAAGGCAACTACTCACATCTACTGAACTGCTCAGCCCAGTTTGTTTATATTCTAGAGCCGTTAACTTGCTTATAACATGGAGAATTTCTTCTGAGTTTCTCAATTTCTTTTCATTATATTTTCTTACTTTTTACGATTGATTTGCTATTGATTTATGCGATTGATTTATGTTGTTTAATCATAACTTTGAACAAAAATACAGTTAATCTATTTTATAATTACTTATTACAAACTTCTTCACGTTTGCATATTTATTTGTGTAAACTTCAACGTACAAGACTGTTTGGTGCAATTTTTTAATATAAACTTTTTGCTTTATGCTTTCTAATAATGGATACACCGGCAACTGAATCTCGTTCTGGCAAAAGAACGAAAAGAAGACGATTTCAATGAAATATGTATGTAATTAAAAACAAAAACAATCCGAAAGTGTTCGAATGACAAAATTTTGATTCTACGCCTAAGCTAAGTGCTTCAAGTAAAAAAAACTGTTCAGCTCAAAAGATGAACTTTCACTTGATAAGTCACATATTTCATCTGAAGAACATTAATATAGAATGGTTGATGTATCAGTACTTTTCAAGAAGCTTGCAAATGTTTTGTACTGCAAAATATGTCATGGAACAATAAATATACGTGAAAAATCTTCAATGGGTTTAGCATCAACATTTCTTGTATATTGTGATAGCTGTGATGAACTAAAGTCTGTGAAAAATACAAAAATGCTTGGTGTTAAGAAAAATATTCCAGAAATAAACAGAAGAGCTGTATTTTCTATGCGATGTATAGGGCAGGGTTTATCGGCTTTATCTACTTTTTGTTCTACGATGGTCTTCCAGAGCCTGTTTCTCAGAAATCATATAATAAAATTAATCGCAGGATTTTAAATGCCACATCTGTTGTAGCTAAATCTTCAATGAAAACTGCTGTCCAGGACGAAAGAGAATTATCCAATGGATCAAAAGATATTACTGTAAGTGGAGATGATAGTTGAAAAACCAGGGGGCATTCGCCACTTGTAGGTGTGTGTACACTAATCGGAGCAGAAAGCGGGAAGGTTATTGAAACCGAAGTAATGCCTTCGTTTTGTAAAGGCTGAAACAGCTACAGAAGTAAGAAAAGTGGCCCTCGGTATGAAAAGTGGAAAAATAATCATAAAATAGTGAGTTCAAAAAACCATTCGGCCGGGAAAATGGAATGTGATGGAATTTCGAGCCTCTAGCACTACATATGAAGTTCGAAAAGCTCGTAAAAGGCAGAAAACATTGGCAGAAAAACACATTCAAAGACAAGAGGAAGAGGAAGGAATTACTTATGCATTAGGTGCATTTTGATGCTAAATTAGATATAAAATAATGTATAATAAAATACAGCCAAATATTTGGATGTATAATAAAATACAGCCAAACATTAATTAGCCGAACTGCGATAACTCAAAATTTTTCCATGTGCGAAAATCATATTTGCTATATATTTTTGTAATTTTAAGCAATTTCAATACGTCAAATTTTCTGTAACTCATTCTTTTCTTGTCACTAGAGTTTCAGTTTATCAAAGAACCACTGCAGCTGATTTTCTCAGGTATGTGATTTTACAACTTGCGCACAGCATATTTTAAAATATATTGTACCAATCACTTTCAAGTTTTTGCTCTTACTTGTTTCATCTATATATATACAATGTATACAAAAGAAATTCCTCCTAAATAAGTAAAAATTTAGTAAATGTTCTTCATCTGACTGACAAGAAACTTCTACACGAAGCTGATGTTCGAGCTTCCGAAGCAACATATAGAGTTCAAATACCCCTTAAAAGGCAGAAAAAATTTGATTTTTCAAACATATTACAGAAATATTCAATACAATATTCAATACAATATTCAATACAATATTCAATACAATAAATATTCAATTCAAATATATTACAGAAATATTACAGAAATATTTCAAACATATTACAGAAATAGGAAGGTGTTATTTATGCACTGGAGGCATTCTAAGGTCAAAATACTATAATAAGTAACACTGAATATATTTTTAAACTTAAAAGCGGGTTTCTCAAATATGTGATTTTAGCCCTTGTGCGCAATATATTTTAAAATATATGTAGCCAATCACTTTCAAATTTTTTGCTCTTACTTGTTTCATCTGTATACATAATTTATAGATAAAAATTCCTCATAAATAATTAAAATTTAGTAAACGTTCTTCATCTGACTAACAGGAAACGACTGCACGAAACATCTGTTCGAGTTTACGAAGCAACATATTGAGCTCAAGTAGCCCCTAAAAGGCAGAAAATTTTTGATTTTGCTTACAGAACAGACATAGGAGGGTGTTAATTATGAACCAAAGTCATTTTAAGGTACAAAATATTATAACAAGTAACATTGAAGCATTTTTAAATTTAAAGCTGTTTTTCTCAGATATGTGATTTTAACACTTGCGCGCAATATATTTTAAAATATATGTAACCAATTACTTTCAAATTTTTTGCTCTTACTTGTTTCATCTATATACATAATTTATAGATAAAAATTCCTCATAAATAAGTAAAAATTTAGTAAACGTTCTTCATCTGACTAACAAAAACTACTGCGCGAAACGTCTGTTCGAGTTTCCGAAACAACATATAGAGCTCAAGTAGCCCTTAAAAGACAGAAGATTTTTGATTTTTCTTACATAACAGACATAGGAAGGTGCTATTCACGAACCAAAGGCATTTTAAGGTGTAAAATAAGATAATAAGTAACACTGAATGTATTTTTAAACTTTAAAGCTGTTTTTCTCAGATATGTGATTTTAGCCCTTGCGCGCAACATATCTTAAAATATATTTAACCAATCACTTTCACATTTTTTGGACTTACTTGTTTCATTTATATATATAATTTGTACTTCAAAAATTCACCATAAATAATAAAAAAAGAATTGTGAAGAGGTTTATTTCATGTTTTTTAACACGGAAAATGAAAATTTAATTTTGTTTAAATTTTAAAAATATTAAATTTATTTCAAAATTTTAAAAAGTGTGTACAAATTAAAGATGTAATAGTTATAAATATATTATTATCAAATTGAAGTCCATAACTATAATATTATTTGAAATATCTTGCGCGCGGCTGCTACATACACCGTTATGTCTGTCAAAATTGTATAAATTTTAAAAAACAATATAAAATGTACATATAATTATATGACGTCAGTAAAATTTGTGTAGTAAGAAAGGTTTTCTATATGTTTAGAAATAAAAACTTGAACATCTGGGATACACCTGGTTAAAATTAAAAAATTGTAAAGATAACTATATTTTCATTGAATTTCGACTGTTTAAAGGTCCTATGCCCCCTTAAGTGCCATTTACAATGTTCTGGTTGTGTTTTTATTCCACTCCATTTCTGCCTCCCTTATATTTTATTTTTTATCTGTAATCTGCCTCATTTTCGCATTATTCGGGCTTATGTTATGTTTATAGCTGCAACAAAATGTATTTTTGTATACATAACGGGTACGTAATTGAAAATAATCTCGGAAAGACGAAATAGTCCTCCTCAGTCAATTGGAATTGTATTTTCGGTTATTTACCATTCTTCGCTCCTCCCCTCCTATTCAAATTTGTTTTCCGATCCTTGTCGTATTTTTCGTCCAATTTGAATTAGTTTCCCCGGTGCCTATATAAATTAATTTTCCTTTCGTTTTTCAAGTTTTTATTTTTCAACTCTAAGATCCTCTTCATTCACAGTATAAAGTGTATTATTCCAATCATCAGCCACTTTTAATATTTTCAGAAAGTCATTATTTCTTTTTTTTATTTTCAGCTTCTCATTATATTAAATATTGTTCAGCCAGCAGCTGTAAACACAAAATTATTTAAATATATATTTTTGCCTTATCCAGTTATATAACACACTCGCGAACCTTTAAAATTGTTAAATATCAGTCGTTATAAATTATTTAAATTTAAAAAGCCTGAACAATGGACGACCTAAACCACCGTTATCTAAGTGTCAAAACCACCACTCAAACTATCCACACCTTTCTGATAGGTCGGACGGTTTAGGTCTCAACAACAACAACTCAAACTATCCATTCTTCATTGCTCCAACTCTTACTTTTATTTCGTGTTCCATAATTCATGATACCGCTGCCCTAATAGCATTTTTTTCACAGTGACGTAATATTTACGTCACACTGTGACTTTGGGACGTCACAGGACGTCTCAGTAGGTCTCGGCAATGTCATATTGATGTTACAGCAAAGTCATTTTTGTCATTTCTTGGTCGTCTGTGACGTCGCATATTAACTTGTTTGTGACGTCCATTGTAATTGCTATTGCAATGTCGTCACATTGTTACGTGTTAATTAAATTACATTGTGGAAACGTCACAGAATATAGTCACAATGAAGTTACTAATACGTCGCATTGAAGTCACAACAAGAACAACGACGCATAGAAGTCGCAAATATGATGTCACATTGTGGTCTAGGTGTCGCGTGACTACAACGTCACTGTCACACATATGACGAACTTTGCTGTGAGGGTGGTGGCTCATAAAAGTGTGCGCACGATTGGACTGGAGTCCCAAACAATTACCCTGAGCAATTCCATTACTGACTGAGTTTCCCGGTCCTAGGAAGGAACGCTACAAGCTCTTGTAAATGCCTAAAAGTACTCTAATGAAATAGTATCTTATTAGGTTGTTATATAATAAAGCATATTTTCTATTTTTGTTCAAAATACATGATACAATTTTGTATTGATGAAAATTCCATAGACAGCTGCATGAAGCGCAGCAACATTTAATTGTTCTCATCTTTAATATGTGCAAGTGGTACTTACTAGAACATTTAGCAGTTCCTTTCTTCCATTAATCAGTGTCATACCCACAATCAGTGTCATACGTCGCATGTTCATCGCCGACGATCCAAACTTTAGCAGTATTTGCCAACTAAGTTCTTCATAGATTCAAACTCCAATGGGTCGCTTCTTATGTTCGGTATAATGAAATGATCAAATCAGTGGCATACGTATTTTCTTTATATACATAGTATAATGTATAAGGGAAGTATTGTGATGGAGTAGAAAATTCAGACCTATTTTTCCATCTGTAATGCTTTGCGAAATTTTGGAGACGAATTTGTCGATTATCACTAACTTTTCAATTTTTTAAATGTTGCCAGATTGACAAAAACTTCAACTAATTGATATAAATGTCACCGAATTGATAAAAATGGCGCTAAATCAGTGAAAATGACGATTAATTGATGAAAATTCACTAACTTGGAAAAATAGAATCTGCTGACCCATATATTCGTAAAGCTTGTCAAAATGTTTGGCTAAAAATTTGGTGGGATGCGATAAATTGGCGACATTTTAAATATTGTCAAATTGATGAAAATTTCGCGACATCGATAAAAATATCGCTAAATGTAAGGTAAATTACTAAAATTGAAACAGAATTGAAGAATTAATTTAAATATTTTATTATAGGGATTATATTGTTTTTGAGGATGCTATCAATATTGACAATTGTTAATTTAGAGTTGCTTGAAATATGAGTTTATTGGGTACTTCGAAATAGTTGACCATCAATAGTTGAATATGTTGTCATCCAGAAAAGCGCCAATCGCGCAATTCAACATTCCAAACACTATGTCGAGGATCTTATACATTATTTATTCAGTGTGACACAAGTACATTCATTGCAATATGGAAGTTTTGTGCTTCCCACTTCAGAATTATTTCATAAGTAATCATGTTTTATATATTTGCTAAAAATACTGATTTTTGTCAGATTACCAAATTTTGTCACATTTGGTGAAATAAGTATTTGTGTGGAGGGTCATCTATAAACAGTGTTCTTTTCGTAAACATTCGGGAAGGTAAGTGGTTTTCGAATTTGCATGTGCAGTAAGTTTATTCCACAACGATGATGGACCAATATTTGATGAGTACCATATCCTTGATAGAGAAATCTAAACATCAGTTATAATGGTGACATGCTTACATCGTGCAATCACGTAATCCTGCAACGTTGGAGAAAAAACGAGGTAAATAAATCTAGTTTTAAAATATTCATTGGAGTTATTTTATATACGAGTATATTGTAAATATTTTTGTTATGGTCCGAATTTGCTATAAAACGCGATATAATAAAAATTGTGCATGAGATGTTCACCATTGCGATGTCCACCCAGTAACTCCCCTAAAACTTCATGTTTTCCTTTTACAATTTAGACATGTGGTAAAACAAATACTTTACAGTTGGATTTCATTTCTGATATTGGATGGGGAAAATATGCATGCTCCCTCCCTTTTAACTGATATACATTATCCAATGATAACTCCTTTGCAGTTAACCAACTGTCTTGAAATTTGAATATGGGGTACACATTATTGTTTTACAAACCGAGTTCGTTGTGTAACTTAATTGGATAAAATCTGCATATGCTGAGAGTCCATAGCCAGAATTCTTTGTCAAGCGATATCTTCTCAGAAATTTACTTTACCGAATATTTTTCAGTTTAGTTATATACTGGAATTAAATACGTTAGAGTCTGAAAAAGTTGTTGAACGTGGTTGGATAAAAATTGTGCTTTTTAGCGTTCTTTTTACTGATATTTGTTGTCTGCCAGCAGAATTAAACACCGTTTTACACTTTATCTATGTTGTGTAAATTAATGTTTTATAATATGAATGTATTGCTGAATATGGTCGAATAAAAATTTCTCATTCCGCTCTTTCCATATTAATATACATTGTTCATCAATACATGTTATAGAACTGTACCAACTACTTTGGAATTCGTTTACGATGTGCAGATACATAATTTTAGGGTTGAGTTCGATTGAATAAATGCGTCATTATTTACTCTCAAAACAGCTATATTTTAAACGACAGTAGCTGGACTAAAAGTAACCCGATTTTAGAATCAATTGTAGTAGGTGATTTATTTTAACGTTGCATAGATAGCGCCCGTTAGTGAAAATGTCGGATTGAATTTTAGCGAGCTGTGAGGCTTTAAGATAAATGCTTATATATGGAAATACTTTTTTAACGTAATTTACTGATGGAATAATTAATTTTAATCTTTAATATTAAATGTGACAAAAGTGCCTCATGTTTTTTTGTTTTTTTTCTTTTTATTAAATTGTTTAAATTTATTCTGTCTTTTTTGTCTGACGATAACTAATCTTAAAAATAAACTATTTTTTAGAAATATTCTAATTTTGTGTAGAGCAAACTGGTAATGCAGATAATTTTGCGCCCGTAACTGCTGTACTATATTTACATTAAATATACCGTGTCTATCATATTGTGTAAGAAATATATTAATTACCATAATATTTTTTATAATTTTAATTTCAATAAAATCCCATTTTATAATGAAATTGATAAAAAACACATCTCCCCAATTTGAGTATAAGAATACCTAGTTAAAAGTTTGTATAGAATTATTTTCCTACAGATTGAGGAAAACAAATTAATGCTCATATTCGATGCCATACCACCTCTTTGAAACCTATCTAAAGTAATAATATCATTTAAAAATACTTTCTGAAATACGCACCTCTTTTAACATAAAAACTACTTTTATCCATATTAATAACATAGCTTAATTTGAAAAAAATTAGCTCTCTCGATTCGAAAATAACAGAAAAAAACATCCAAGTTGTTTCGTCTTTCTGCACGATTAATAATCAGAATATTTTGGCTTCAAGTCCTTCTGGGAAATGATAACCTCGGTTCAATAACACGCCGCTCACTACGATTTATTGCAGGACGCCTGTTAACGACTTTTCGAACCAAGAAAATTACTTAGGAGAAACGTAACATGTCAAATCAATTTCAAGAAGGTTGCAATGTTTTCAACACTGTAACGAGAATGGAAGTTTCTTTTTTTCCGTTTCTAAACACTAATTTAAGAATTCTTTTACTCTCAAGTGAAAGATTACTTCCCTGTCAAATGTATAGTGTTACCATTCAAAAATATGGCAATTTAAGAACATGGATTAATCCTTTCGTGACATAATGTATAATTAAATTTGATACAGTTTTGTAATCTAAATACATTGGACTAAGTTATCAAGTCTTATTGAACTATGGATTATTAATAACGTCACTGAGAGGAAGAACAAATTAACGTAAGTAATTTGGTGTATTTAGTAGTGTTTCCAAATTAAGGTAACTCCATGCGGGTTTTATTTCTATGGACATTACATTACAGCCTTGTGCAGTCTGAGCGTAATATTCATTAACATTCGGTTGTGTAGTACGACTTCGTCTTTCACCATAGATCTTTTCATAATTGATTCAAATCCGTACAAGTTTTATTATTGCCTAAAGCTATTCCATGAGCCGATAAGTGCAAACCTGGTTACTTATGCTGATTGCTGCATTCAGAGGAGCACAAGTGCTTTGGTAAGACCCCTAAAGGCGGTTTTTATGACTTTGATCAATAATATTAGATGTTCGTATTCCAAATATTTTCATATATTTTATATATATTCCATTATTTAAAGATATCAGTATAATTATCGGTGTATTAAATACACACACACACACATATATATATATATATAGATATATATATATATATTTACTTTTTTTTAATTTAATGTACACGAATGTATGGTTTTACTGTATCGCAAGTTGTTTAGTAATATCACATTTGCCACGCTGAGCTAAAGCTTCCATAATCCTTATCCGAGTTGATAATTTCACATTTGGCTATGTGCTAAAGAGCATTAACTAAAAAAACATTTTTTCTGAAATATGAATTTTTCACATTGAATGCAATTAAACACTTTAATAGCAGTCCTGAGATAAGTATATAAAAGCTACGGTGATTCTGTGCTTTAAACTTTACATTTGCTTCCTCTTTATAAGTAGCTGAGTCATAGACAGGTTCAATAATTTTAACAATTGTTTTTTTATACTGGGTCGGGAATTACTGCCATCATCTATATATATTTAATACCATTTATTATCACATATAGAAAGGTCAATTTTGAAATAAATTTTTCTCAAGTGATAAGTTATAATTTAGCTCATCTTTCGCATAATATATGGTAGTTCACACTATTGATAAATACTGTAAACTTTACAACTCATCCATTCATTTTTTTTACAATAACTGATACCGATTTCGGGAATAAAACAAATTTTATTGGTTGAAATAACTTCCTGAGCGCATCGTCAGGATATCTTAATATCGGTTACACTTTGTGAAGATGTCTACTTTGGGAGTGTCATTGTACAGCAACTTTTAATTCAATCTTAAACCTGATGACTAGAATTCGACGGATGAACTACAATATTAACTAGCAGCATACTTTATTCCAGATAACTTCGCTGACAACTCAAAATACCATGACATATACAGCATAAGCGTGCGCAGACATTTTTATTAGGGTGTGCTGCACATTAAAAAAAATAAAAATGTATGCGTATATTAGGGAACGTCCATATAATACGTCATCAGTTTTTAAAGATTTTTCACCCCCCTCCCCCTGTGTCATCAACCATCATCATCGGCCTACTTCCTCCCCCCCCCCCTCCCGTGTATCCGTCATCAGACCTTAATTAATAATTATTTTGTAATTGTGTACATTCACCTTGATTACGACATCATTAACAGAATCCCCTCCTCCCCTCCGTCATCAGACGGTCATCATTCCCCCCCACCCCCCAAAATGATGACGTAATATATGGACGTTCCCTTACAAGCTAACCGAAGTTGTTTGATAGCTAATTAAAAAATTTATATATATATATATATATATATATATGTATATATATATATATATATATATATATATATATATATATATATATATATATATATATATACATATATATATATATATATATATATATATATATATATATATATATATATATATATATATATATATATATATATAGTTATAGAAAATAAATATAGAATAAATTATAGAAAAACATTAATTTGAAGACGGCCACAATTTTTAAAAGAAAGCAAGTAAAACAAAATATTAGTGGTTTTGAACTATTGGTGCATAGGAGTAACAACAGATAAATTATTTTTTTTTATTAAATGGTCGAGCCGCCAACTGAAATTTTTTCACCGAACCAGAAATTTTGTAATTGGACCACTTGAGATGGATTGACCCTATTCACAACACAAGATAATATAATAGTGAAAGCGAGCACATTATTCATAATAATCAATCTGGATTTATTTATCTACCACAATGAATTAAAACACCTTGGTACTGAAAATCTCAGATTGCAAGATGAAATAACCGTAAAATTTCAGCGACTAACTGCAAAAATAAAGAGAATGGTAAAGATTGTCGCAATACAGAAATTTTCGAGCACAGATAAGAATTATAAAGTATATTTTCAAAATTCCAGTGATAACAAGATCAAGATGAATTAGGAAAAAAATAAAAAAAAAATTTTGGCTTTCACCTCTAAGCATATAATATCCGGTAACTTGGAATTTATTACAGATAAAAAACTTAAAAGCATTGTTCAACTCGGTACAAAGTACCGTATACAAGAATTTAAATATGTACATAACGAATTTTGTAATGATCTCGAGCTATTCATTTATAGAATGGCGGTAAAACATAGTTTACCAGTACAAACTTTTAATAAGTGGAAAGATAGTTTTTACAGAGCTTTTTGTCACTACCACCCGAAGCATGGCAATAACACAAGTGAAATTACAGTCCCATCCTCTTTCAAGCAATTTAAAGAAGATTTTGTCTTAACATATACCGATAAAACTGTATCGAATTATTCATTCACATGCACAAGAAGTTTTATGTGGATACATTGGACAAATGTTATAAGGATAGTGAAATGTATACAATAATATCCAGCAACGCAATGATACTGACAAAAAGAATAAAGGCTCTTTACAAAAGAATAGGAATGGATATCAAACAATCAAATTTCCATATTTGGTCCTCATTCCTAAATTACACAAAAAACTTGTCAAATTTCGAACAGTGACAGTGGGATGTGCATCATATTTAGAACTAACAAACAAAAAACTTCTGGATTTACTTAAAATGGTTATGTTTAATATTAAAAAACATCACTCCATCATGATAAAAAATGGACAAGAATTAATATACCGGCAAAAATTTTGCAACAAGGATATCAACTTTAAAAGTTACGACTTTCGAGATTTGTTCAATAATATTGATTTAACTAATTTACAATTAATTCTGAAAGATTTACATGAAGAATACGATTTAAAAAAACATATAACCTATAGAAGATACTTGGACTTGGTGGAATTGGCATTAAAAGAAAACATACTCCATGACGGCAGAAATTTTTACAAGGAAATCAAGGGCATACCTATGGGAGGAAGTTGTTCGTCAATAATGGCGGATATCTATCTATCTAAATACGAAAGAGGTACACATATCTTATCGGAAATGCCCTACTTCCGTTACGTCGATGATGTATTAATTGGGGGATATGAAAACACCCCAAACTTTGATTTCACATTCTACCCAAGCGAATTAGACCTAATCGAAAATCCAGTGAGTGAAGACGGATCGGTGAATTTCTTAGATTTAACAATAAAAACCACCAGAAATACGGAATTTATACGGAGCTACATGATAAAAGAGAATCATACTGTATCAAGATTAATCATATAATCGACTGAAATTCAAACCTAACCAAAAATATATTCAGAAATATAATAATTGGTTATTTTAGAAAAAACCAAAAT
This sequence comes from Amaurobius ferox, assembly GCA_951213105.1. Classification (NCBI taxonomy): domain Eukaryota; kingdom Metazoa; phylum Arthropoda; class Arachnida; order Araneae; family Amaurobiidae; genus Amaurobius; species Amaurobius ferox. Next base: position 51,933,110 of record OX578134.1, read on the forward strand.
TGCAATACTTTTAAGAAAGATTGCATCTATAAATGTAACAAATTTATAAAGGAGGCAATAAAGAGAAATTATCCTATGAATTTTATACGGCATTATTACAATTCATTTTTCAAGGAAAAGTTGTAATATTCTTAACGTTAAGTGAGGCATTATATTCATAACTGCGAAACTGTTATCATGTTATATCTCTACGCATGTGCGACTTTACCCTTATAAAGAGATTTTCCACTGGGTTAGGTTGAAGATTATTTCTTTCTCTTTTCTACGTCGTTTTCATCTTAGACTCTGAGTCCGTTCGGGTGCTTTTGTTTTCGCACATTTGGGAGACTGACCATGGAATTATGTTGGTGCCATGAGCGTTAACTGGATTGTAAAATCTGCTTTAAACGGGAAAGGGGTGTCGCCATCCACCCCTACCATTTTAGGTAATTCATATGGTCACTTCCGTTTTTTATCTGTTTTCATTTTTAATCCTTATATATATATATATATATATATATATATATATATATAATTATAGAAAATAAATATAGAATAAATTATAGAAAAACATTAATTTAAAGACGGCCGCAACTTTTAGAAGAAAGCAAGTAAAAAAAATATTAGTGGTTTTGAACTATTGGTGCATAGGAGTAACAACAGAGAAATTATTTTTTTTATTACATGGTCGACCGGCAAATGAAATTTAGTCACCGAACCAGAAATTTTGTAATTGGACCACTTGAGATGGATTGACCCTATTCACAACCCAAGATAATATAATAGTGAACGCGAGCACATTATTCATAATAATCAATCTGGATTTATTTATCAACCACAATGAATTAAAACACCTTGGTACTGAAAACCTCAGATTGCAAGATGAAATAATCGTAAAATTTCAGCGACTAACTGCAAAAATTAAGGAGAATGGTAAAGATTGTCGCAATAAAGAAATTTTTGAGCACAAATAAGAATCATAAAGTATAATTTCAAAATTCCAGTGATAACAAGATCAAGATGAATTAGGAAAAAAATAAAAAAACATTTTGTCTTTCACCTCTTAAAGCTGTGATTCAAGAACTTAATAGTTTATTCAGCAGCTAGTTTAAGGACTTATAGGTTGTGCAGGCGAAGTAACTTTAAAAGCTAATTCAAGTCCATGTGTGGATCCGCTATTTGAAAAGAAGGTATTTGAATTAATGGCTTGGAATTTTAGCAGCTCAACATAGTACAATCTTTTCTTGTTACCCGAAGGATATATTGATCATAGATTTTCCAGCAAATATAAAAATAATGTGGTGACTAATGCTCCAGGTTCAGATAGGGATTTTAAAATGACTAAAATCATAGACAATTTGAGAAATGAAAAAGAAACAAAACATACTGCTGGATAAATTCCTGTAATATAGTTTTGCCTCTTAGCATATGTCATAAAATAAGACGCCGTTCACCTGGTAAAATAGATTTGAATTCTTCAATTACTTCCGAATAACTAACTGATGAAGCCAACACCTGTTCAATGTACAAAATCATTAGGGAATCTAAGCGTTGTTGTGACATTGTACTTCTTAATTTACTCTTCACTTGAGACAATTTTGAGAATGCTCTCTCACAGGAACAACTGGTAACTGGCAAGGTGGCAAAGCACTTGATAGAGTTGTAAACTGAACCATACATTGACGAACGTTCCGATAGTTTAAACCAATCCAACCACTCTCGGATGAAGTTTGTCGTACTTCCTTTTAGAAAAGGACAATTATTACTTCGCAGCAATCTCATTTCCGCTTCTAACTCATCGAAAGATATTTTAAATTGGTCGGAAATTAATTTCAAGTTGTTTCTATCAACATTTAAATTCAATAATTCTTACATTGCTATGACAAGTTGACGCGTCTCCTGTTCAAAACGCTGATCGATTCCGCAGATCATTGAATCAAGGACTGGGTAGAAAGAAGTTATTCTCTCATAATCTTCTCGCGTACTGAAATGATGCTGTGTTTGGATGTTGTCGTCAATACGTATGGACGGTTTTCTCTTCTTCAGAGGAGGGATTAATATTCCACTCTCTTCACAAAGTTCCATAGTTTCATCGCAAATGAGTTTAAAATCGTTTGGATTATCTCTCATTGCGGATAAAGAATTTCGTAAATTTTTAACTCCAGCGATTGCAGTAATTTGTCTGTATCTTTTAATTTTGTTATCAATATAATGAACAGGAAAACCATTATTCTGTTGCAGCTCTGCAGCAGGGATGTCCAAACTTCTGGAGTCCTCCGGCGATACTTAGTTTTTTAAAGAGAATCCGACGATTATTTCTTTATTCTTATTTCTTTCGTTTCTTGGCTGCCTAATCACCATATGTGAAATAAAGAATCGTCACTCTACCACAATTCACTCCACCACAATTTTAGCTTGTCAAACACTATTTCTGATTCTACATATAAATGTTCCAGCATTCGCGACCACATTTTTAGAACATATACGTTTGTATCATATGTTTAATCCTGTATCTACCATCGAACTTTAATGCCCATATAATTTATATACTTTCCAAATTGGTAAATGTTTATCAAACTGTAGAATACGCAAAGAAGCGTTCGAAGAACAAGTGATATAATGAGTTGGCATAAATATATCTCAAATCACAAATATAAATATATTTAACTTACCTTCCACGATTAACTCTGCCTCAACTTTGTCCTGCCCCACACTGTTGCTAACTTCGCATATATACGTGCCAGCGTCAGCGACTACTACTTTTGGAAATACTAAAATACCGCCTTCTTGTCGTACAGTTGATCCCAAATCTGGCAACGTCCTCAGTTCTCCGGCTACTTTATGCCACCTATATGTTGGAACTGGATTGCCCTGCGCCATACATGATAGTGTTGCTTTCTGCCCGGATGGCACAGACACTCGACTGGACCTTCGAATTATTCTGGGTGGTTGATTATGATGTGGTTCTGTGCAAAATACACAAAAAATATGTTTCATGAGATTTCATTAAAAATTTTAACTATTAATAATACATTATAAGTATTCAAAAAAAGTAACTTAGATTAACATATTTTCAGTGCTATAAATGATTTGAAATATACGCTTCAAACACATGTATAAACATACATCTAAAATTAAAGAAAATCAAGCATGGAGAATATCTGGTTAAGAGATTTCCTTCTTATGCCTTGTATGATCATTAAAAAACTTAGTCCAATATATATGAGTAGTAGAGTAGTTAGGGTACGAAACATTCGGTGATATAATTTTTAAAATAGGGCAGCTGATATGACAAATTGAACTCTTGAATGATACTTGAATTTTCACGAGAGATTTTTATCAGTGATAAGAAATTTTAAAGATTATTTTATTATCACTGAACAGATGTGTTTTAATGATGTATTAACGGTAATAATGAAATGTATATTTTAGATGACATTTCACATTCATTATAACGCGATTAATGTCCTATATATTCATATATTTTAATACAGTTATACTTAACATTTCAAGGAAGTGTATTCGTTTATTAAAATATTTTAGACTAAAGACAAAAATTTGCATTTTAAATAAATTATATGTATAACTGTTACATTTTTATATGTATTTTCTGTAACGTTTATTATATGTTTTTATTTTGAAAAATAAATAATTTGTTAATAAAAAGTAAAAAAAAGAGATTGGATAACATATCAATCAACTTCAATAACTAAAAATGAGTAAGTGGATATATGTCCATATATAGTTTTCCTACACAGGAAAGTGATTGTTGACAACAAAAGTTTGAAAAACAATATAGAAAAATTCAAGAAGAATAAATGACAGTAGAAAGATTTAAAATATTCCTCACTGAACAAAATTATGAACTAAGTGTCCTTTAATGAAAATTAAGATATCACCCGGTTTCAGAATAAACATAAGTAAAATTCTCCTCAACTATCATAAAAATCTGTTCATAAATACTAGTGAAAATTAAGCAATCGGTTTGGTAACTTTGATATGTTAACTTCATCCAAATAATTAAATGTTGTACAAACACCAATCTATAAACATCAGAAGTAAAAATATAATTGAAAGCATGCTACCGATTTCGGAAGCCTACATGTATAAATGCATCAGCTAAATGCAATTAACAAAATGCAGTTGTTTTTCAGCAAAATTATAAAATAAACTTACGAACTGAACAAAATATGACGCAAATTAAGAAGAAAGTGACCTGCCTTTAAATTTTTGTAGCAGGAGGACATTTCGTTGAGAGAAATGAGCATTCCCAGCTTCTCCCCTAACTTCTTATAGGGTTGTCAAATAAAAATTTAGAGACAAAAAATGGATATTATAAAAATAACAAACCAGTTAAAATATATTTTTCCTAATCATATCACGCTGATTGAAAATGTGAATGTAACCAATAAAATGTAACAGTTTTCAAAACAAATTTTTATATAAAACAATTATATTAACCCAAAATAGTTACAAAATAATGTTTTTTTCTGACTGGTAAGCATGATATATAGCAATTTTTTGTCATCTTACAATTAGCAGTAATTACTGAACGTACATAAGTAATAAATACACAGGCAATATTTTATCAAAAAGTACTATGAATAAATTATAATTTATAACCTCAATTGCTTTACACTCATATTTTGTGATTTTCAACTGTCTAACCTACTGTGTGTCAGTAGATTATGGGTTCGGCGAGACTCTACGAAAAATGTAAAAACTTCTTTTAGAACAAAAAGGTTGTAAGACATTGCTTTAAATAGTGATACAAATTCTTCAAAACTTTTATTTTAAGCAGTTTCATATATTTACACCGAACATTTTTGTTCACAATAAGTGGTTAAGGGTGCTTGTCATTTAAAACTGATTTGAGAAAGTGCTAAGTACAAATCATAGTAGTTCGTCGAAAAAAATACAGTGCCCTAAAATTTAGCAAATAGTAAACATGTAGGACTAACACCGTTTTCCAGACGATTATTACAAAATGGCCGTGGTAAATATGTCGTAGTTATAACAATTCTGATAAGATATTAAGCTCTTAAGAAAAAAGAAAAAAAATCACAAGACTTGTACATATATAAAAATCTGAAGAAAAACATAGACGTTGGCAAAAGTTCAAATGTTACAAAAACTAATTTTCTACCTACCAGTAACAATGATTTTGGAGTAATTCGTACTGACTTTTTTCTCTCTCGTGACTGTGTTTTCTGTATGGCATCGGAAACTATATGAGCTATCATGTTCAGTAGTGTCACGGATGTACAGATCTCCACTTTGTAAAATTCCGTATTTACCTGCAAGACAAAGAAACATTGATACGTATTAAAACATATTTATTTACACGAAATCTAATGCAATAAAAGGATTTTTCATCAGATGGGGCCGAATGGGACCTTAATACAGAAAAGAAATGTCTTTTAGAGATGAATTTTTAAAGAAAACGAAAAAATATATAGTACTAAACAGATACTAAATTATTACTAAGATTATAGTACTAAACAGAATATATATAGCTAAACCTGCCCAACTTGTTTCTCCGCAGTTTCAAATTTTCCAGTTCATAATTGGTATCATATGAAAACTTCTCGTTCGATACCACTGCAGTTTAAAATTTCAAAAAGTATTAATAGGTGTTCAGTTTTGATGAAGGTACCAATTAAATTAAGGATGCGTCTGCTTAACGGAAGCATCCTTGCATTACTTTGCATTGGTGGTCTGCCTGAAGGTTTAGCCTGGTGGTTTAACCTGAAGAATGAGGCCATTATTTATCGTCGAAACCGGTTGATGCTTTACTACAACCTTTTGTACTGTTATACTAAATATTTACATTTTATATTGATCCATACAGAAGTCTGAGAGAAGCTGCATATTTTGGAGCACATTAAAAGATGCAAGGTCTTGTAACTTCTTACAATTAAGTAGAATATAATTATTTTAAAATTATAGAACAAACATATAATAGGAAATAAAATAAATTCATCATATTTTATTGTTTACGTAAAATTAAGTTTACTGTAAGATACTTAAATTTTAAGTTTAAAACTTTACATTATATGAAAAAATAGCATTTTAAATGTTCTTAATGTGTAGTCTGTTCAATAACACTTTGTTATAAACAAAATGTCTTATCTACATTTATATGCAGCGCATTCTAACAAAAACATATAATGTCGAGATATAAATTGGAATATCTGCATGTATATGACGACAAGGCAATATCCTACTTTTGTTTTATTTCCCTGCCTCCATTTCTTCCATTCAGCAATACGAAGTGTATGGATATTTACAAAAGGAATTGTTTCAGAAATTCGGGTAAAAAAGAACGAAACAGATATATGATGCTTATTGTACAGTATAAAGCTCTTATTTACGCATTGTTCCTTACTATTTAAGAACAACATTTCAGGCATATGAGCTTCAATGTCTTGTTTATTCGCTAAGAATAACAAGAATCCAATATATCTCAATAGAATGTATCAAGGAAAATCCATTTTGTATAATAAATTCAAATATTTAAGCATTGTATATGCTACTACGGCTAAATATTTCTTATATAGGATTAAGTGCTTTATATATTTCCTGATTTTACGATATTTTTTTTCAAAGCTATTTCATCCAGTGTTTAAACAAGAAAATTACCTTGTTACGTTCCCTATATTTATAGTACAATACATAAGGGATGTGTTGTGACTTGATCGAATATTTGAATTTCGAGTTTGTTTTCTATTAATAAGATTTTGAAGTAAACCATTAACAAATTTAACCTGTTTTTATATCCACTCCACAATTTTTAAATCCTGACAACACTTATCCATTTTAAAGTGTTATTTACTTTAAGTATTTCATTAAATTCCTTATAATTACCTTCACTAATTTTATCAAAATGAAAATTAAGATATAGCTTATAGACCTACTTTTTTCTCCGGATTAAATTTTATATCGTTGATTAACCAATTATTTTACGACCTGCATGGAATATACACTGAACCATTTTGTAACTGATAATATGTTATTAGATTGTGGTAATTATCGCTAAGGCGGGAATATAAAAATGAATTACGTGTCAAAAGTGCCATTGTCTAGCGATTATTTGTAATATTCTAGAAAGGCAGAATATCATGCCATGAATATTATTCAAAACTCGTTGGGAGAAATGTTCTTCATATATCTTATGGTGTTACATTTGAAATTCTACGATAATATTTCTGATCGCTTCGGAACCTAATCTGTGTGAAAATCGGTCGTAAAAATATATATACTTGACATTTATACTTAATAAAAAATTCTAGATGAGATTACGTCTTGCCTAACTTCCGGTAAAACTTGCCAAATTCCGTAGCTATGCGTCATTTTGATTTTCAGCTACCCCCAACACAATCATACAGACAGGCACAAATGTGTTCACTTTTATTATTACAGATGATAAAGATACTGTTAAATATAATATTTATACATAAGTACATAGCGTAACACTTTAAAATTATGTATATAAATTAAAATTATGAATATAAGCTAGGAATATAAAAGACAATAGTCAAGGACATATTTTAGAATTTCTAATGAAATCAAGTGTAATCTATAGAAATTAAAAATAAAATTTTAGATGATTCGAGAGAAATGTCAATAACTCCATCCACTCCCCCAACGTCTTGAAGACAATGAATTAGTGGCCCCGAGGGCACTACATTTATAGTTTCAATAAACCTCACTCAACATGAACATGTTGATGGTTATTCAATGCCTCTGGTCCTGCAAGTTTTTTGCTAAGATATTTTCGCAAATGATATAGCATAGCATAGAAAAAGGTATAACTGCCATATAAAGGTATACGTGCCTTCATTTTACTACTTTAAAGAAGGAAACGGACCTCGGATGGTTTTATCTGCGTATCCCCCGAATTTAAGGACATAATCGCACACATATTTTTATGTCATATGATGTTAACATGAGACATTTTATGGCAACATAAAAATAGGTGCTTCCATTTATGAAATTTCGGTCATAATGAGCAACTGCCTATGAGGACGGCATCTAATACAAATTAATTGTACATTTATTTGTAGTAAACATTATTACAAATCGATCGCTACATTTGATTTGACGGAGTCTACATCGACGATAAGAGCTTGCAATTTCGTCCCAGTAGCTCAACGATAGAGCGTCGGCAGGAAATTTCGGAGATCCAGGGTTCGATTCCCGGTTGTGATAGCTAGGCATTTTGCAATGGCGCCCAAACAAATAAACCCTGTAAGTTAGTGCAATTATATCGGTGTCCGAAAGTGGTCTTAGTACTACTAGTACGGATTCAGTGAACTCTGGAAGATTGAGGGCCGATTTCAAAATGGAGAGGATAACGATCACGCAGGATAATAATCTGGATAAAAATAGTATTAGCAGGAGGCTAACCCGAGGTAAAAGTAGCAGGAGTCTAACCCGAGTTAAAAATAGCAGGATGTGATCAGTCAGCTTGTTAGTTGTCCTCTTATCTGAGGGAGGATAATGCAGAATCCACTTAGATGAGAAGAATTTGCAATTTCTTCACAGTAGCTCAACAGTAGAGCATCGTCTGGTGAGGACGGAGATCCAAGGTTCGATTCCCGATTGAGGCAGCAAAGTTCTTTACAATTTCACGACTTGATGAATACGAAAATATAGCTATGTTCGGAAATTTTTTAACCGGCTGCCCAATAATGTTTATTATGGTCATTCCTTCATTGAGTATTCCCGATTGAGTATATCGTGTAGCCCCATACAAGATAACTTGCAACCCCATCCAAGATATCATGTAACCCCATCTATGATTATAGTTCAATGTATATTGTAAACAAGATACCTTTAATTTTCAAGATTTAAAATATAATTTAAAATAAAAATTCTCAATAATGTATTTAATAACTAATTACATGATTTATTTACTATTTAATTACATAATTTATTTAATATTTAATTGCATAATTTATTTAATATTTAATTACATAATTTATTTAATAGTTAATTCAATTTCTGTCGAACAACTCAGAGCAGAAACATAGCAATCACAAAGTTTATTAATAAAACACATACGCAGATATAATTTTTTAGAAAAATTTGCTTAGCGAAAAATACGAAAATATACATATTTCTTAAAGTATATTAAATATATCAGATAAAAAGAAGATATTTCTGAAATAAAAGTATATATTTTTGTATGTTTATTCCCGGCGCTTTTCAAAGTTAAGAAGTAAAGTTTTATTTTAAGGTAAAGGTTTTATAAGATCTAGAGTTTGTTTTAAAATTATAACGAATTATACGGAGTTCCCCAAGCCCTAAATAAGAGTTTGCTGTATAAATACAACGGATAAAGATAACGCTACTCCACTTTTAAATGGCATGTTTAAAACTAAATCACACCCGTGCTCTACGTATTCCTTGCTCAACCATGATAGTGGGTACAGCAAGGGCGTATATGCCCTAACAAGTTCAACCTTTAGGCAGATAAACTGAGCGCTACGGCCCAAACGCGGCCTTTGTTAATAAGAAATTTAAAAAAATTTAAAATAATAATAACAATTGCTTTCTCAGCGTGATTTCATCCAAATATTGTTATTTTTAGAATGATACTCTTTACGATAATATGATACCAAATTTAAAACATAGATCGACATATTTCATATTCGCAGAGTTTCACATCTTGAACCCTAGTTTCTGTCGCGTTTGCTGTCACACCGAAAGTCCGACCAAAAGACTTGCCAAAAATCTGAGATATCGTTCATAACCTGAGTAAGAAAGTGCTCGAATTCAAACCAATTCTTAAGCGATCTCAAATTATAACGAATAAGTTATAACGTCTGCTCAATTAATGAATCAAAAATAGCGATTAGATTTTCGCGTTTAAATGTTCATCATTTTTAAAAGAATTCGAATATTTAAAAAAATATCTTTCTGAACTGTATTGCCTGGGGATCCTTGATGTACCCTAGTACTAAATTTTCACACTATCTGAAACTCCAAATTTCCGTTACAGATGATACAGAAGCACATAGAGACATCTTCATTTATTACCTAAGATAATTTCTTCACTGAATGATCAATGAGTCCTAAGAGAGAATGCTTATATTTTCAATTAAAGTCAAGGCTTGAGAATAATCTCATTAATAAGGATACGTTTTACTCGTTTATGATATCATTATATTTCTTTAATTTCATGCAGCTCAAATTTTGGGAAGAGCAGCACCCGAATAATAGTTTTTTTATCAATAGAAGTGCTTAATATATATATATATATATATATATATATATATATATATATTTTTTCAAAATGAAAAGAGGTATGGATGGAAACAATATACCAAACGATGGCCGGGGGGAGTTGTGACCCCCTCACCCCGGTTAAGCATGCTTTGCGTCGCGACAACACTCCCGGAGAGCCGGTATATTGCAAAATAGAATACGAATGTATCAAATTTTAAGATGTAAAACAGACATCATATATATATATATATATATATATATATATATATATATATATATATATATATATATATATATATATATATATTATAAATGAAAAGAGGTATGGATGGAAACAATATACCAAACGATGGCCGGGGGGAGTTGTGACCCCTCACCCCGGTTAAGCATGCTTAGCGTCGCGACAACACTCCCGGAGAGCCGGTATATTGCAAAATAGAATACGAATGTATCAAATTTTAAGATATAAAACAGACATCATACACAAACAAATATAAGATATAATTGTCGAGATCCAGCCTTATCAAAAATCACAAACAGTAATTGTTTGAAATATGTTTGAAATATGTATATATATATATATATATATATATATATATATATATATATATATATATATATATATATATATATATATATATATATATATATATATATAACCATTAAAAACGAATCAGAAAGGGAGGGGGGAAACCATATGAATTGCATATAAATGGCTGAGAGGGATAGCGACCTCTCATTCCCGTTTTAAGTACTTTTACGTCTAGACAACGCCCACAGATACCAATGCAATTCAATGATAGATCCCCGCAGCATATGCAAAAATGAAGGCACCAAAATGCAGACAGAAATGGAACGACGAAAACAATAAATTATTGTGCCAACCATACTACCGACTAAAACGGAACACCCGCAACGCCACTTAAAGTATGTGCCCATACGCATGCGTACATTGATAAGTCCAATATGATGTCATACATTCAATTCATCACTGAATGAAAATCCTCTTCTTTAAAGAAAGAATTATAAATATCTTTAAGGAAATTCCTTGGGTAATGATTTTTGAGTGCTTCTTGTAAAATGTGTTTATTACTAGTAAGACAATCCTCTCTGAAAGTATTATTATTGCGATTTCTTCTAAGGTGTCCTGTTATGATGTTACGGAAGATATTCCTAGTTAAATTTGACCTCCATCCAATAATTTGGTTTATCTTCATATTATAATTATTACGTTTATTGTACATTACTGTATGAATTCCATTTTTATGCTTGTATCTTATGGTTATGTCAAGGAAATTTACTTCGTCTTTGACGCTATTAGGGTTCTTAACAAGTTCCAATTCCGGAGGATAAAAGTCAAATTCAAGTTCAGGAGTACTTGAGTAATGTCCTAAAATCACATCGTCCACATATCTGTAATATGGCATCTCGTATAATACCTGATTATTTCTTTCAAAGTATGTTAAATATATGTCAGCAAGGACTGAAGAACAGCCCCCGCCCATGGGAATCCCTTTAATTTGCTGATAAAATACTTCTCCGTTACATAGTATGTTTTCAAACAATACCGGCTGAATTAGATCCATATACCTACGCAAAGTGATCGCTTTTTTAAGGTTGTATTCTGTATGCACCAGTAAAAGTATCGCATGTAATTTATTAAGATCAATGTTGTTGAAAAGGTCACGGAAGTCATAGCTTGTAAACTGTATTTCTTTATTGCAATATTTCAATCGCTTTATGACTTCATAGCTGTTTTTTATGATTATTGGATTTTGTACCAATAAAGCCTTATATGCAGGTTGAAAAATTTTCATAAGTTTTTTGTTAGCTAACGTAATATATGTATTACATCCAACAGTAACCGTACGGAATTTTACTGGTGTTTTATGCAACTTCGGAGTGAGTACTAAATAAGGAAAGGATACATTTTTTAAAGTGATATCGATTCGCTTGTACAAAGCCCTGACCGTATTTGACATAATAGTTAAATTGTAAGGTAAAGCCTTTTACATAGTGGATTCCATGTAAGATTTCTGTAAGACTTCTATGTAAAAAGGTTTGCAGGTAAATGCGTAATTAGATACCACTTTGTCTGTATATGTGATCACAAAACGTTCTTGTATTTCCCTGATAGAAGTGGGAATGAATGATTTTTGCTGATTTTTGAGTTTGCTATGATATTGGTTGGCAAAACTGTTCAGGAGATTGTATTTCCATTCTTCAAATGCTATGATGGGTAAACCATATTTGATAGCTAATTTGTATATGAAAGCTTCCAGATCTAGATTAAACTTTTCTTTCACGTGGTCAAATTCCTGTCTGCGGAATTTCGTACCCAATTTAAAAAGTTTTCTTAAAGGCAAATCTTCAATCACTTGAAGATTACCTGTAATTATATGTTTACGGTGCTTATCTCGTAAGGTTCTAAGATGGCAATTACATACCTTACTATTCATCAGAGATATATTTTTACTTAAATGGTTATAATTGTATAACCTTCGTCCGTTAGTACGTACGTAACGGTATGTAAGCTTTACTTTGATGTTAGCTATAGGAATCATCTCATTCAATTGATCAAACAATAGTTTGAATGGTATTTTGTCAAATGTCTTATTTTTAAAAGTAGTAACGAAATATTCATTATGGTTTTCTTTATAGGGGTGACTCTTAAAAATGATATCAGATTTTTGTGCCTTCAACTTCATAAAATCAAGTAATACGGCAAAATAATGATTTTGTATGTATTTCTGATCTATAGATGCCAGATGATCAATGATGTATTCTCATATTCTACGTAAGAATTTCCGTCTGATGCCAAATACAATATTTTTTATCCAATTATTTTTGACTTGAGTATTATTGCTAAACGAGTCCATTAGATGTTTTGTTTTTGCTTGAGTGTCTTGATAGTTAATATATCTATTATGCTTGCCACGCTTCCATCTAGAGGTTTTTTGCAAACCTAATAAACTAGAGACGGGGAATGATTCTACATTTTTACAGTGATCCAGATTATAATTTTCATTGAAAATTGCAGTGTTTAGGCCAAATGGGAATGCAGAACCATATTGCATAATGTGCGTGTATTCCCACCACAGACGTTCCCGTAGGTGAGGTACAATATCCAAAATTGTGATTTCACAATTAGAAAACTCATGTACATGGTAATGCTTTAATTCGATGTTCGTAGATGGACGATCCAAGGTCATACTCTGCTTTATTTGGTTTCTATGTAAATTAATACGCAAATGCAAAGGATTCTTGGTTTGTCCAATATATAAGATATTACATGAGGAGCACCTTATACAATATATTACATTGAATGTCTTGCAGAATGAAAATTGACTTGTAGATTTGGGTCCAATTTGTAAAGGGTTAGCACATGGGCATAATTTGCATTTACTCGATGAACATCTACTAAATTTAAAGTCCTTTATATTGTAAAAACGTTTATATATTCCATCAAAAAATCTAGATTCATGCGGGATCGCGTTCGATGATTGTACTACATTATTAACATCAATAAGGTTTTTAGTTGTCACACTCGGATTAGAATGAATAATCACAGGTTTGAAAAATTGCTTAATAGAAGCCATCAATTTCAGGAATCAAGAACAGTCAAAGCACAATTAGGGTAGCTGGTTATCGGTAATATAAATACCCTTATATTATACCACCGGGCATATATTCGATAGATATTAATAAATTAATTTCACAATGAATACGTTTGCCAGTCGCTAAGATCAGTAATGTATATGATTAGTAAGATTAGTAATGTAATTCTCAAGTCAAAAATAATTGGATAAAAAATATTGTATTTGGCATCAGACGGAAATTCTTACGTAGAATATGGGAATACATCATTGATCATCTGGCATCTATAGATCAGAAATACATACAAAATCATTATTTTGCCATATTACTTGATTTTATGAAGTTGAAGGCACAAAAATCTGATATCATTTTAAAGAGTCACCCCTATAAAGAAAACCATAATGAATATTTCGTTACCACTTTTAAAAATAAGACATTTGACAAAATACCATTCAAACTATTGTTTGATCAATTGAATGAGATGATTCCTATAGCTAACATCAAAGTTAAGCTTACATACCGTTACGTACGTACTAACGCACGAAGGTTATAAAATTATAACCATTTAAGTAAAAAATATATCTCTGATGAATAGTAAGGTATGTAAATGCCATCTTAGTACCTTACGAGATAAGCACCATAAACATATAATTACAGGTAATCTTCAAGTGATTGAAGATTTGCCTTTAAGAAAACTTTTTAAAATGGGTACGAAATTCCGCAGACAGGCATTTGACCACGTGAAAGAAGAGTTTAATCTAGATCTGGAAGCTTTCATATACAAATTAGCTATCAAATATGGTTTACCCATCATAGCATTTGAAGAATGGAAATACAATCTCCTGAACAGTTTTGCCAACCAATATCATAGCAAACTCATAAATCAGCAAAATTCATTCATTCCCACTTCTATCAGGGAAATACAAGAACGTTTTGTAATCACATATACAGACAAAGTGGTATCTAATTACGCATTTACCTGCAAACCTTTTTACATAGAAATCTTACAGAAATCTTACATGGAATCCACTATGTACAAGGCTTTACCTTACAATTTAACTATTATGTCAAATAAGATCAGGGCTTTGTACAAGCGAATCGGTATCACATTAAAAAATGTATCCTTTCCTTATTTAGTACTCATTCCGAAGTTGCATAAAACACCAGTAAAATTCCGTACGGTTACTGTTGGATGTAATACATATATTACGTTAGCTAACAAAAAACTTATGAAAATTTTTCAACCTGCATATAAGGCTTTATTGGTACAAAATCCAATAATCATAAAAAACAGCTATGAAGTCATAAAGCGATTGAAATATTGCAATAAAGAAATACAGTTTACAAGCTATGACTTCCGTGACCTTTTCAACAACATTGATCTTAATAAATTACATGCGATACTTTTACTGGTGCATACAGAATACAACCTTAAAAAAGCGATCACTTTGCGTAGGTATATGGATCTAATTCAGCTGGTATTGTATGAAAACATACTATGTAACGGAGAAGTATTTTATCAGCAAATTAAAGGGATTCCCATGGGCGGGGGCTGTTCTTCAGTCCTTGCTGACATATATTTAACATACTTTGAAAGAAATAATCAGGTATTATACGAGATGCCATATTACAGATATGTGGACGATGTGATTTTAGGACATTACTCAAGTACTCCTGAACTTGAATTTGACTTTTATCCTCCGGAATTGGAATTTGTTAAGAACCCTAATAGCGTCAAAGACGAAGTAAATTTCCTTGACATAACCATAAGATACAAGCATAAAAATGGAATTCATACAATAATGTACAATAAACGTAATAATTATGATATGAAGATAAACCAAATTATTGGATGGAGGTCGAATTTAACTAGGAATATTTTCCGTAACATCATAACAGGACACCTTAGAAGAAATCGCAATAATAATACTTTCAGAGAGGATTGTCTTACTAGTAATAAACACATTTTACAAGAAGCACTCAAAAATCATTACCCAAGGAATTTCCTTAAAGATATTTATAATTCTTTTTTAAAAGAAGAGGATTTTCATTCAGTGATGAATTGAATGTATGACATCATATTGGACTTATCAATGTACGCATGCGTATGGGCACATACTTTAAGTGGCGTTGCGGGTGTTCCGTTTTAGTCGGTAGTATGGTTGGCACAATGATTTATTGTTTTCGTCGTTCCATTTCTGTCTGCATTTTGGTGCCTTCATTTTTGCACATGCTGCGGGGATCTATCATTGAATTGCATTGGTATCCGTGGGCGTTGTCTAGACGTAAAAGTACTTAAAACGGGAATGAGAGGTCGCTATCCCTCTCAGCCATTTATATGCAATTCATATGGTTTCCCCCTCCCTTTCTGATTCGTTTTTAATGGTTATATCCTGCATCAGTATATAGAGCTGCATTGCGCCTTTTGCTGAGTGGTATTTGGTATTATAATAGTATCCCTTTTTGTTGTATATTTCTATATATATATATATATATATATATATGGTATATATAATATATACCATATATATATATAATATTGGTTTACATCTTTGTGATTGCTTATAGCACTTGTCGTATATTGTATATATATATATATATATATATATATATATATATATATATACACATATGTAATATATATGTATATATATATGTAGTTCAAAAAGTACACTTTAAAAAGAACATATAAAAGCTTATAAAAGCCAATAAACAATATATAATGTGAAGAATTTGCGCATTTGCTGCACCTTCTCCCCACGTTAGTAAATATAAATTCAAAAGACTAAAATGAAAAAGAATCAAGATGAAAAGGGTAAACATACGGGCGAGATGCAAAAAAAGGGCCAATGAGGGATTGTGACCTCATTTAAATCGCGGTTGTCAGTCAGCTGCATGGTCTCGACAACCACTCCCGGAAGCCTGCACGCATCCGTAGTAAACCCCAATGTAATCACAAGTACCGAACATGAAAGACCCGAAAAATTATCACTAAACACTCAATATATATATAAAAAAAACTAAAACTAAAACTACACTCTTAAAATATTCTCTCTCGCACTCTAAAATCCCAAATTAAAGATAAAACTTTAAATAGTTGGAAACAATACCATATAAAAATCCCTTAAAAACCATAAATTACGTATAAATATAAATATAAAAACACTTAACATTAAAAACACTACGTCAATAAACACTACGTCTAAACCAGCTCGATAAAATCACTCCAACAACGTCATACCATTCAACTCTACATGCAAAGGTAAAATAACCCATATTTAGATATATACTTCTTAATACAGTTCTTCTTTATAATAAGTGTTACCATATGCAAGAAAGTTAATTCTAATACAATTAGATAATATCAAATATCTCGTTTAGATGAGATTTAGCACGATATATACATGTATTGTATACATGTCTTCTTAGGAAATTCCTGTGGTATCCGTTTTTTATGGCATGTTCAATGCCATAAATGTTCAAGCCTTGTCTCGTATTTTTCGTATATTTTTATTTCCAATAATACATTGATGTCTCCTAATACTATTTACTATAATATATTGTAAAATATTCTTGTGTAGATTTGATCCCCAAGGGCCAAGGCAATAAGATGTTTATTTCAAACTTGAATGTAGTACGTTTGTCGTAAATATCAAATTCTAGTTTGACTTCTTTATTGTATACAATATTTAAGTCTAAGTAGATAATACTACCCTTATATTCATTTGGCGTTTGTATCAATTCCAAATTATCAGGATATCCGCTAAAATCGAAGACGTAATTTGGATCTGTCGTAACCTCCAACAAATTGTCAAAATAACGGAAATAGATAATCTCGTTATTCAAATGTGATACACTTTCAAATTTATACAGATCCGCTAATTATTATCCGCTAATTCTGGAGAGCTTCTACCCCCCCCCCCTAGGTATTCCTTGCATTTGTTGGTTAAAATCGGTTCCATTGCACAAAACAATATCGTATATTACCAAGGTGAGCGTGGCTTTAAATTTACAATAATCCAAGATTGACTGCATTTCAAATTCCTCATATATTTGCAATAAAAACCGTACAATTCTTTCAAATCGAGACAATTAAAAAGATCCCTAAAGTCGTATGACTTAAAAAATAACTTATCTGGATGCGCTTTTAAAATATTTATCACTTCTTGGCTGTCATTTATTATGCAAATACCCATCTTCCTGATCTTCTGAATATTAGGTTACAGAATCCTCAATAGCATAGCATTTTCCCTAGTAAGGTAAGTTTTAAAACCCACAGTCACTGGTCGGAATTTGATCGGTCCTCATGCAATTTAAGAATCATAAATATATATGGGTATCTATAAAATTCCATCTTTATGCACAATCGCTTATATAAAGCCCTAATTTTATTATCAATTGCCAATTTAGGTAATCTGAGATTTTTATACATTTTTATACGTACATATATATATATATATATGCATCCATAAGAAATTGATTTATAGCCGCGAAACTCGTCATGTATGCATCGTTTGAGGATATATGCAAATTATTAGAAATTCGGAGCAAATAATTTTATTCTGAAATGGTGGCAAGAAGATGATATCATTTTAGTGATGAATCCTCCTCTGATAGGAAAGTCATGCGGTATGCGATCGAACATTGTCGTGTTGGTAAATTGAACTGGGTAGCTCGACTGCATAGGCAGAATGCATGCTGGTGCGACAGCTGCGAACGCGAATCTCAGTTGAAACGATGGCTGTACATGGCGAGATGAGGGTTACTATTTCGTCCTTTTCTCGGGATCTAGAGAAAATCAATACATTCTAGAATGTTTTCTTAAATGATTCTTACACTTTTATGGAAGCAGAAGCACATATTTTACAGTTAGATTATGTATCACTTATCAGATACGTAACATGCGCGCTCCTGTAAATTAGCACAGGCAAACTAAAACTGACTAGATCGGTTGGAATCAAAATGGCGCTTACATCAGCATGTACTATATATACCTTGGGAGAATATATACCTATAATATATATACCTTGGGCGAAACAATAGTCTGTAGAATATCGTCAACGTAGAAGCGTGCCGTCATATTGACTTGCAACTTAACTAGAGGAGATCGGCTGTCACACGAGTTGACTACCCAGACTGTTACACCAGTTGTGATAGACGTGTGCCACTCCGCAACAAATGTGTGATCGAAATACTGACCGGACCTCCACACACTTATGCGGTGGTTATCAGCACTCAGAAAGAAACGATATTCTTCACTAAAGACAAAATGTCCCCAATCCATCACTGTCCAAGCTGGCCGAGCTCCGAACCAGTCCAGACGGTCCTGTTTAACTTGAAGGGTCAGTAATAGGATCTTTAATGGACGTAAACATCTAGTCTCACCTTCTGTCAGTAGTATCTCTTCATAGAAATGGAAGTAGTATCTCTTCAATCCATGGAAGAGGGCAAATGCCTTCGAATAGTTGATATCGACACCATTGATGTGGATGTGTCGACCTCTCCTTACTACAACGATGTTTTCGAGCAGTTGTGTGTCTGTGGCGTCCTCAGCATGTCTTATTGTTACATCTGCATTTTAGGATCCACTGTTGTAACATTGCAATACCGAGCAACTATCATATCGCTCTTACCGGTGTTTGATACTCCTGCTGTAGCAACTAGCTTCCTTTAGGCCAGTGTGCGTCCTTTCTCTAAATCCAACAATTGTCAACAATTGTTCATTGAGCCGTAGAGAACGTCTTAAAGGCGTCTTTGTCCAAAACTTCCTTGTCCCAAACTTTATCTTTGTCCAAAAAATACAGTTCCAAGTGCCGGTAAGTAAGAACACCGGTCGTTTTAAATACTTTCATATATATATATATATTTGTAACAGTGTGTATATGAAGCGATTTTTAACAGTTAGCTCCTTGATATATATCTAGCTTCCTATAACTATCTTTCATTTGATATCCCATTTTTTGTTCTGTTTTTATAGACACATCTAGGTGTTTAAACCAAAACATTCCAAACTAATAAAAGTATATATCGGATACAATTATTTGCTTAACTGTAATAACTGTGTTTAAAATACACTATCCGAGACAGAAAATGCATAGACAGAGATAACATATATAAATAAGTGATGTTAATTCCAGATGGGTAATGTAATACAGTAATGGTACAGACAGGGTGATCAGTACGCAGTAGGATCACATTTTCAGGCGATATATGCAGCAACCCTACGAGGAACAGATGCAATGAGTGTGCGAATAGTTTGCTGAGGAACGGATGATCATATGTCTTTTACCATTCTCTACAGGTCGTCCTCTGTTTGAGGCGTGGACATGGCAATCAAATGACGGTTAATTATGTCGCATACATGCACTAGGGGTGAGAGATCGAATGGGTGAAAGACAGTAGGGGTCAATGAAGTACCTGGATACGTTGCATGGCTTGTATGCTGATGATTGGCGTTTGCTGTCGTTCGTTATCTTGCTGGAAAACAGCATTTTTAAACCGCAGAAGGTTGGGAAGTGCAACTGGCCGCAGCACCTCAACCACATATCGAAGTGTCGTCATTGGGTCTCTGATATGAACCAGAGGTGACCAGCTATCGAAACCGATGGCACCGCAAACCATGATATAACGTTATTGAGCAGGGTGACATGCACATTTCGCAGAAGGATTAGATGTGTTTCAATGTCGCATCCAAACTCTCACACAGCGAATGCCATTCGACAAACAGAACCGAGACTCGTTGCTACACACGTCCCTGCCCCATCCAGTAGTCCAAGGGGCTCGGAAACAACACCATTGCAATCTCTCACGTCGGTGTCTTGTCTTCAATGGCAGTCTTCGTAATGGACGATTTGAGTGCAAACCGCTTTCGCCCAATCGTCCAGAAACTGTTCTTGCGGATTTAAGAACATCCAATGTACTCTGCAAATTCTGAAAAATGTCCACTGTCTTCGTTTGTTGGGCCTCCACCGTATGCTTTCGAATGCATCGATCAACGCGTGCTGACGTACGTCTGGATGGACATGCACCACTGTGACGATTCACATGAACTTCTTCAATCCATCTTCTCCGAATCACTTTTCACAGTTTACGCATCTACGTGACCACCTAAACATACGTCGAACTGAAATGAATATCATCGCACGATCATCCAAATACTGAAACAGACTTCGACGTTGCCTCTTCATCAACACGTGTTTTCGGAAATGAAAAACACATACCGGAACTCGGATTTCCGTAGACGACAGTCAGTAACAACGGTTGGCTCATTTGCCGTTTGCATCCCTTTTATCCCGCGTTCTAATCAAGTGACCTACTTGCAATTCAGATCATTTGCATACTTCGGTCAGCTACGTGTGTCTCGAAATTTGCATAATTACACGCCAAAGCTTCATTTTTCCCGGCCATCCAATTGGTTTCTCTAAGTCCTCGGACGAGACGGATGGTCTGGGCTTTCGACGCCAAAGCTTCATGGTGTAGCATTTTCTATGTCGAGTATTGTATTATTTTTTGTTACACGCAACGCAACTTCCCTTTGAGCTTAACTCATTTTTTATATTAAGGAAAGCAGCTGGGTTTTTTTTGTAGCAATTGTTGCTTTGTAGTTTTGAACAAGGTAGTGCTTCTTGATTTTAAACCGTGACCAAGTGATCGAAGATAAACATCACTACATTTCAATAGTTAATTATATATGCCAAATAAATTGAGTTGGAGGATTTTCAATCGTAATTAAAGTTCGTTTGTCCTTTTATAGATGTCATTTTTTTTAATCCGAAAATTCAAACCCACTAAAATTTAGTGGATGTGATTCATATATTGAAACCTCACTTCATTTTTTACAAGAATAATAGGTAAACTCACACCTAATGAAGATCACTTTTAAGTTATGTGACGCAAGTTTCAGAAAATCCAAAATTATTCTTTTCATTTCCTTTTTCATTTTCTCTGAAACAATTATCTTATTGAAACTTAGTGACACTGTTTCATTTTCTGAATCAACGCATTACTTATGTTATAAGAATTCTTAAAATTAAAAATCTTTTGAAGTCTGAAATTCATTTGTAAATATATGGAACATAACTTTAATAAATGTCATTCATTTAATTTTATTTTTTTTCAAAACGTATTTTCGTAATTCTTCCCCAAAAAAGACGGATTTCTTTGGACAAATGCTAGTATTGAAAGCAAAACTTTTACATCATCATGTTAGCTAGTTTTTAAAGTGCATGATATAATTGTATTCAGAATATTATTTTTATTAGTGTACTTTACAGAAATGACATTAAATGTAATAAATTGAATGAAATTTAAGTAATACATTTTAAATATTTTCTTAAATACCAGTCAAATAAACATTATCCAGCATTTAAAATATATATTTCATTTTGTGCAAATAAAAGCCACATATGAAAGCATTAAATAATCATGTTGAATAAACAAGAATTCCACTTTTTACCCCTTATCCATAGAAAACCACTTTTTTTGGAACTGAAACTGGAATAGACTTCGATTGAAAATTAAAGAAAACAATATGTTATAATAATAAATCTATGTTATTTGTTCCGTTTCTCTAATATTACTTAAACCACAAACTCTTTAAACAATTATCCAATGAACTTTGAAACAACATTTGTTTTGAATATTTGTTGCAACAGTTTCAAGTTCAGATAGATTGTCTGATTGTCTTTTGCCTACACAATCCATGCAACATTCTCCTACTAAATATAAAAGTTCTAAAAAAATCTTCGAAAAATTGTTAAAAATTAAATATTTGTGGATATAAAAAATGTAATTAATAACTATTTTTGGTGTAATTGTGAGACCAGAATATGTTCTCACGTGAGACATTTTTATTTATATTATTTATGGTGGCCAGAACGGCAAAGAAAGCGGTAGTCTGGCTGGCACCGGGGTTTATGACAACGTGAACTATAGGTCAAAAGGACTATAAATTCAGGTGTGCCAGACCAGAGGGGCTGAGAGGGACCTGGCTAAATGTGGAAATGATGCCATTGGATTGAGAAGAACCAATGAGCGCCAAGGGGAAGAAGGGCGGAACTACCCCCCCCACCGAAGAACCACAGCTTGGGGGAGACGAAAGAAATCAGAGAGAGTAGAAGTTATAGACGAAACGAGTTGCAGTTATAGACGAAACGAGTTGCAGTTATAGACGAAACGAGTCGAGTTGTGGACGAAAAGAGATGGAGTTCAGACATGAAAAGAAATAATCACGATTTTGACTAGAGCACGAGTAGAGAAAAATGAAAAACTAACAGATTTGTAAAGGTTCCGTAGATGTTCCAAATTAATGGAGGTAGATCAAAGTACGAGGAGGAGTCACACACCACAGAGTTATTATTGCCGCCGTGTTCATGCGGAGTACGATCACGTTAAACATGTGGGTCCGAAAGTCCTTCCGAGAGGTTGGTGGTAGGGGAAGGAGGGTACGGTCCCTGTGGATGCCTCCCCCACTGGGTTCCGGTCTAAATTGGGTAGCACTTCCCGACCGTCCAAACAGTTACCTTACACCTTCCTGGTAGGTCGGACGGTCTGGGTTTCAACAACAACAGCACAGAGTTATGGCAGTATAAGACTGATGCAAGCGAGATGATAAGCCCAAGATTAAACTGGAAGGTATGTGCTCATTTTCACAGGTCCTAGACACCATCGTAAATCTAATAATTCTGGTCGCATATGTCCCCTCGCTAAAATAATTAAATGAAAATAGATAATAAATGAAAATTGATGTTATTGATAAATTGATATTGTTAATAAATTATATTGTTTAAGTTTAAATAGTCTAATCTTTTTATACTAATTAATAATTCTTTTCAGGACTTACACAAAAGGTAAAAATAATTGGAGGGTTTATTGCGGCCCAACAACGAGCAAAGCACTTTAAATGTTAATTCCACTATATATGAATTTACGGCAATGTCTTTAATGCTTAATAATAATTAATGTTAATTATAAGTTCAACTTAAACTTCACCTCTTCTAATTTCGGTTGCCACAGTAATAACGAGTGAAAGTATACTTTATCGCAACATCATTAAATTCATATTGTGTGCTCTTTAAATACTCTAAGATGCTTTGATATTTTTACTGATGAGTTTCTATTCCAATTGCTGATACCACCCGGTAGCAAGTACTTGCCTTTGGTTTTCTGGTTCTATTCGAATATATAATTGTCTGCGAATATATAATTGTCGCGATGGAGATGTTTCTTAGAGTTTGTTGAGATATCACTGTT
Organism: Amaurobius ferox; assembly: GCA_951213105.1. Lineage (NCBI taxonomy): Eukaryota > Metazoa > Arthropoda > Arachnida > Araneae > Amaurobiidae > Amaurobius > Amaurobius ferox. The sequence continues at coordinate 51,957,170 of OX578134.1, forward strand.
TTGTACCTGAGGAAGAGGGAAGCACTGGAAACAATTATAGTCACCTATTTCTCTATATATTTTAGTTCAGTATTAGAAGGTTATATGGTTATATTCTCACAATCAGCATTTTAATTTATTATGATAAAGAAACATATTAGATTTTTATTTAACACATACATTTATAAGCAGAGTAAGTTAATGTGTTTTAGTGTTACTTTGAAGTAATTAAATTTTTGAAATAAAAATACGCTTTTCAAATTATGGTAATGTATAAATATTATATACTATGCCATACATAGAAATATTTTTTTCTGACTTGAGTGTTAAAAAAAGGTTTGAAAAAGCAGAAAAATTGAATTTTTAAAAAATCTCAGACGAATAGGAAATTTGTTGAAATAGATATATTGGTGAGAGTATGAAAAATTAAATTTAAACGGCAAATTTTTGAAATATAGAGTCCTTTGTCATAATTTAACACTGCAATTACATCTTTTGCCCAGTCGTGTCTTATATAAATTTGTCTTAAATACAATCACCAAACTATGCACATCAACAAAATACCTAACTTTATCCGTATCGATTTTCACTTACCACTGATGACTCCTGGGGCTATAAGAAAACCATCTATTCTTTCCCATGCTGTTACTCGGACGTAATCACTGACAAAACTTGGCACTGGACATCTAAGTAAAGCCATGTTTCCTCGCAGGACAAACTCGTCAGATAGTCTAATCTCATATTTTTGATTAACAACTGAAACAGAAAACAGGAGTGTAATAATCATAATGACCTTAAAAATAGGAATCATATAAGTTTCAATAATTAAAATAAAAATTCATGAATATAATAAAAGTAATCAAAATATCAAAGGCTAGATAAACGATTTTCAGATGATACATTGTAATACCCATATTTTTAAGAAAATATACATACCACCTCAGAAACAGAACACAGAATAATAACACTTCTAAAGCAGAGTATTAATTTGAAAATACAAATATTTAAATGAAATTTATTAATTACTTAGTATTTTATTTTCATAAATGTTCCACAATTTGTATTATACGAGGGAAGCAATACCCACGGTTACTTAGTTAATCTATATCAATATAGTGCAAATTATACTTTTAAAAGGTGTATGATTTAGAATTCAAATATATTATTACTTTCCTTCCAATAGATGATAATGTATAGGGAAAATATTGGAATCATGAAGAAAATCGCACCTCGAGTTTCCGACAGATCTACCGGTTTAGGACCTCTAGAATACGAAAGAACTCTTTTAGAGTGACGTTTGTGTGTGTATGTGTGTCTGTGTGTGCATCTCTGTGTATTCGCGCTTGTCTATCTGTACAATGTATGCATCCACTCGAACTGAAAAACTAATTGACCGAATTTTCTAATTTTTGGTAGGTGAGTCACTTGTTAGTGACCCTGGTGCTTATTAGATTTCGGTGCGATTCTGGTTAAAAACACCTGCTCTTTTTGCGAAATATCAAGTAAAAACTGCCTGTGTCCACTGTAGCTGGAAACTAATAGAGTCGTCGGTATTGACGCAAGTCATGCAATTTGCAATTGTTTGAATATAACTATAAGATAATGTATGTTTTAATTGACCTTCTTAAATGAAATTATATTTCTCGACATGGACACAATTAAGGAATCAAAATTAAGAAAGAAAAATTTAAGGAGTCAAAATTCAGACGAATGCCTGTCTTCACAATACTTGATTTTCGAAAATATTATCGCACATATTCCCCAATTGATATGGCACGGACTGTAAACAAAACATAATATCTCTCAATTAAGCATGTATACTATCATTTCGCACATCTAATAGTATTCGAAATATCGATTATATATAGTATTTGAAAACATGATCCCTATTTTCGCGGAACTCTGATGAGGACAGGAAAACTTAAAGTCATATTTTCTCCTTAAAATTAAACTGCGTAATATCACTAATTCGTGAAAATAGCTTCCTAAAAATACTGTAATTAAACACTTTCTTAGAAATACAGCATACAAGAAATATGTAAGTCCCTAACATATGTTATTTTTATATATTTTTAACGCCGTTTCACGAGTGAAGTGCTTGATTTTCAATTCTTAATGATTGCCCATTTCTTAAGAAGAAACCAAATTTATCATTTTGCATTCTAATGTTCCAATCAAAACCACAGAACTTCCATTGTTGTTAGTTTCAATGTACAGGGTGGTCATAAAATGAATTTCCCTGTTTCGAGGCATCTTCATCTAAAACTAAGGAACGAAATGAAACCAAATTTCAAACACAGACTGCGTAAGGTTTAGGGAGATGAATTCAGCAAAAAAATAGTACCAAAAGTCGCCGATAGGGGAGATTTTGGCGCTGCTGCCATGTACGTACTAGGAAATTTGCATATCTAGATAGATTATTCAAATTTCCTAATGCGTACGTGACTGCAACGTCACTCATTCCTTTTAAAAAGGGAAGATCTAACGGTCAGTCAGTTATCAGTTCTTTGATTGACTGTTGATTTGTGCTTAATATGCGCCCTAACTTACCTCAACGTGCTTTACTTATAAGCTGTTCTACACTCGACAGTGTAATGCCGTGACGACTCTTAGGAAATTTAGAAAGCTTCATAAGCTGCGTAAATGTCCAATGTCTGCTGTAGCACTGAGAACTATGATTAAAAAATTCGAGGAAACTAGATCGCTAGGAATTAGAATCGACCGAGGACAAAAAGCAGTGTCAGATGATGAAGTAACAGAAATTGCTACTGCGATGTTCGACGACACAGGGACTAGTAGTGGTCCAAGCGCTCGTGCAATAGCTCGCCAAACCGATATGCCTTATGCAACTGTATGGGAAAACTTACGGAAAATGCTCCATTTCTATCCAGTTAAGATCAGTCGTGTGCAAGCATTAAAAATCTCAGATTGTGATAAACGCCTCACCTTCGCGCTAACGTTTGCCCGAATGGAAATCCACATTGATTGGCCTTGGAAAATATTGTGGGGATGTAAGGCTCATTCTTATCTGAATGAGTCAGTCAATACTCAGAACTGCGGAATTTGGCCATCTGAAAGTCGCACAGTGATCATTAAGTGCCACTGCATTCTCCAAAAGTAACCGCATGGTTCGGATTCACGGCCAATTTCATAATAGGACCATACTTTTTGAGAATGTAAATCGGACAGGTCCTATTATCTGCACCGTTAATGGCGAAAAATGTGGGCAAATACAGCAAAATTTTGTCATTCATCAACAGCAAGAAACACAATGCTTGGGTTTAATCATTTTTATGCAAGATGGAGCACGGTCACATATTCATCGTTCAGTACAGCGCATTTTACGCCAGCATTTCGGTAATGAGAGAGTTATCAGTCAATATTTTCTGACGGAATGGCCGCCCCATTCCCCGGACATCACCCAATGTGACTATTGGCCGTGGGGGTACCTTAAATCCGCTGTGTATACTGGTGGCGTTCCAAACCTGCATGTCTTGAAACAGAACATAACGCGGGCTGTTACAAACATCCAAACTTACAGTTTACACGCAGCAGTAGAGAACGCCATACACATATTGCACGTTGTCCAGGGGACCCTAATATTGATGAATAGACGTTTATTTTCTGTTAGTTTCATAAATGCATTCATAGCTGTATGGTATGTTCATTTTTCATTACTAAAACATTATAGAAACTCTGCATACTCCATTTTGCGTGCGTTCATAGTAATTATTCACTCGTTTCCTGCTCCGAAGGCGCCAAAATCTCCCCTATCGGTGACTTTGGTACTAACTTTTTTTTGCCGAAATCATCTCCCTATTCCCTCCAAAGTGCGTGTTTGAAATTTGGTTCCATTTCGTTCGTTAGTTTCAGCTGCAAACGGGGAAAGTTATTTTATGGCCACAATGTATATCATTTGTTTTGGATATGTACTCAGGATGATTTCATTCTGTTTTATTCTCTTCCTCTCTAACTCAGCCTTTCACTTTTTTGAACGAAGAAATATTCGTAAATATATAATTTGATTAGCAATATATACTCTATAACAAAAAAGTCGATTCACCAAGAAGGAATTATCCGATTGTAATGAAATTTCATATGCAAAGACATTTTGAGCAAATATGAAAGTGAATAAAATTTGGTGTCCAATGAATAAATAGTGGGAGCTCCAACTCATCGTAACTGCACATTAAGCAGGTGTATATCTGCAGGTGGGTATGGTCTGGGGTAACATCTCCTTTGATAGCCGGACCCCTTTGGTAGTAATTTCTGGCACAGTGACTGCACACCGATACGTAGACAACATTCTAAGGCCGGTTGTGTTACCGTTCATTTTGCGATCCCTTGGACTTACTTTTCAGCAAGATAATGCCCGGCCGCACACGGTACGTGCTGCTATGAATTGTCTTCAAGCTTTCCCAACACTTCCTTGGCCAGCTAGATCTCCTGATCTCTCTCCCATAGAGCACATTTGGGACATTGTGGGAAGGCGATTGTAACCAACCGGAATGTTGACGATTTAGCCCGACAGTTGAAGACAATTTGGCTAGACCTTCCGCAGGACACCATCCTTGAATTTTATCAGTATATGCCACGGCGGGTGACATCTTGCATCCAGGGAAGAGGTGGACCAACGCCTTATTGACTTCCTCCCTTTGTAAGCGGTCAAACTCTAAATCATTAAATTGCTCAGAAATTTTAATAGTTTCCTCTCCTATATATGTTATTCACATCCACCAATTTTTATCACAATCCGACAACTCCTTCTTGGTGCGTCGATTTTTTTGTTATAGAGTGTGTGTGTATATATATATATATATATATATTACATATTTTGCAGAATCCATGTTTACATATTATTTGACATTTAAATTTAAAATTTTGTTTAATTAACCTAGTTAATGTTATAAACATAAATACGTTAGTTAGAAATATCTTCTAAAGAAGGATCTATAAAATATAATCTACAGAACATATCCACCTGACTTTAAAATTGGTGCAGGTAAATCGCGTTTCTGTTAAAATATTAGAATGCCTTGTATTGACGATAGAATGAGTTTTTATTGATTTTTATCAAATTAATGAATGTTTTGTAATCATTTTAAACACCAATTAAATTAACATGATATTAGAAATGTTAATTATCCACAGGATTATTAATATCTCTGAAAAATCACAATTTCCATGATATGTGATATGCATATTTTAAATATTACAAACATTTATTTTACTTGATATGGTGTTTGTTTGCCAGCATGGTTCAAATCATTCAAGCCCCGAATAATTAAATTCTCTTAATCATAGTAACGTAATCTGCTATTGTCGGACTCTGCTTTTGTGGTACAATTTAATTCTGTTGATTCTTATCCTCATCGGGAACACCATAGAATGTACTCATTCTTCAAATCGTTGAAGCCATGCCTATACTTAAAGAGCACCTAACCTGTAGTGGTGTAAAATGTACGAGATGTAATCTTCTGCTAAAACAAATAATGCTCTAAAATGCCGATAACGTATTTTTAAAACTAAAATGTCTTTAATATTTCAAATGCGAAAAGAAGGGAAAGAGTAAGTAAAATAGATTAAAAAAAAATGTAAATATTTTTTGCATATAATATGGAATTGAATATTTGTATTCAGTCGCTTCCATAGCAGAATTAGTCGACTTGGTCTTGGCGAAAAATCACCGCGTGTAAAATCTATGCAGGAGACTATAATTCTTTTCGTGAAAGTTTAAAGGGCATTTTCATGTCTAATCGAACTTTATATTTTTAAAACTGTTAAAGATAGAACAAATACATTTATAAACGGATATGAAATTTTCTGAATATTTAATCTCAGATACATACCCGACATGATACAAAAATATTTGAAATAAAAACAAAACAATAATAAACAAATATTTTCGCTTTATTATTATTGACAAGTTTGGATAAGTTTTATGATTTCAAATAAGGCTATTCAGCTTATAAGTCTATCAAGATTTTAAATAAGTCTATTCACATGGGATGAAAACATGCTGAAAATAGAATCATTGTCGATTGCATAGAATGTTAGCTTGCAAAGGGAATCTACTGAACAGACTAAATTACTAAGCGACATGGACATAAGATTATCCGGTAACAGCCGTACCACTGCGAATTAAATCCTATATAGCATGTGAGGGCACGATAGGGGTTTGTAGCATTGAAAAATCGTACTTTTAAAACTGATGAAGTGCGACATCTGACGAGAGAGACTATAGAACGAGTTATGCCGCAGAACCGACAAAACTACATCAACCATGTATTACAGGAAGTAGAAAATATGTGAAGACTCGAGTTCTTTTCATTTGTAGAAAATCCATATATTTAACACATCAGAAAACCTTAAGTTTTATCTACACCGCATGTATATTTTTAAGTAAATACTACAAAATCCAAAACCAAAATGTTTTAGCATTTTTTCTGCATCAGTAAATCACTTATTCTAGTATAACTAGTGTATGCATTGTAAGGACTTTTCCTTAAATTTATCACTTGCATCTGAGAAAAGCGTTTGGCAATTCTCCACTTTGACGGAAATAAAACGAGCTTGTAAGGAATTCACTTTGAAGCGAAAAATTTATAGTAAAACACTGAAAAAAGCATAACTTTTAAGTGTCTAACTAGTTTTGTTCTACACCAGCATTTCTTGTATTCCAAATATTTCCCTTTGTTGAAAAGGTTGAAATGTTGAGAAGTAAATTATGATTTCTTACATTTTCAAGATACTTGAATTTACGTGTAACTTCTTTTCTGTAATATTTCTTGGATTATTTTATTTTAGTATATGGAATAAATAATGTATTTTGAGAACAAAAAGTAGAGAGCAATTCTGATACTCATTATAGATTGATTCAAAATATCAATCTTTTCGCATATTTCGAATGGTAAACATAGTAGTGTGTTAAGCGTATCATAATGTTACAAGGTACTTAGGAAAATGTTTGCATTTTATATTGTTTTTAGAATTCTATATTTTTCATTTTAAATATACAGTTTTGATAGAATAGAATACATTTCATAATTAATCGAATACGTATATAAGTACTATAAATATGGAAATATTTCGTAATTAATCAAATGTGTATATAAGTAATATGAATAAGCGAATATTTCGTAATTACTAGAATGTATATATGAGTAATATGAATATGCGAATATTTCGTAATTAATGGAATGCATATATACGTAATATGAATATACGCGTATTTCGTAATTAATAGATTGCAGTTTATTTCGTCCGAATCGGAACATAGACGACGAAATTATTGATGAGGAACTCTTTGAATGTAATGTTTGCAGTCACTGCACCAGGCGACTGTGTGATCATCGCAAGGGATTATCACATGCTCTCGTAAAACACAGATATGGATGCACAGTTGTCGTAGGTCCAAAATTTAAAATTTTGCACATTTCTGCAAGCAATGTTTTAAATGGTATGTGTAATATGACGAAAAATCGTATATTGGGTTCTGAATTGTGTTTAACATTGCAAGTACGTATAACGGCATTTCCATAATTTAATTGCATTTCATCCCAGTAACATTTCTTCCAGGATTTTTTCAGACATTGAGGTAATCACTATTCACATTTACTCGTATCACGTCAAGAACACTATTGAACAATAGCGGGCCTATATATCCACTGCCGAAAATTTCGAATAAAGTACGTTACTTATAAAGTTCTTAGCCAATCTAAAACATTCGAAAATATTCCAGAATTCGTCAAAAGTCATAAAGTTGGCGATACTGCGCCAATACGTTGCAAACCTAACGGAATTTTTTTTCACAGTGACGTAAGATTTACGTCACATTGTGACTTTGGGACGTCACAGGACGTCGCAGTACGTCTTGGCAATGTCATATTGAGGTCCTTTTGGCCATTTCTATGATCGTTTGTGACTTCGCATATTAAATTGTTTGTAACAGCACATTGTAATTGGCATTGTAATGTCGTCACATTGTTACGTGTTAATTAAATTGTGAAAACGTCACAGAATATAGTCACAAGGAAGTTACAAAGTTACTAATGCGCAATGTCGCATAGAAGTCACAAATGTGATGTCACGTTGTGACCCAGGTGTTACGTGACTACAACGTCACTGTCACATGTGTGACGACCTTTGCTGTGAGGGTAAGGTCTTGAAACCAAGTACTACAAATTATAACAGCTTCTTGTTACGCATTCATAACAACATCGTGGTACTTTAGTTACAAACTCCCGTTTTATCGAAGTAGCATTTCTCCCATGATTTTCTCTGTACCATGCGCCCTAAAATGTTTCATATGAACAAATGATTTGTTACTTGATAACTGCAGTCTTATTTTGCCCCCTTTTAAGTAGCGTGCCAATTATTTATCGACCACTTAATATTTCCAGGATTATGTATTTTTGCATTATACAGCCAGACAAAACATAGAACACAAAATCAAATAAATTAAAAAATAGAGAACACTCCCAGAATATACGTTATATATTGGTTTCATCAACATGTCTCTCCTCCATTCAAAACTACTTAACTTCTTCTATGGTAAAATTTTATCTTTCACATTCAACTGGCACTTACATTATTCGCACCGCCTACGTATTGAATTCATAAAAAGCGTCGAGTTAAAAAATACATAAAAACTTATATGCCATCAAAGTTGAAATGAGTTTCTGAATTATTTGTTTCGTTCTGAATCGCTCAATTTTCACCGAATTTAACATATTCAGTGCTTAAATTTTCTTCAACGATGTTCAGCATGTTCCGTCGGCTAAACGCCGTACCGTATTATTCGCCAAGCAGAGGTAGCAGATGTTGAAAATGAGTTCCTGATATGGGTTGAATAATTCTTTTTCTGGTCATTAAACAGCAAATTGCCGTTGAAAAGTTCAGGATTCGTCGTTATATGCAATTCGTAATGGTCGCAATAAAATTCCCTTTTGCATTTGCCTAAAATATGAGTGTTCTTTTATGTGGAATGTTTAAACCCGCATTTAAAATTCCAACACTTATTCAATTTCCTAAACAAGTGATTTTGATAAAACATATTTTTGTTTGTATATAAGTATTTGAACAAAAATCTACCTCATTAGTCTATTTTAATTTGCTAATAAGATTATTCACACAAATATTTATTTATTTTTACACAATTTTATTTACAATATATTTATCTCATGTATCAATGACAAATTTGAATTAAATATAAATTATATATAGAAAAGCATTATCTTGAAGAATTTGAAGAAACAGACTAGAGAGAGAGAGAGACAGCTTAACCGACTGAGCTACTTATGCAAAAAATAAAAAAAAAATCTGATGTTGGCAGCATATGACTTTCCTGCAGATTCATAATCACGTTCTCTTTATTTCTTCTAGAATGCATTTCATTGAGTTTAATTGCACAAAATAACACTCATAACTATTTTAAATGACACTGGATTTGCACTTTTAATTCCGTTTTTGTTTTCATTAGATAACTGGAATTATTTTCAAACGTGAGGAAGCGAAAATGCGAGAAAACTAAAGTCTCTCGAGAACGGCTATTCCTAGAGTAAAGGGGTTGGATTTAATCTTTTCATCGTCAAAAATTACGTATTAAACAAACATTTAATTCATATATTTGAGCATACATTATCTTTTATTTTAGATTTTGACGATTTTTGCTGTCCATTTTGCAAAAACGGCAGGTTATTATTTTTTTCGGAAATTTACTAAACTCTTATCAGCACCAAAGTAATCCCCTAGTGACTTATATAGCAAATTTTGTAAAATTTGGTTTATTAGTTTTTCAGCGAGAGTGGAGACAGGAAATTTATGTGGGCCATTTCGCAAAAAGGTGGCTTTTTTTTATCCCGAATTGTGCAAAATCAAATAAGCATTAATGTCTCTGTCATTAATGTCTTCTTGTATGGATGTAATGTCTGCTTGTACGGATGTAATGTCTGCTTGTACGGATGAAATGTCTGCTTGTAAAAATGCAATGTATCTTTTCATTTCTCCTTGAACGCGTTCAATGTTTTGTTTCACGTCTTTTTATACACTTTACATTTCAGCTTGATCAACATTAATTTCGTCTTTCGCTTCAGCTGAAATAGCTCGGTTTGTTTCATTTTCATTTCTTCTTTTGTATTCTCTTACGGCTTAAAATTCCTTATTCATTGTTTCTTGTCAGGCTTTCAACACAGCTTTTATCGCTTCTTTCATAGCTTGTTGTACAGCTCTCGTTGTTTCTTTTGTCATGTCTCGTCTGGCTATAATATTTTCTTTCAAGATATCTGTCATCGCATATAGGTTGGTTCGTATGGTTTTCATGTTGTCATTCCTAGCGTCTTGTCCGGCTCTCAATAATTGCATAATCATGCTTAACTGATCTTCTATCAATTTCCTTGTTGGAGAGTCATAGCAGCTTGTGAAGTTTGTGAAGTTGTATCTTCTGAAATCGTGGTTGTACCCTCAGTATACACGAATGAGTCCATATTTCTGGATAACTAATAATTTATTTAGAAGCACTAATAAGCGTAAACAGGAACTATATACAGCGATAGCTATTTTACAAGATCCCTAAACAACTGTTAGATAAATAAAACAGCAATTAAATTTTCAGCTAATTCACAGAAAAACGGATAATATTTTCAAAACACTGAGGTATCTCATATAATCAGCTGAGCTCGTATCACATCAACTACTCTCCAGCCGAGCGATGACTCATTTCTTATAATCCCCATTAAAACTTTCAGAATAGGTTTATATCTTCAAGAACGTCCGTTCTTTCGAGAAAGTTCTAATACATTCGAAAAGTCGCAAATTAGGCAATAAATCGTCAAATCGGACAAACCCGCCTCAATTACATAATATGACAACCCTCCATTGTCGTAGCAATACTGCATATTTCGAAGAAATTGAAATAATCGAACGAAACGTATATTGGTTATTTCAACCAAGTATGTATCGAACGTGTTAAACGTATATTGTGACTTGTAAATATAGCACTATTTATTAAATAGATAATTAGATAATTAACATAAATATGAAAAAGTTTTCGTTAACTTCATTAAATAAGTTTTTGTTTTATTTTGTGTTGTAATTTTCATTTCTGAATTTAATTAATGCAATAAACTTGTCAAATTCGCTTATAATGTATCGATACAATTATTTAAACCAAGGTAGCAGGCAAATATTAACATATTTATTTTTGGGTTTTGTTGATCGGGTTCCTCTGTTTATTTTTATATCCTGGAGAATGATGTGTATATGTATTTATTCTGCGAGAATGATGTTTTTATTTATTCTGCGCTTGATACTCATACGTTTATTGAGTTCTTATATTAATATTATTATGTTGTTATTATTTTATTATTGCAGATTAATTTTGAAAATAGTTTGAACGGATTTTTATATGTTTCTAATATTTTTCTATTAGAAATTAACTACAACTAACATTAACACATTAACTGAACTAACATTCATGACATAACACTTTAACTGAACTAACATTCAACTTTTTCAGTTCATTTGTAATATGATAAAAATATTTTCATCATAAAGATAAAGTTGAGGTATGGAAAACTGTAATGGGGATGCTTTAAAGGAGATTTTAATCTTAAAAAATGTGAGCTTTATTCCATAACATTGTTTAAAAATATTAGTTAATAGGTAATTTTTCTCGGACGTATAAGACCTTCGTCACACGGTGCCATTGGCATACGAGTTTAATACCATCTACTGCGTTAATATACAGCTCAACATAAGGAAAAGAAAATGCGTGAGCCTCTTCAGTTGTACAATGTCGTCTCTCCTTTCGAGAAAATTGAAATCGACATTTTGGGACCAATTCCACGTACTTACGACAATAACAAATACATGCTAGTTGTATTGGGCTATTTTACAAAGTGGCCAGAAGCTTACACAATCTCTGGCCAGTAGTTTACGGGTATAAATTAAATTCTAACCAAACAGGATATATTGTTACGGGCTGCCCTATATCATGCATTATATTCAAGGGACGAACGTTAACTCCAGCATATTCACGGGACTCTGCAAACTCGTCGAAATGGACAAAACTCAAACCACTGTTCATACAAAATCGGACGCCATTATAGAAAGATTCAAGAGAATGATACTTAATCATCTCTCTATATTCGTATCCAGAAACCAACAATATTGGGATCGTCACCCACTCTTCCTCCTGCTGCTCACAAAATTGCTGTCCACGAATCGACCTGACATTTTCCATGGGGAAGGTTGTTTTCCCAGGATACGTTAAACCCTCGGCAAAAACCAGGATTTCCCCTGAAATTACATTAAAATGGGAATGATCCTACGTTACATTAAAAATAATAATAGCGTTTATCGAATTCAGGAGCCGACTTTTCAAACAAGCTAAAAGTCGTCCATACAGACAGATTAGTTAAACATTCTGAAACACATTACGTTGATTCTTTCCGGAGCGTTCAATATTAAGGAAGGAGAATTGTAACGGACAAGTAAAATACCTTGGATACATTTTGAGTCCTCAGAAGGGAAAAACGTCGTTGCATGCAGCCGTTCCTATTACATGAAAATGGGGATTCCACATTTTGATCTCGGGACACGGTTGCTATATTTGGTGATTTATCGCCGACTTGGCAACATTTCGAATATACTAGAACTTTATCGAAATATCGAATTTTCTTGGAGATTATATATCTTTATAGAAATTTCTACGTCTAGTGTATAAATGACGTCGTCGCACAGCTTGAGAGTTGTTGGGGTGATACGAGATAAATTGAATTGTGAGATATTCCAGTCTTTTCAAAATAGTATCTGCTGTTTTGTGAATTAGCTGAACATCCATTTGCTGTTTTATTGTATCTAGCAGTTATTTAGTGATCTTATAAAATAGTACCGTACTAATCGATGTATATTGTTTTTTTCACGCCCTCTAATGCCTTGAAATAAAAGTTTTAGACTCATTATGTTATCCTCAGAGTAGCATAATTCTAGAGGATATGTCATAACACAGAAAAAGCTTTTATTTAGGTAAAACTATCCATTGCTTATTTTAAGAAAACCATATCGATTAACCACAGTCTTTCAATAAAGGCTATATTACTTTAAAAACCATGAAAATGCGTTTATAAATTACATATATTCCATTGATTGCTTGTTTGAAACATAATTTTTCGGTTTTTACAATGAGATTAACATAGAAAATCTGTAGACATTTTTTCGTCCGCTATCAAACACATTTGAGTGAAAAATCGTGCTAAATCATGAAATATCTGAAAAGCATTTTCGAACTTAAAGAAAAAAATTCGCCGTAGTTTATCGTCCAGGATGCTGTTGTACCTGTAAAAAAAATATCATATCTGTACGGCGGTTAAATTTTCCGCTGCAGACGACACAGGAAGATAAAGAAAGGTATATGCCTCTTTCTTTACTATTGTAGATAAATAAAGTTATCACAATAAATAAATTTTGTTTGAATAAATTAGATTATGAATATGGATTGTAACATCTCCCAGTAATAATTTTTAATAATCTGCTATATTAAATTATTATTCAAACCATATTTACAGCATATTTGGGTTTTAGAATTTCAAGAAAAACGTGATTAAAATTTTTCTCTGATCATGTTGTTAAATTTGTTGATGCTGGCGGTGTTGTCAACTTAATTTTTTACATTTTTTAGACCTAATCGAGTTTTAAAACCTTTCGGAAACTTAAAATTAATCTAAATGTTTAACTTTGGAGCAATTAGCACGATTTTTTAAAATTTCGATAACTATTCATCTAATTGGTAACAGCAATATTAGATTTTTAAACAAATGTTACTATTCATTATTTAAATATGTTTTCACAATATTTTCTGGAAGTTAAGTTATAATAAAATTACCATAACAATATTTCATAATTATACCGACCTAATATGATATTGTGACAAAGGCAACGCAGAAGATTTATATTACATGGGGCTAAATTTTAAAATTTGGACAAGTTTACGGACGTGTACAGCTTTCGTGCAATATTTGTTTCTAAGGAATTTCGGAAATTTTCCGTATACAGTGCTTCAAAAATGGATATTGCTTAGTGATTTCAGAAAAAAAAATATCCCCCCCCCCCAAAAAAAAAAGAAAAATAAGCGGTTCACTCTAACAAATCACATTCAATGTTCTATTCTCAAACAGACTTATTAATTGCCACAAATTTGATGGTCCTAAAAAAATCTAATGTGCACATAAAATGCATTTCCATGCAGAATCAAATTCATTTTTTCTTGCTTGCTTTCATAATTCAATAAGATAGTTTTAATTCAATTTCCATTTCATTTAAAAAATAGGCGTATTTTCAAAGGCGACATAAACAGAATGTGAACAAACTGAAATATTTTGGGTATGGTTAGTCCCAGAGTTATTGAATTAGTCTTAATTGTTCTTATGCCAGAAACACGTATAAAATAAGAACATAATATAGTATCACTTTCCTTATATACATAGTATAATGTTTAAGGAAAGCATTTTGACGGGGTAAAAAATTCGAATTCGAGTTTTCGACAGGAGATCAAGCTTCAAGCATCCCTGATTACGAATCGAACATTTATGCTCCGATGTCTGTGTGTGTGTGTGTGTCATTGAGATTCTGTAGACGATAGATTTACGAACGAATGAAGCAATTCGGATGGAATTTTGTACAAAAATTACGATTTCTGAATACTGAAGTCTATCATCAAAAAATCAAAACCTTGAATAAAGTTACCCAAGTAGACATTTCTTATGTAATTTTTCCTTAGAAAACGATTGACATAAACTTTAGAACGCTAGCATGAACCGTTCTTGAGATATTGTACATTTATCTTCAAAGTACATTTATCAAAAAATCCCATAAATTAAAACTATATATATTAACTATTGAGAAACATGTTCCCTTTTCATGTGTAATATCTTGCGATAAATTTGGTTACATCATTCTCATGGATCTAGCTCGTTCCATTCATAAGAAAAGATACTTAGTAATACTTTTTTATTTGAACGCCAATAATCATTTATCTGCTATAAGAATAACCCATTTCTTTGTCCATAACGCTTGGTGAGATTACGAATTTGCCGCAACGTCATCATTTTGGCGACTTTTTTAAAATGTTACCACATTAACGGAAATCTGGCCAAGCGTATAAAAATGAGGCTAAATCAATAAAAATGACGATTAATTTGACAAAAATTCAATATCTTGGAAAGAATATAAGTATCTACTATAAGCATAACCAATTCATTTTAAAAGTAGTAAATTCATTACATTATGTAAGGAAAATGAAATAAAATTTCATTTTAAAAGTAGTAAATTCATTACATTATGTAAGGAAAATGATGTGCTTCCCACATCATATTTTTTTTTATTTTACATTTGGACGATTTTGTGGAAACTTTTCGCTATGAAAAAACACATGTTCTTTGGATACATACATTGCACAGAGGGATATCAATACGTACACTCAACAAACAGGCACACAAATGGGTATGGATAAATACACAGCACAGACAAACATACATACGTCAAGCGGAAAGTGTTTTTTATCTGCATTTAGAGAACACGAAACATGTAAATTCAACAAAAAATCGATATGCGAATTCAAAATGTAGATTCGCGATCATTTTTTTTGCAGAAACAGACTTGCGATTATCAATTTTCGAAGATCGCAATACGTTCCCTATGTATTACCTAAAAATTATTTTGGAAGGGAGGGTGTTCTGTGTTTTAAACTTGTGTCTATGTGTTTTAACCTTATAGATAAATCGAAAACTCGAGTTACGAATTTCGACACGATTTCAATAATTTACCTATATATATATATATATTGTAAATACCTATATATATATATATATATATATATATATTGTAAATACCTATATATATATATATTGTATACCTATATATATATTGTAATAATGTCAATATCATAAGAACAAATATATATATATATATATATATATACGATACAGAAATTTTAAGCCTTTCTCAATAAGGCGCCCCTTTCTTTCACCATTATTTTGCAACATTCCTATTTCATGCCCAACACATATTGCAACTTCATTAAATTCAATCCCACGCCACTAATATTAACAAAGTCTGCCAACACTTCCTATTTTCCTCGACCATACCATATATGGCCGCTAATATTAACTCTACATAAACTTCCTCATATGAAACTGCTTTCTCTCACATTTTAAAAGCCTGAAACGCGAAGACAGCATGTGCGTATGCCTCATATCCCTTCTCCTCCGATGTAAGTGTAATTTGTACTTGTGAAAAACTACGCAGACTACACTGAAATTTGGTGAGAGCTGATTGACGATCAGGAGTCGTTCAGGATATGTAAATATATATATTTCAAGTGCCATCTAATAAGTAGATTTTTGATAACGGAAAACATCTCTTCCCTGGACTATTTCCACCAATATTACACACACACACACAAACAAACACACACACACACACACACACATATATATATAAATATATATATATATATATATATATATATATATATATATATATAATAACAGTAAAAATAAATATGCATATTTCAAAAACTTGTACTCAAATTCAATGAACTATATTCAGCAGAACATTCTAAAATAAAATGCCATTATATAAAATAACTAAGATATGACGTTTATTTGAATTCATATCGTCTTGTTGAAAGACGAGTATTTCATCTTTGTCCAACCGTGGACAATGTAAACTGCAGGATACCCATTCTCCTTTGTAGGTCGTGAATACACTTTACATCACTCTTTTCATTTTTGTTCTCTTCAGTACTTCTTTTCCGGGAGTAGAAAATTCTACTACTATTATTCTGCATTACAAATTCTGCATTCTTGGTTTGTTCTAATGTTATATTATTTGTATGTCGCTTTTCCTGTCTAATAAATATTGAAACACAGCGGCTTGAATTAGCTGCAGCTAGCTGTTTGTTTTAAAAATTATGCTGATATTAGATTATATGAGAATCCGCTACGCGGTCAGAATAAACCTAAATACAGACTCTCAAATTTTTTAAATCGAAACAACATAATAGAAAATTGAGACAAATTCATAGCATTCGATCCAACTGATACACGGTCTGTAGTCTATTGTATCTTGGTACATTCCGGTTGAAGGTCCGCCATCAGAAATAATTACAGCTAATGATAGAGAGCAATATTTCTCTAATAAGACCTATGGAACCAAAAACAAAGGAATATATAGCTTGTGAAATGCTCCTGTACATACCCAGTGCCTGCCGACGTAGCACGAAGGTTACATCCTAAACTATCCACCAAGATTTCTCAAATTGGACAAATGAATGTCAAAATCTAGTAATAAAGCACAAACAACGTTTTCCCGTAGCTCTAGCTAAGCCATCGCTGCTGAGGATGCATCTCGTAAAAGGAATATGTCTATCACTTAAGATATATGTCAAAGCAAACTCATAAAAAAACACGCAAAAAAACTGTCTGCTAAATATCTAATTCATACAGGTGAACGTATTTTGCACCAAATAATTTAAACAGAATATAATTAGGAATGTTATTGTTAATTGCTTTAGAATCTCCATATGGAAACTTAGGTTTTGTGTAAAATATTCAAAAGGAAAAAATGCACCTCGCAATTCCCAGAAGATAGAGCAGGGATAAATTTAATTTATTCATTCAATTTTGCAAAAGGCGATAAAATTACCATTATTAAAATGAATTGGTAAAAAATTAGGCTTTTGCCGATTTCATTATAAACCTGAGACGTGGGGTTTTCATGGGGTCCTTGTAAAATGTTGTAATTGCATATATATCATATATATTGTAAAAGAAATAAGAAAGTACGAATGTAAAAGATCGTGCTGAAAGACCTGATTTATTTTTTTCTACAAATCCCAATGTAAGGGCGCCACCTATATTTACCGTTTACTATAAGAGTACCTCCCACTATTGGGGAAGAAGTGAGAAACCAGACTTAACATACTGTGGTACTGCTTCGACTAACTAGTATTCTCCTAAACGCTTTCCACATACTTTTCTGCCAACGATTCATTACCTCTTTATGAAACTCTTATTAATAGACAGATGTATGCAATAGACTATTTGGAAAGTCATAATGGACAAAATAATACTAAAATACTACGATATCGTCTTGAATCTGAAAGCATTAGCCAATAATCAGAATATGTTTAGGCTAATGCTAAGTTTAAACATTGCATTAAATGATTCGCATTTTCCAAATAAATCCCATTCGAAACTCTAACCTGAACTCAATCCAAATTTCACCTATGCATGTTTCAAGAGTATTACCGAAAATAACCGAGTTTTAACGAAATAAACTTTACTTTTTAATAATTGAATAATTGAAATAGGAATAATTTAGTCAAGTATAAACAAAAAACTTATCCTGAAATTGTAAACTATCTTATGAATTATATAGCATTATCAAAATCGCATAAATAGCACAAAATAGCAAACAGAAATAGGATGAATGATATAATGGCCTAATTAAATAAAACACACTGTCTAAATTTCAAGCCAAATTTTACCAATGAATAGAACAAAAATGTGAACAATTTTACAATGTATTAATGTCTTATAAAAATCCCAATTATACCTCCAAGAACATTTTTTTTAATTATGAAGATTTAAAATTCTAAATATCATTTATTGTATTTGGCAACATACAACAGTTGGTAGTATGAGTGTAAGGTAGCAGTCAAAATGTGCTTTGAACGAGAAAAATTTCGGCCTAATTTTTTGGAACTCCAAAGTTTGTTAACGATACATTTATATCTTATAACATTATAATTATCGAAAGGATGGATACAGGATTTTTGTTATGTTTTTTAGCAGTATTGCTAGTGAATTATATTGCAATTTTAAAATCGGAAATGTGTTTGAAATACCAAATGCATAAATATATATATATATATATATATATATATATATATTCCCATGTTGGTATGAAAACTCTGTGATTCTATTTTCGGTAACTAAGGGATCTATTTGTGTAAAAACCACTTAAAATCTTATAAAAACTTAATTAAATACAATACTAAATTGGATTTATAAACAATTTTGCCACGACACATGGTTTCGAATTCTGAATTACCTTTGTGTCAAATTCCGTAGCCATATAATGATAGAATTTTCACTATTGACAACAAGAACATATCAAGAGATATCCTCCTTTTTGATGTTAGATATAAGTCAAGAATTTACTAAAGTTAAAAAAATGTGTACAATGTAAATTTGTATTTTAAAAAATATATATAGCACCTGACGATAAAGTAGGTTATCTTTCGTCAATTCGAGAAAATCTATAATTTTCAAAAAAAAAAATCGATTTTCTTTATCATTTGTCAATTTTATATAAAAATTATTGTTAATCTAATTGTAAAAAAATCCAATATTCCATACACAAACCTTCTTTTATTACTTTTAGCTTTATTGCAAATAAGCTAGAAAAAATGCTAGCCAACGATATAATAGAAGATAGAAACGTACAGTGTCATAGATTTTTATTGTAAAATGTATGAGACTTGTTATTAATGCATTATTACTGTACAAACAAAACAACTTTTTAAAGACAATCGCATGTAAAAGATAAATATGTAAAAATTTGCTCTGTATAAAATATCCGAATAAGCTTGTATTTTACACAATATGAGGCATGGGATTTGAAATGATATTATCTATACGAATATATTGTGTTTTGGTTCATATCTGAAGAATGCAAATTCCAAATCCTTTATTATCCTTGATAGGTCACAATTAGACTTTGCCTTTATTTCTCTGAATGCTGCTCTCTAAAAATGTATCCTGTGTTAATCCTTTGGGAATGCATACACTAGCGCATCTAGCTTGTATTGCAAAATCCTTGGCTTGTTTAGATGTTAACATTCTACGTTACTTTCTGTGAGATATTGTTTGTTAAATTACTACTTAAAATGTGCACTAATAAAAAACAGACATCTGCAAATTATATAAAAGTGCAAGTAAAATTAAGCGTATTATTTCTGCACAAATATCTATATGATTATATTAGAAATGCAACGCATTATTGCATTTATCTTTTATTCTCAAATGTAATGACATAGCCTATTGAAAACATAACTTCAAAATAAAAGTATATTATGTAAAATATGAAGACTGTACATATGAATTTCTTTCTAAAAGACAAATATTTCATTATTGTTCATCCGTGACAGTGTACATAGAATGTGGTATATTCATTCTCCTGGATATGCAGGAGATATATTTTGTCATTGTCCGCTCCGTTTTTGTTCGATATATGTCTGTTTCTACGCAGTCGTTCTTCTGTTGAAGTAGGAAATATCAACTTCATTCTCATTATGCAGTTCTTGAAGTTTTATTTTGCGGTGATTTTGATCCATTGCCGACTGTAGTACACAGTTGAACCTGATTCAAAGTCCAACTATATATCATTGTAAGCTTTTACTAGAATAGAACTATAAAATATTTACTTACTGCTCATAGCAAATACATTTAATTTTGGAGATATAAGCATTAAAACCGAGAAATAAACATTAAACTTTAAAAACTTTTTAATCTTCTGACCTAGAAATGTTATTTCTTAACCAAGCATATTTCTTTAATTATTGTTATTATTATGTTTTACAGATGATATTTTGATTGAAACCAAGCAAAATACAGTAAAATCTTGCTCGATTTAGTTCAAAAAATTAAAATATTCAATTTTATTTCGTGTATTCATAAGTCATATTTTATTTCTTAGAAAACAAGGTGCAAATTCTTTGCATTTTTATGTATTAAGTTGAAAGGTAAAACCATCAAAACATTCTTTGTTGCATCCCAATTTCAGTCCAGATATCCTCCCATAGACGTTATACATTGTAACTCTTATAATACAGTGCAAATAATTGGCAACGCATGTGAAAGATAAAGTCATGATAAACGTATTGCAAATACGTAACTGGCTTAAACCAATAATTAAAAACTAAAGTACATAATTTACTCAAATGTAGGAAGAAAACCATCTCCAGAAAATTCTACAACTGACATGTGCAACATCACTGCAGTGTTCCAACGCGAACTGACTATTCAGTGCTCTGCAACGGACAGGCGAGAAAAATTCAAATTTCAGGGTAAGCAAATATTAACACTTTACAACAAAGTTGAAAAGTGTTTATAACTTTGTTCATTCTGTCTGTCTGTCTGTCCGTTAGCATGATAACTGCCGTAAAAATAACTTAATCAAAATGAAATTTTAGTATGTTGTTCAGACGGTCTGTAGGACCTATGGGAATATGAATGAATAATATCACCCAATTAGTTTTGGATTGAATCCGGGTTGAAAAAATGAAATACATTGAGCCCTATAGGACCTAATTTTTCAAACATTTTTTAAGCAAATTTAAAATTCACAAATTGATTCGAAAATTTTAGGTAATATAAAAATTATTCCATAAAATTTATAAAAAAAAATTCAGCGAAATATATTCAGTAGTTTTTTAAATAAAAATTTAAAATAATAATTACACCTCTTATATGATGCGATCACGTGCCCATGATATGAAAAGATCACACGACCCACTTTAAAATGATATATATGGCATCCATCTTGTCTCAAAATCGTGATTTTTAAAGTTCTGTTTAATTCATATTGAGTGTTGTATCCGTCCTAAAACCACTTTATTTTTGTGTTAATTCTGTGCATCTACATACTGAAACAACGGAATCACAATATATTTGAGTTTAATTATCATCCAAATTTGATTATTTCTACAAACGAAGCCTATTTTCCACTTACGTAAAATGTAAACAGCAAAATATGTAGAATGAGTTGTATTAGAATTGCTGCATTTCTTAAACACAAAATTATTTTGCCCATGGAGCTGATATGAATATGCATAGCTGATATGCATGAAATATTCATTGATTTTACAAAGAGAAGGACGATTTTTTTCGATGAAATTTTAAGCATAGAGTTTAATTACTTGTAGCGCCATGGTCTTAATTTTTAAGTAAAATAAATTATTATAGTGTTGTGATGAATGAAATGAATGGGAAAATGTTACGAATGAAATGCTGTTTTTATAGAGAGATTCAGGCGTGTTATTTTTTCTATGACGTCATTTGAATGAATTTCAGTTGTTTTCGATAAAGTTTTCAAATATAATAAATTATCGTACTATTTTGATACTTTTAAAAATATTACCGAGGAATGTATCGCATTTTAGGTATGTTTAAACCAGGCAATTTATATTTCAATGCCGTCATTTGAATGAAGTTCATTTTTTTCGATGAAGGTTTATGTTTTCAAATATAATAAATTAAAATAGTATTGTGATAAGTTTTAAAATATTAGTGGATTGTATTGCATTTTAGACTTTTTAAATAAAATTGCATTGAAGTTGGAAAGTGTTTCTGAATCAATGCTTTAAGCATGATTTATCTTTCTTGTATTTATATGTTATAGTGACTTACACTTACCGTTTTTATTAAAATAAGAAATAGGTGCAATTTATTTTTAGCACATTATTAATGTAGGATACAAAATATAACAGAAAACATACTTATTAATATGT
This sequence comes from Amaurobius ferox, assembly GCA_951213105.1. Lineage (NCBI taxonomy): Eukaryota > Metazoa > Arthropoda > Arachnida > Araneae > Amaurobiidae > Amaurobius > Amaurobius ferox. Next base: position 51,979,722 of record OX578134.1, read on the forward strand.
CCAGATTGTATAATAAAATGTAAGGAGATTCTGTCTCTTTCTTCCTTTTCTTTTTCTTTCTTCATTGCAGGAAATATCTCAGTAATGTTTTATTATGTAAAATGTGAGACACGACGTTCATTTGAATAGATGTCTTTGTTCTGAAAGACGAGTATTTCATATTTATTCAGACGTGGACAATGCAAGCTGTATGACACATTCATTCTCTTTTATATGCCGTGGATATATATTGCTATTTTACTACCCACTTTTGCTGTATAATAGATCTACCCAGTAATTGTTTTTATACATATAAAATAGTTTCTTTAATTCTCGTTGCCAAATTATTGGTTTGAAGTTTGCTTTGTGATGTTATATGTATACTTCCGGAAGTTTGAACAATACCTGAAAATAATTTAAATTATACAGTATAAAAAATTCCCTAAATATATGCAATAGAAAGATATGTTAAATATATGAATATTTAAATGGCTTAATTTGGTAATGGTTAAAAATTATATATTTCATGTAAACATTATTTTGCAACTGAAATTCAACAGAAAACAAATTCGAAAAAATATATATATTTGTTTAATTAACTGATACAGCATTAATATACACCAATACTATATTACGTAAGAACCAATATTCACCTCAATGGCACAGTTGTGAATGTAAACTGCAATCACATTTATAAGTTTAGAATATGCACTGATTTATACATGCCGATTTTACTATTTACATATTTTTACTCAGTCACATTTTTTCGAAATTAAAATAGAATTGCTTTACAAGCTTGCTTTTCAAAATTATTTACTTCTTTTAAAGAAAAATATGTATAATAGTTTCTATGTAAGAAATCGTAGTTACGATATCAGTGTATCAACGTCAGTTCTATAACAGAGTTGATAACATGCAAGAAAACGGTGCTGCAAAATACTTATATGAACTTTATGTGAAGAATTAAAACACAACATGGATAAATTTTCGATTGGTCTGGGTTTTCAACAAATGCTTTACAAATGTTTCTATGAATAACCTTTACAAATAGTTCTATGAATAGCCTTTACAATCCTGGGTTACACATTTAGCCTCTTGGAGTGCTAAACATAAAAATACCTGCCATAAAATAGCGAAGTTGGTATCGCTGCAAAACATTCATTCCTAATATTTTACCATTTGTGACCTTTTCAGTTGTTGGAACAGGATATGTGGTTGTTCCCTCATTACTAAGGTTTGTGCTCATTACTATGGTTTTCCCCTCATTACTATATTTTAACTTCTTTGTTATGACATACTAAATAGTGTTTACCTGTTAGTGGTTATTTAAGGTATTCATATAGTTCCACCAATTCATTATATCCATGACAAATGTCCAAGGGTTCGGAATTAAAACAACGACACTTATTAGAACCTATATCCTGAAGACTCAGAATTATCCTGCGCGTGTTTAGTTATCCTGCGCATATTTAATTCATCGCATCAGATTATTGTTTTCCAATGATAATCATGAATAAATCAATGGTTTGAACTTAAGTGAATATATCATAAATATAATTTATTTCTCAGAACTTTAAAACCGGATTTGTTACTTTATTTTTACTGCTATTTCAAATATATAACTACTTTCCCAAACGAATTATTTTTGGACGCAGTCTATTAATGGTATACTTTCATATAAAACTAATAATATATAAACCATGCATTATTATATGCAGTACTTTACTTCAATGCAATGGGATGCCATCAAGACGAAATATGAAAATAAACTTCAGTTATGTAATATATAAACGTTGGGGTATTTATTTAAATTATAAATTTGCTCTGAAATAGGAATACTCCATCTTTTTTTTTAAAATCTTGGATAATACAGACTGCAGGATATATCTTATGCTTCATACGCGAGGAATAAGTATTACAATTATCCGTCCGATTGCTATTCCATTAATATTTCATGAGGTCGTGTTTTTGTTGCAATAGAAAACTGCAGGATATGTATTCTACTTTCTAAACTTATATATCGATTGTCATTGGTATATTCTTTTATGATTTTACAAGTATTTATATTCAGTCATAAGGAATAACAAAACAAAGCTAGTATCTGATTAGTTAATTGTCGGTACACTTGTTCTAAAGCCGCTAAATGGCGCATACAGTAATACCTCATGTGATTGTATAGCACGAACCATGGATGTAAAGGCAACGAAATAAAACTCGATACTGAGAAAATACGATTATCATTTGAGACAATAATTCGGGTGAAGCTGCCATTAGATAAGTACCCCTGCATTATATATACAATAGACAACAGGAACTGTATGGTATAGTTTTTCATTTTCACTCGTTGCCATTTTATAATCCGCAGTAATTCTATAAAAATTTCATTTCAGTCGTGTTTGTGTGATAGTAGAAAGCGATATCCTCTCATGGTATAGTTAAAGAAAAAGTTGTTTTGAAACATTATTTATAAGATCCCTTCTTAGCAAAATTCATCTTAGATGATATTTTTACGCATAATATATGTTAAATGTAAGTTAAAGTAATATTCTGATTCAACTGAGTATTTTCTAAACTATAAGTGTTAACGATAAATATAAAAGAGGTAAAATTGCAATGTATAGTAAAATAATGCAAAACAAAATAATAAAAATGTATAATAAAATAATAAAAATGTATAAAAAAATAATAAAAATGTATACTAAAATAATGTATAATAAAATAATGCGTAGTAAAATTGCAATGATCAGCCTGATAGAATTGACTATGACCACAAAAAGGCAGATTAAGAAGTATGTACTTTTAGCTATCAAAAGTGATACAGTAAAAACAATCATTGCACATTTTATTGCTTTCGTTTTTAATTCATTTTCCTAAACAATATACCTATTTTGACGCGATATATATATTTTATTATTTAAAAGTATATATTGATAAAATATGCTTTTCATCTATGTAAATGAGTGATATATGTAAATACATATGTAAATGAGTGATATATGTAAATGCGTATATGTAAATGAGTGATATATGTAAATGCATATGTAAATGAGTGATATATGTAAATGCATAAATGTAAATGAGTGATAGTATAATCTCTTCCAATAAAAATTATAAAAAGTTTTGAGAGCGAAATATTTAAACTGTTAGGATAATTAAATAGGCAACAAAAGAGCACAATCTAATTAATAAAATCAATTATTAGCCTGCCACTGAAAACATCTATTTGGCACAATATGGCTATTGGTGGCTTGATGTTCCATTCAAGAATGATACAGTGAACAACACTTATATGAACGGAAATATAATGCAGAGCCTATTTAAATTGCCTTCCGTGATAAACAATTCCAGACAGAATATGACCAGAAAATTTCTAGTATTAAATATTTTTATTTTATTTCAATAACTCCATTTATTCTTTTTGGAATCACATTTATTCATTTATAATGTTAAATGAATAATACACAGTGACATGATAATGGAATTTTAAATCATCGGATTCAAGTGTTAAGTCATTTTCAAAGAATAAATTCATAGCCTTGTGTTGAAACTTTTATAAATCTCAATAACTCCTGGCACTCGAACAGAAACAAAATCTAAGTTTTTGACATTTTTCAAAAGGAAAACCCACAAGTAAACAAAATCATTTACAAGAGAAAGCAAAAATACGGTATTATGCAAAATAATACGAGTCACAAGAAAGCAACATTCATTTGAATTGATATCGTCTTCCGGAAAAAAGGAGATTCTCCTCTTTGTTCAAATGCGAACAATGCTCACTGTAGAAAAGATTTTCTCTGTATGGGATATGAATGCATGCTGCTTTTCTAAGCCATACTTTGAAACTTTGCATAGATATATTTTAGTGGTTGATTTTTTTGAAGAGCTGGAACTGATACATTATAAGCTATCTTTTAGATACCATTGAAAAAGAAATTGAATACAAAAAAAAAATTATAAAAACTCTATGTATTTTTTTCTGTCAAATATGTTATGAAATATGATTTAAAATCTGATTGTTGAAAATAATAGGTAATTTTTATATGGTAATGTAAATATATATAAGGTGCTTAATACAATGTATACACATTGTATTAAACACTTTCGCTAACAAGTCACCCAGATATGACTGACGTTGGTTTATTTCAATATACCGCATCATTCACATACAACAAGGTAGTGAATATGTCTCACTTTGTCACTCATATATGATTCAGAGAAAGCTCAACTACTATCGAGATATATTAACTTGGGCTAACTTTCTTTAAATACAGTTTGGTTCCATGGGAATATTTTGTACTAAAATTAGTAAATTGTTTGTTTTTTACTGTTATATCCTTTAAAAAAGTCTGAAAAACACTTCGGTGTTCAAAATATCTAATTTTCCTGAAATATGAAATTTTGTAAATAAATGTAAGCATAGATAATATGGTAATAAAGCAATTATACAAAGAGAGAAAATACTGCAGCAGTGATAATCACATTTATTTGAAAATTAATACCTACAATTAATTTAATTTTATTAGTATTTTTTAAATAATTTTTATTATTCTCAAATTTCACAGTTTGATTCATTATCTAAAATAGCCTATCCATTTAATAATATGTGGCTGTAGAAGGACATGTATTATATCATTTTTCGACCATGGGCAATAGGAACTGTAGAATATAATTTTTCATTTGCAAACCCTGAGTACACGTAGGCATTTTTATATTTACCAATAATTCTATAAATATTTCTTTTCAGTCGCGTTTGTGTCGGGATTAGAAAGTGATATCCTCTCATGGTATTATTAAAGAAAAAATTGTTTCGAAACAATATAAGACAGTTTCTTTAGTATATTCGTTTTAGAAGATATTTTGAAGTATGCTATATGGTAAATGTAGGTTAAAGTAATATTCGGACTAAACTGAGGATTTTCTAAACTAAAAGTGCTAGTGAGAAATATAAATTAGGTATATTTAAAGTAAAATGGCAATAATCGGTCTGATGGAATTGACTATGGCCCCAAAAAGGCACAATGGAAAAGTATGTACTTTTAGCTATCAAAAGTGGTACGGTAAAAGTAATCATTACATATTTTATTGCGTTCATTTTTAATCCATTTTCCTAATGAATTTGCTTATTTTTATATTATATATAATTATGTTATTATTGTGAGACCAGATTTGAAATATGATTTAGCGGAGCCACTTTTATGTTATTTATTTTTTAAGGCTGCGATGCTGGACAATGGCAGCAGATGTAACTACGCCAGTTTTTACACCACTCAGACCAAATATGTCATAAACCTAAGAGGCAACATATAGCCTCGAGAATGGTTAAAAACATTGACCAATTATGGAAGATGTCTGATCGCATTGCTCTAAAGGCGGCCAATCAGAGCGACAAGGGGCAATACGGACCGCAGGCAAAAGAGGCGTCAACAAAAGGTTCTAGGTGATTTTCAGAATCACTAGTATAAGTGATTTCACGATGGCTTCGACGATAATAGCGATTTTGAATAGAGAGATGAAGTAGAGAAGTATTCCGCAAGTTTTGCAAATAGAGTGTTCCATAGAGTTTCCACAGAAATGTCCGAAGTCCTGATATACAGAACGTCAACGGCAGATGATAGGTCAACTGCAGTACAATCAGCAGTACTCTGCTGATAGTGAGTTGGTACCTGTACACTACAACACTGAGTACCTATACACTGTGATGGTACCTGTACTAAATACTCTGATGTAAGTGTTGAGATCAATGTTCAAAGACATAATTGAAGTTACGTGTTCTTCAATTATTGTTGAATGCCATCAATTCATTTTAGGCATTTTTAGTTTATTGGTTTCACATGTTGCCCTCTCCGGTCGCCCATCTTGCTGCTCTATGTCCTAGGATGAGCCGGAAGATCTGGACTCTCGATATTTTGCCCTCTTCGCCGCAATTAATATGAATAATTGTTATAATTAATTTAATACGTAATCTATGTTGTTAATAAATGATTTTATTTAAAAGTTAAAATGGTACAATTAATTGTAGTATTATGTTAATAAATATTCTATTCCAGGACTTGCACTGAAGATTAATAAGGTGGGATAACGCGGTATTTCATGTATCAACGCAATGGTTTAAATGATTTAATAATTAATCAAAGTTTCTTAAATCGTGATGTTATTTCCAAGTTTTAAATGAAGTAATTATGGTAGTGGTGTGGTGAATCATTTTATTCAAAATATGTTTTCATTTGTGCACCAAAATTATCACTTTTCTTATATACATATAATGCTTAAGGAAAGTATTGTGAAGGGGTCGAAAATTTGAATTCGAATTTTCGACGGAACAGCACGTTTCAAGCATCCCTGAACACAAATCAGATGTTTTTGAGGTGATGCCTGCGTGTGTGTGTGTGTGTTTGTGTGTGAGACTGTGGAGAAGATAACTGACGAACAAACGGACCGACTCGAACAAAATTTGGTACAAAAATCACAATCCAGGAATACTGGAAGCCTATTGTTTTTAAATGCAATCGAAAGTTCAGAACTCGCCTAAATTTTCGAGTAAAATTTTGAAAAAATCATCCAAAAATTAAAACCTTTAATAAAGTTATGCAATTAGATATTTCTTATGTAATTTTTCCTTACAAAACGATTAACATAAACTTTAGAATGCTAGCCCGAACCTTTCTCGAAATATTGCACATTTGCACATTTTTCGAATAAATTTATCAAAATATCCCAAAAATTAAAAAACAAAAATTAATTGGTGAGAAACATGTTCACTTTTCATATGTAATATCATTCGATAAATTTGAATTTTATGGCATTATTCTCGTGAATCTAGCTCGTTCCATTCATGAGAAAAGATACTTTGAGTAATACTTTTGTATTTGAACTACAATAATAATTTATCTGCTCTAATAATAACTTATTTCTCTGTCCTTAACAATTGGTGATTGTGGTGACGAATTTGACAGAATGTCGTCAACTTGGTGACTTTTTTAAATGTAGCCAAATTAACGAAAATCCCGCCAAATGGATAAAAATGACCCTAAATCAATGAAAATGATGACTAATTGACGAAAATTCAATATCTTGGAAAGAATATAAGTATCTACTACAAGAATAACTTTTTTTTACTGTAAAAGTAGTAAATTCATTGCAATATATAAGGAAAGTCATGTGCTGTCCACATCAGAGTTTTTTAGACTGTCTATTGATAAAAATGTGCTTTGTATAAATCATATATGTAAATGAGTGAATGTAAAAATTTTTTTGAAATAAAATTTGAAAAAGTTTTAAAAGCGGAGTATTTAAAATATTAAGAATATGAACTAGACAATAAAATTAGATAGGCGAAAAAAATCTAATTACATTGATGTAGAGTATTATCTAATGAGTAAGAATCGATAATTGCACTGCCACGGAAGACATTTATTTGATACAAAATGGTTATTGGTGACTTACTGTTCTATTTAAGAATGATACAGTAAACAACGTTATATGAAATTAAATCTAATGCAGAGACTATTTAAATTGCCTTCCGTGATAAACAATTCCAGACAGAATTTGACCAGAAAATGTATAATATTAAATATTTTTATTTTATTTCAATAACTGCATTTATTATTCTTGGATTCACATTTATTCATTTATAATGTCAAATGAATAATACACAGTGACATGATAATGGGATTTTAAATCATCGAATTAAAGTGTTTCGTCACCTTCAAAGAATAAATTCGGAGCCGTGTGTTGAAATTTTCATGGATCTTAATAATTCCCAGCACTCGAACATAAACAAAATCTAAATTTTTGATATTTTTTAAAAGGGAAACCCACAAATAAACAGAAGCATTTATAAGAGAAAGCAAAAACACGGTATTATTCAAAATAATACGAATCACTAGAACGCAACATTCATTTGAATTGATATCTTCTTCCGGACAAAAACGAAATTCTCCGCTTTGTTCCACTGCGAACAATGCTCACTGCAGGAAACCTTTCCTCTGTTGCGGGCTATGAATACATGATGCTTTTTCTAAGCCCCACTTTGAAACTTTGCATAGATATATTTTAGTGGTTGCATTTTTATAAGAAATACATCTGATATATTGTCATATATCTTATACTTCTGAATAAACATCACTTATTTATATATGCCATGTCTGTCTCTGTGTACGTTATCAACACACTCTATTTGCTCTTTCATAGTGTAGCATTTTCTGATTCTGGTAGTGTATATGATTCAGAGTACGATCAAGTACTATCTGAATATATTACAATAGGGGCTACATTTTGGTAACTGTAGTTTGGGTCTATGTGAATATTTTGTAGTAAAATCAGAATATTTTTTTTATACTTGTATATCCCTAAAAAAGTTAGATGTAAAACATGTATTGTACGTACCATGTTATAATTAGAATAAAAATAAAGAATTATAGTTTGTATACTCATTTAGATACACGTTTAGATGTTAGTCCAATAGAAAAAAAGTCTGATGTGGGTAACACATGACTTTCCTTATATAATGCAATGAATTTACTACTTTTACAATAAAAAATATATTTTCTTATAGTAAATATTTATATTCCTTCCAAGATATTGAATTTTTATCAATTAGTCGTCACTTTCATTGATTTAGTGTCATTTTTATCCATTTGGCGAGGTTTTCCTTAATTTCGCAACATTTAAAAAAGTCACCAAAATTGGCGACATTTCGCCAAATTCGGCTCCAAAATCTCGCCAAGAATTGTGGACGGAGAAATAAGTTATTCTTAGCAGATAGATAACTACTAGCGTTCAAAGACAAAAGTATTACTCAAAGTATCTTTTCTCATGAATGGAACGAGCTAGATTCACGGGATTGATGTCACCAAATTTATTGCATGATATTACATATGAAAAGTGAGCATGTTTCTCAACAGTAAATATATATATTTTTTAATTTATGGGATTTTTTGACAAATTTATTTTTAACATGTGCAATATCTCGAGAATGGTTCATGCTAGCGTTTTAAAGTTTATGTCAATCGCTTTCTAAGGAAAAATTACATAAGGACTGTCTATTTGGGCAACTTTATTAAAGGTTTTGATTTTTAGAAGATTTTTTCAAAATTTCACTCGAAAATTTAGGGGGTTCTGAACATTCGATTACGTTTAAAAACAACAGGCTTCCAGTATTCATCGATTGTGATTTTTGTACCAAATTTCATTCGAATCGCTCGATTTGTTCAAAAACTTTCATCTCCACAGGCTTACTGACACACACACACACACACACACACACACACACACACTCACACACACACACATACACACACATACACACACACAGACATCACCTCAAAAATGTTCGATTCGTGATCAGGGATGCTTGAATCGTGCCCTCCCGTCGAAAACTCGAATTCGAGTTTTTGACCCCGTCACAATACTTTCCTTATGCATTATGTATATAAGGAAAGTAAAAATATTATTATTGACTAAGTGACCTTGTTCTCGAAATGGCTATTTTTCCCAAAAGAGGACATTTTATAAATAAATATAAACCAAAATTATATGGTAATTAAGTAATTATCGAAAAATTATAGAAAGAGAAAAGAAATGGATGAGTGATAATCACAATTATTTGAGAATTAATAAATCATATGAGTTTAATTGCAGCACAATTTCTTACATTTTACATATTCAGCTTTGAGAGAGTAATTTTAAGTCATAAAATATTTACATAATTCACAACTTTTGGCAACATTTATCGAAAGTTATCTTTGAGATTCATAGAGTGCATATTCTCCCCATCATTAAACATCAAATGACCGATGTAAAGTAACGATGCGGGAGATAGAACACAGAAATTTGGAGTATAATAAAAATAAAGCTTTTGCTTAGGTTGAAATTCATATAGCAAAGCACATAACTTTGTAAAATGGTTGTTAACACTTTACAACATAGTTGAAAGTGTTCATGAGTTTGCTCATTCAGTCTGTCTGTTTATCTGTTCGCATGATAACTGTCGTAAAAATGACTTTATCAAATTGAAATTTTATTATGTTGTTGAGTCGGTCTGTGGGACATATGAGAATGTAAATGAATAATATCACCCAGTTAGTGTCGGATTGAACCCGAGTTGAAAAAATGAATTTTTCAAAAATTCTTAAAGCAAAGTTAAAATTCACAAATCGCTTTGAAAAATTTAGAAAATATTCAGATTATCCTATAAAATATATAACAAAAATTTCTTTAAAATATGTTCTGTTGTTTTTTAAATAAGAACTGAAATAATACGACACCCATATAATAAAAAGGGGTCACGTGATCCACTTCAAAATGAATTATGGCATTTTGTGTTAAAATCGTGATTTTTAATGTTCTTTTTTATTTATATTTAGTGTTGCATCTGTCCTAAAACCGCTTTAATTTTGCCTTTTTTATGTGCATCCATATTCTGCGCCAACGCAGTTACAATATTTTTAGTTATCATCCAACTTTTCTCATTTCTACAACGAAGTCTAACGTTAATGAATGTAAGATATAAACAAGCGGTTGACTATAAGATGAGTTATATAAGAATTGCAGAATTTTTTTCACGCAAAATTATTTAACTCTGGAGTCTGGAATAAAAGTGTATAAATGAAATACTCACTGTTTTTACATGGAGATCCGATGTGTAGTTCTAAGAATGCAGTTAGAACGTACTTTTACCTCCATGGTTTTAAATTTCCAAGTAAAATAAGTTATTGTAGTTCTGTGATAATTAAAATAACAGCGCCGTTAAATGTATCGTATTTGAGAGATGTTTAAATAAAATTACAGTTGGATAGTTTTTTATAATCAACTTTATGCATGAATGTTCTTTCTTGTTACTTTCCTTATATACACAGTATAATATAAAAGATAGTATTGTGACCCGGTCGAAAATTGGAATTCGAGTTTTCGTCGGGAGATCACGTTTCAAGCATCCCTGAACACGATTCAAACATCACCTCAAAAACTAAAACTTTACTCTGAACAGCGATGTATTTTGCGAGAGATCGCATCGTTGAACTGCGAGAAGGGCATCCAGCCCGTCAAATTGCTAGTCATCTGATCCTTTTTATTTTGACTGTTAGGTGGTGTTTGAAGCAGTGGATAATAGATGGCATTTACATACAACGAACAGGTTCTGGATATCCCAGATAGAAAAACATAATCGATTATCATTTTTAAGACACGCACGAACAGCTAGCTACAAAGTCGTGTTTATCTGCAGTCCAAAGGCATGTAGAAGCTTTGCAAGAAAATCCAATCAGTTCAAGTATTATTGTGAGACAACTAAAAAATTTGCATTCAAGGTGATCCTTACTCTTCTTGCCATTACTACACCGACATTGCTAGCGTCGTATGTATTTGTGCCGTGAAAGAGAACACTGTTACGGACTGGTAACGGATGAACCTTAGCGACGTTTCTACTTTGTAAAGGTCAAACACTGTGTGAGGGTATGTAAAACCACTTGGTTAGCACATCAATCCCAACCTGGTTGTTGATTGACGTGCTATCCGCATTGATGGAGTTCATATCTGCGTAGCCATAACCTATAAATATTGGTCATGATTAGTAATAATATAAGATACTGTGTCAACACAACGGTACGTTCAGAATATTCTGAGTCCTCATGAGTTGACGTTCATGTCATCTCTATTAAGAGTCATTTTACAAATAGATAATGTCCGTCCGATCTCTAGTTTGCTGAGAATGTATCTGCCATATCGCTAAACTTCGTTGGAGTGATTGGTTTCCAGATTTGTAGCCCTTTGACCGTTTGTGGTGCCAGATGGGGGGTGATACCTTCGACTAACTACGAGTGAGATGTGGAATTGTAATTACATCAGCTGCATGAAAATATGTCATAGGATATCATAAGACATACGTGTGACTTCATATACGATAAATCGCATGTATCTAAGAGAGAATAGCAAGCATCTTATCGAAAGTCGCAAGCATCTAAGCGAAAACCGCAAGCATCTAAGCGAAAGACGCAAGAGACAATAAATGTAACTTTAAATCGGGAAGCTCTACAGGAAATTTAGCTGTTGCTATGATATTGTAAACAAACATATAAAATTATTTCGAAGAACCCAATTAATTTATATTTCACTAAACTCTAAATTTATAATTATCGATATTGTTAGCATCCCAAATAAGTAATATAGTACATATTAAAATATTTTACAAATTAATTCATCAATTTAGCGTCCTTTATGTTAACTTAAAGTCACATTCGAACTTTTAACGAGATTTTCATCGACATTTGTTGGCGATTCGTCTCTAAATTAGCCACCAATTTAGCCACATTTATCTCCAAGCGTTACAGATAAACAGATGGAGGTGCATTTTTTATATATAAATGACTGTTGGTGTCAAATAACAAAACTATTATACAAAATGTATAATCTCGTGAATGGAACGAACTAGATCAACGATGATAAAATTAACACATTTATCATATAATATTACACATGCAAAGTGAATGTATTTATAATAGGCAATACTGTTACACTCAGTATCAGTTTCGCCGGCCACACGTTTGATTGCTTTAAGCCTTAGGGTTGGCTGTGTGGTTTGGGCCTTCAACACTCAGTATCAGTATCAGGAAGTATTGTGGAGTGGCTGAAAATATGAATTCGAATTTTCTACGGAAGCACAAATTTCAAACATCTTGAACGGGTATCGAACGTTTTTAAGGTGACGTCTGTGTGTGTGTGTGTGTTTGGGGGGGGTATCTGTGTGTGTGTAACTATGTGTGTTTGCGTGTGTGTGTCCGTGAGTCTATGAAGACGATAATTCATGAATGAATGGAGTGAACAATAGGTTTTAGAACAACATGTGGTACACAAATTACAATCAATGAACACCGAAATCCTAGTGATTTTATACTCTATTGAATGTTTAAAATATTCACAAATTTTCGAATAAAATTCTGAAAAAAATTAATAAAAAATTAGTACTTTCAATAATGTGACGTAAAAATGCTTTCTTATATAACTTTTCATTTGACGTAAAATTTTCATTGACGTAAAATTTAAAACACTGGCACGGACCATTCTCAGAATATAGCACTTTTAAATAAATTTATGAAAAACACCTGTAGCATTACAGACAAAGTATTAGCTATTGTGAAATTTGTTCACTTTACATATATAATAATTCGCAATAAATTTGGTTCATTTGGTAGATATGGCTCATTCCATTCTGAAAAGAATATACTTTCAGTATTAGTTGTGCGTTTGGACGCCAAATAGGACGCCTACAGTAATTTACATATAAGAAATGCTGTTGACTCCGTCTTTTTGTAGCCTTTGACGATAAATTCGACGAACTTCGCGACTAATTTAAATAAATATCTCAAAGTTGGCACAATGTCGCTTCACATTGTAGACAATATCGTTGAAATTACAAAAATGCGGCTATGTTAAAGAAAAAGACCCGACATTTATGAATTAATTATTGAAATATTTTTATGTAAGGATAATATTGCTTATTACGAATGCTATCAATATTGATAATTGTCAATTTAGAGTTGAATGCAATAAAAGTTGTTCGAAATAATTTGACATGTTGCCATCCGAAAACTCTTCAGATGTACAGTTTTACATTGAAACTTAGTATCGAAGATCTTATACATAATTTTTTCACTGTAAAAGTAATAAATCCATTGCATTATATGAGTCAGATAATTTTTATGTGGTTATATACTTTTGTATGCGTATAATATAAAATTTGAATGTATGCAATAGCAAACTCTTTCGAGATCCGAATTTGAAAAGATTCATACCATCAAAAAAGTGATAAATATCTCTCCATGCATCAAAAATAAATGTGGTTAGTTCCTTAAAGTGCATCATCAATCATAGGTTATTTTCTGGAAGTTTTCGCCTTGTCCTTGATGAATAATAAAATGCATGTTTTTTATTCATCCAGACAATGTTCTTAGGGCTTAATTGAATGAATTTTAACTTAAAAAAAATATTAAATTATAGATTTATGCTGTTTTAAGCTAGTTTGACTTTTAAATTTTGAGTATTTAAATCCAAAAATTGTTAAACTGTTTATTGTAAAAAATTCTGCATTTACAGAAAACATTTTAATTTTCTTTGTATTTTTAAAGTAAACTCCATCATTCCTTTGAATTAAATGTTTGAAGAGGAGCTAAATATTTTTTCTGAGATATATTCTTGAAATGTTAGTTTTAATAATGATATATTTATTAATGTGAATTATAAATTTTATTCTTTATGGGCTACATTGACTTCCATCTTCAGCAGTGGTATAAAAACTTGTTTTCTTATTGTATGGCAACACTGATTCTTGTCTTTGTGATTCTCAATATTGAATGTATATCTTCCCGTTTATGATGATTTTTAAGATTCTTTGGGATTCAAAATGGCCTATTCGTCGAATATAGTAAGGCTATTTGTTCATGATGATTTTTAAAGTTCTTTGGGGTTCAAAATTGCATATTCGTCGAATATAGCAAGGCTATCGAATTAAAAGGACTAGGTTTTGGTGAACAAATTGAAATTGTATGCCCCTCTTAATGATTTTAAATATGTTTGCCTTCCATTCATTGCAATCCATTCCATTATTCTGTTAACTAGTTCTATTTCCTATGTTTTATGATCTGTTTATCCTCCCACATCATTTTATTCCTATCTGACATACGTTCCAATGTTTTCATAATATTTTAATGATTTTAGGTAATTAGACTTATGTGCATTGCTGTATCTCTTCAAATTAAATAGTTGTTATATTTATTTATATTGGTTAAAGGGGTGTCATCCTGAATCATGATGGTACAAATGGTAGATTATTGGGTTACATCCATAATTCCCAGGTTCAATTGCTGGTTCTGATTATTTTTTAAAACCTTGATATTTAATCGTGTTTATTTTTAAATTTTGTCCCAAAAATATAATTATACGTCTACGCAAATTTGAATGTATATTTTGGAATATATTAACATTTCAATTTTTATACGACATGTATAGTTCATTGTTCATTACGGTGTGCTAAACTGATAAATTCGAAAATAAATCTAGGTTACTGCTTCGTAAAAAACACCTTACGCATGCGAAATTTCATTTTTAAAGCATTAAATATTTATCTTATTTAAAGGAAATATTATAGATCAAAGTTATATGATTTAATAAAATACGATATTACATTTAGTAGCCCATGACTAAATACATCTAAAACTGAATTAGCGCATATTTAAAGAGATAACAAGAAAGATCAATCATGCATAAGCATTGATTATGAAACACTTTCCAACTGAAATGTAATTTCATTTAAAAATTTCTAAAATGTGATTCATTCAGTGGTAATATCTTTTACATTATCACAGTACTACAGTAATTTATTATACTTAAATATTTAAAACTGTATCGAAATATAAATCATCTGATTCTTTATGCAAAATCAATGAATATTTCATTCATATAACTTGTATTCCAGACTCCAGAGCTAAATAATTTTGTGTGAAAAAAATTCAGCAATTCTTATGTAATTCATCTTACAATCGCTTGAGATATTTGCATTCTGCATATGTTAAAATTAGGCTTCCTTGAAGAAATAATAAAAGTTTAGGGATCATTTAAAATCACAAATATTGTAATTGCATAGGCACGGAATTTAGATACACAGATAATACACAGATAATATATATGTGTATGTGTATGTACTCAAAGTATTGGAATCGTGCCGAAGATCGGAACTCGAATTTTAAAAGGATCTACACGTTTTGGGACTTCTAGAACACGAAAAAACTACTTTTAGGAAGACGTCTGTGTGTGTAAGGGTGTATCTGTGTATGTTTCTGTGTGTCTGTGCGGATATTACATCCACTCTAATTGAAAAACTAATGGACCGAATTTCATACAATTTGGTAGGTATGTTTTTTGTGGGAAATCCTGATGTTCATTAGATTATAGTACGATTCGTAATAAAAGAATCTGCCTTCTTTGCGAAATGGCCGCAGAAATTGCCTTTATCCACTCTAGCTAAAAACTAATGAACCAAATTTAACAAAATTTGGAGTATAATATTTCAATAACCTACAAGTGATTTATATACCAAATTTAACAAAATTTTGTATATAAATCATTTGTAGGTTATTCTACTACGATTCGGGAAAAAGGAACGGGCTATTTTTGCGAAATGGCCAGCAAAAATCGTTACATATAAAAATAAAAGACTACGTGTGCTCAATTATATCAATTAAATTCCTATTTTATATGTGATTTTTGACAACAAAAAGAATAAGACTAACCCCATTACTCTAGGACTAGCCGTTGAGATATTCTAGTTTTTTCGCGTTTTCGCTACGCCACCTTTGGCAATAAGTCCAGCTATCAAATGAGAACCAAATTTAAGTTTAACGTGTAAATTCAATGTCATTTAAAATACTTATGTTGTGCAGATAAACTCAAATTATCATTGAATAAATAAAGAGAACGAATATGAGTCTGCAGGGAAAGACATGTGCTGTCCACATCAGAATTTTTAACAATATTACACCAATGATTTATAGAAGTGAACGGGGATTATTTTCAGGCCATTTCGAAAAAAATGTATGATCTATATTTAAAGATCCATCAAATTTTTGTCGAATAAAATGTTCAACAAATTTAAGCTGTGTACCAAATTTTAACTCTCTAGGAAGTAGGAAAGTGCATTTAAAATGCCATCAATTAAATTTATCATGAAGAGTTATATAAAATTTAAAAAAAATGAAAAATTGTTATCTACCAAATTTATTTTAAAATATGAAGCCACTCCCATATGCAAAACGTTTAAACAAATGGAGAGATATTTATTATATAATATCTCTCTCTTTTCTTTCTGGATGATATCCCAAAGTCAGAATTTAATTGAATTTGTTTTTTCCCTATATTAAATAATTTTTTTAATTAAAAAACTACTTAACATATTTTACTGAATTTTTTTTTATATATTCTATGGCATAATGTGAATATTTCCTAAAAATTTCGAAGCAATTCGTGAATTTTAAATTTACTTAAAAAATGTTTGAAAAATTAGGTCCCATAGGGTTCAATGTATTTCATTTTTTCAACCCGGGTTCAATAAAAAACTAATTGGGTGATATTATTTATTTATATTCCCATAGGTCCTACAGACCGTCTGAACAACATACTAAAATTTCATTTTGATAAACTCATTTTACGGCAGTTATCGTGCTAGCGGACAGACAGACAGACAGACAGACAGACAGACAGAATGAACAAAGTCATAAACACTTTTCAACTTTGTTGTAAAGTGTTAAAAATGAAACACCAATTTGCAAGGACGCTCCAGAAAGCTACTTTTTACATTCAATTTTTTTGGTGGTTGTTGTCTAATTTTATTCATGAGATTATCTGAAATACTACAACATTTACAGTACACCACTGTATACCCATATTCGATATTTCTAATTTATATTCTTACAATGCAATATAGTTCCAGAACAAAGCCATTAATGTTTCGTGATTTAAAAATATTTTGTAAGATATTATTATTTTTTTATTTACCTGCTCTAACATGCACATCCCGACTTCCAATAGTTCCCACAGCGTTTGTTGCTTCACATCTGTATGCAGCAGCATGGACGTCGGCACGGTATTCCTCGGCTGGAAAAGGGGGGAAAACTATTGCACCATCGTGACGTACATGACGAAGCCCGGGTAGATCGTGCACTGGCACTCCGTCGTGTAGGCTGAGCCATCGTACAGTAGGTGTAGGCCGGCCATCGGCTGTACAGGGAATGGTTGTACCAGTAGAATTGGAGAAAACAGATGGACTGGGTGGTTCGGCGGTAAAAACTGGAGGGCGATGATGTGGAAGATCACAGAATACTGAAAAAAAAGTATGTTGTCATAACCTAATAATTTCTTTGTAATTTTTATTATATATTTAAATATATGATTTATGTTAATCAATCTAAAGTTTGATCTAATTAACGTAAAGGGAACACGTTTGAAAATGTTCTCATATTATATGATTCTGTACTATAGCACTGAGAATACGTTGACTAATCATCGCATAATCGCTGAACTTTAATTAAAGTAAGAAATTTTATTTCGTCCTATACATTTTTGTCTCTATATTCTGATGAATATATTAAATATAATTCTATTTTTAACTTCTGGTTCAAAGCAATGAAAAATCATTAAAAAAAATCAACATTACACATCATTAAGAAACTAAAGAATGATATTTTATATTTATAATATACCGAATAATATGCTGAAAACAGACGGCTTACAATTGGAATGCATATCTAAGTATGGGATTTATTAAAGTAACTGGCATGACTATCACGCACATACATACAGATTTAATATAACCTATGACAGCAGGAACTTAATATAAAGAATGAAAAATAAATTTATCTTACCAATACGAGGTAAAACTTGTGTGAATATTTTAAATACGTATTTAAATCACATGAAGCGATATCTAGGATATGAGTCTGATATAAAATACCGTTTTGGGTTTTATGCTATCTTTTATAATTGCAACACATTTATCACCTTTATTTAGGTCTGTGAGTTGCAAATGTATTAGCGTTTATACAAGCATAGTTGCCAAGATGGATCTCTATTACAAACAGCTCTTATCCAATTATATCGTATGATTAAATTCAACATAAACGTTAATACTCATGTATATCCAATTACTTACCAAGTATTACCATGAATAAATAAACAAGCTATTAATACAGAGTAAGGAAACTTTCCTTTTGGATCACCTTTTAGTACCCTATATATGGTGGAAAAATAAAATATTTTAAATTCTTGTTTGATATGGAATTTAAGAATGTTATATGACGCAACATCCAATATTAGCATCACATTTGACCAATTAATTGAAGCGATGCCCCTTGAAGTTCTGTTATCCTTAAGAATGATACCAAAGAGTGCAAATATCGATCTAACGGTAAACCACGTTTTAGCATGATGAGCAAACGTCATACGAATACGAAATATACAAAATGCAAAATATATATGCATGGATGAATATTAAGGATAGTTACGAACATTTAAAACAATGTACGATACGGCATGTATTATTGAAATAAAGTTTTTCTTCTACCAGGTGTAGCTCGTCAAAACATATCTTCATCCAGTTGCCAAATGAAAGTACCACGTACAAAAATTCAAAGACCTCACGATGTTCAAAATTCGTATACTGTTTTGCTTTATACAATAAAAGGCTTAGTTATATGTCCACGGACATACACATGTTCAATATAAATACTTGTAAGTGTTAAATCGAACAATTAGCTTAGCCAACTAGCTGTACGAGATGGCTCAAAAGAAATGTTGCAAAGGAATTTTCAAACTCTTTTTCTTTGCTTTTTATCTAAACAAATTATTTATGAAAATAAAACATATAATTGCAATGTGTCAATTATTTTACACAAACTTACATAACGTATTTGAAAAGGAGAAATAGAGAATATTACTGAATTCGTAATTAAAGCTTTCTTATACCTAAAGCTATTGAATGATATGGGTTGTACACATATACTGTATAGTTTAACTTGATGTCAATTTTACTGCATTTCAAGCATTACCCCAGGAATAACGAACTACCCAATGAATATATATGCAGTCCTCTTATAGTACTTATTCTACAATATGCAATGTAATACATTTTATATTTGAATGTACAAGAATTGCTGAATTTTAGTCCAGATACTCGTAAAGGAGGGTCAATAGCGTATACAACTCATATAATCTCTCCCTACACTTGCATATGTGATACACAGCAGATAATAGTGCATCAACTTCTAAATCTGAGAGATAAGGGAAGGTTTCTTCGCGATTAATTGATCATGTATGCATATTTCTGTTCTTAGACATTGATTTTTACTTTCTCTGCAATGCATGATAATGCATAACTTTCCCTGCAATGCATAGTAATGTGTAAGGAAAGTAATGACATCATGCCGAAAATCTCAACTCGAGTTTTCGACGGATGTACACGTTTTGGGATCTCTAGAATACAAAAAACTATGTTTAGCGTGACGTCTGTGTGTGTGTCTGTGCAATGTATGTATCTACTCTAACTCAAAACTAACTGATGACATTTTATAAAATTTGGTACATATGTCATTTGTGGGCGATCCTAGTGCTGATCCGATTTTGGTACGCTTTGGTGAAAAGGAACCTGTCTTTTTTTGAAATGGACTGCACAAACTGTATATATCCACTCTAGCTAACAAACTAATGGTCGAAATTACACAAAATATGGTAGATAAGTCGCTTGTAAGTACTGTGATGCTGGTTAGAGTTTCATACGATTCGGAAAAAAAGAATCTGTCTCTTTTACGAAATGGCTCACAAATATAAAATATTCCATTCAAAATAAAACACTACATATCCTGAAATGTATTAATTAAATTTTTGTTGCATTCTTTTATCAAGCTTTCACGGCAAAATGAATAAGATCCATCGCATTTCTCTAAGATGGTCCATACTTGAGAAATTTAAATTTTTAATTTTGAGGAAATGAAGACGATTTTCACTGTAATAAAAAAACTATTTAATAAAATTTCTTAAAACTTAGTAGTTAAGTTAAGTTCTCTGATGTTTATTCTGATGCTGATTAGATTTTAATATGAGCAGGAAATACATAACTAACATTTTTTTGCGAAGTGGCCTGCAAAGATAGTGAAACTCTGAAGGAAATAACTCTCTAAAATTGTTGAATTCCATTAATTAAATACTTGTTCTACAGGTGCATTTTAGCAACTAAGCGAATAAGTCTGACTTCATGACTGTAGGATAAACCGTTCTCGAGATATTGTAGTTTTTTAGAATTTTAAGGACCTGAAGAAAGTAAAGAGAATTAAGTTGAAAACGAAGATGAAATAAAAATATGAATTGGATATAATATCAGAAAATTATATACGTTATTTTCTGAAATTAAACTCAATTTGATGCATAAGGATATAAAAAATTACAAAATGAATTCCAATATGCAGGAAATGTCATATGCTGCTCACATCAGATTTTTGTATTTAATTATTGCCTGTAGATAGATTGTACGATGAGTTAAATGTTCATTATAGTTGAGACATGGAATTCGTACCATCTTTTCATTAAATTATATATATTTAAATACAATTAAATTCGTTTTATTTTATTTATTATTAACAAATATATTTTCTAATGATCTACCAGTATGTTGATCGCTCGACTGTATTAAAGCTTTATTTTGGGTTTTGATACATGGGCAGATGATAGATACAAAGGTCACGGCTGATTTTAATATAGAGATATATAATTATGTCTTAAATTATGTGAATATACGGAGTTTATGTTTATACAGTTTTCATCTTAAATAGTTTATTAGAAAATAATTTGAAGTCGGTTAGGGGCGAAAATGTAGCTTTCCAAACACGAGGACAAAGTGTGTCGTAACTTATAGTTTAACAGGGATTTCGGACGATTATGCGGCTCAATTATACCGGCTTTCCCTTCGTTTTCCGTGTTTCAAACAAACACCAAGTAAATTATTTATAAATACATTCTAAGGCGTTATAAATAATTAAGCACAGGTCACAAAGTACAACTTATATTTATCTTAATATACGATGTTTTGAGTAAAAATAATTTCACATTGTAATACAGATGCGGGGGAAAAAAACGAATTATCCCTTTCCGTCATAGATCAAATTAAAAAAATATCATTCGACAAGATATATCTTCTACAAATTCATATGCAAAAAAAATCGCATGAAAAGACACTCTCTTTATATAAAATTACTCATAAATTTTCAATAGCAACATTCAGTTTTGGAATTATAATAACATTCTGCATCTCCCAAATTAGACTTAATATACATTTTTATAAAATTCTGCATATCCCAAATTAGACTTAATATACATTTTTATAAAATTCCTGTCGTTAAATACGGATATAACTTGGTTTCAAATATAAATATGAATTTGGGAACTTCTCCGTATTTAAAACCACATTTTGAAGGACTATTTTTTCTTTGTTAAAGTGTTGAAGACCCAGACCGTCCGACTCGTCCAGAGGACTTAGAGTAACCAGTTGGACGGCCGGGAAGGTCTTTGTTAAAGTGTGTCGAAACTGGTAAAGAGTGTAAAAAAAAAAAATTATTCCCCAACCTTTTGTTGACTTGATTTTATTTTAACATTATCCACTGAATCATGTGCTGAAAAATATGAAATTAAGTTTGGTTATATTAATGTTTTATAATACTAATATTTTTTTGTACGCTGATGGTGGCCATTGTTAAAATATTATAAAAACGTAAGTCATAAAAATATAATTATCACAAAAAGGACATTTCAAATCTCTTGAGGTCAACACGTAACGCTTTTATAGCCCATTCAGGGTTTTTACAGTAAATGATAAAAAATATCCTGGATTTGGGATACAGTGTATAGAAAAAACATGATAATATCAGGATGATGTTTCTTAATATTTATGTAAAGCACAATTGACGGCCATTGTATTACTACAAAAGAAAAGAAAACATACTAGAGTCTTTGGTGTTGTTGTTGTTGAGACCCACACCGTCCGACCTACCAGGAAGGTGTAAGGTAACCGTTTGGACAGCCGGCAAGTGCCACCCAATTCAGACCGAAACCCAGTGGGGGAGACATCCACAGGGACCGTACCCTCCTTCCCCTACCACCAACCTCTCGGAAGGACTTACAGACCCACATGTTTAACGTGATCGTACTCCGCATGAACACGGCGGCAGTTGTGGCAGCGTGCAAATCCAGCGCGCAAACCACCGGGCTACCGCGCCCGAAATGTGTCAACAGCACGCGGTGGTCAGAGTCTTTGGTGTGGCCAGGTGGTCAGAGTCTTTGGTGTGGCCTGTTATATTTCAAATATTTATTGGTGACACACTGTTTGCCATACTTTTGTTTTTATGAAAATATTTACTTCGAAAAATATGTTTCTCTGCTTAGATCTGTTTAGATCGGGATGATTTGGGTTCATCATCAAATTATGGTGGATATAATGTTGAGACCCAGACCGTCCGACCTACCAGAAAGGTGTAAGGTAACCGTTTGGAAGCCCGGGGTGGATATAGTGTGTTCTCTAAAGGGTTTTCATTTCCAGTTATTTTCCCATTTCATGTGTAGAAAATGCCATTTTAATTGAAACATCTATTTCTCAACATTGCTGAAAGATAATAACTAATGTGGATTCGATATTAAATTATGGAGGAGGGAGTTTGTAAAAATTTTCAAATCAGGTTCAAAATAGTCCTTGATATATGCATTTATGAGGACGTGTAATGCATAGAACTTACACATTGGCGGTCATGGATTCAAAATTAAATGGCCAAGGATAATGAGGATTTCACTAAGGTTTTAAGCAATAGTTTTCTTGAAGCATCTATTTCTCAAGATTGGCTATAGATAGCGCTTAGAGGATGAGTAATATAACCACCATAAAATTCCTAAGGAGATAGCATGTTCACTAAATATTCCCATTTCAGTTTTTTTACGCTTTCTATTCTAAATATATCATTTAAATATATAGCATTCGGTAGTAACTATAGATATAGCTTATATGATGATTGATACGGGTTCACTATCAAATTGCAGAGGAAGTAAATGACTTAAGGATTTCTATTCTCTGTTCTGGAGGTGTCACTTCCTCCGGTTTTCCAAATATTCGTGAAACTGTGAGAAGTAAGTATGCAGAAGAGAACAAAATATGCTTATTAGTTTTGTCAGAAAGGGAGTGTGCACATCATTTTCCACCACACAAAAGTCCCTTCATTAAATTATTTTTAACACAATAAAACACCACAATTGAAAAATATATAATTTCAGAAAACCAGTTATTTAGAATGCTAGCTTTACCCGTCCTTCGTACGGTACATAACATAAAAGAACATAGAATTTGCAAATATGTGCAAAGTTCTATAGAATTATAATCGGCATTGCTATTTAAAACATTATATTGACGCATTTAACGTAATCCTCCTAAAAACAAATCTAAGAATATCTGTTCTTGCTATACAAAATTATCTTCGTGGGCAGATGTGACGAATAAAAGACCCTAATCCAGTTTGTAAACATATTTACAAGACATATAAAATTGGATCAATATATGTCAAAATCAAAGTGCTATGGCATTGGTTCAATATATGCCAAAATAAAAGCACTAAAATGGTATTAAAAGATATAACCGTACCGTCTTTATTTTGTTTCAACAATTGGCAAAACACAATGCATTAGAAAAATGTTTGCCAAAATAAAACAGTTGAAAAAATAGTTTAAAAATATCAATAATCCCCGCAACTTTTCAGGCTGAAATCCATAATTGATATAATTCAGTTAAAAATGGAAGTTCGATGAAATGTATTTTTATATATATTTCTTATTTATTTAAACCGGAAAAAATTTAATAAAAATCGTCCACTGTATAATATCACTGGGTTTAATTCCGCTGCTTAGCAGCGTATCATTTTCTTCAAATAAATTTGCAGAAAAAATATCAAATGCATAATGCCATGTCTATGGAATGTTTAATTGTATTTATTAATATCTAGATAACCACCGGTTTTAGGAACTTGCTCAATATTTATATGATCACGTAAAACAATGGCCTCGACCTCCAAAACATTAACTTACAATATATAACCAAGTTAAAAAAGTGATTGGTAAAGTTTTAGAGGAAGTATGGCAAGACGATAACATCGAGAAACGGAGGGGAACAAGCTCAGATTTTATAAATCCATGTTTAGAAATGATCTATAAAACATTGACTTACACCACATATCCAAATTAAGAAATAAAACCATTCAATCTTTGGAAAAGTTATAGTTTAAAAAATTCGCAGGTTTAAAAATAGCAAGCACTGCACACACACTCATTTGGTTTGCAAAATAATTATCTGTACGTCATATCCAAATGTTAGAATATTTATTTTTTATTTTTAGAGTGTGCATTTTCGAACAACGCATATCTGTAAAAGGAACGGAGAACAACACGCATAATTTTTGGTCAACTGTCTTAATAACGAACTTTACTTCCAAAAACTTTACCATGTATCAAAATTGTAAAAAACGGAAAGTTTTGAGGAGTATATCAGTAAAGAAAGGGAGCGTAGCATATGCCAATTTTATCCTTTAACATTCAGCAATGAACTCGGCTTAGAAAACAATATTTTACATATAACATATTTAATTTCAAAACATTGTTTAAGTTTTAGAGCAATTATCGTTAAACAAAATATGTAGACATATAAGCGTACACCGTCAAATCGTGTTCTACTCAATAGTATGAAGCTTTGTCACTTCGCTTTCTCGCTTAAATTAAGGGAAGTTTTAAAATATTAACTTGCAAATGACAGCTCACCAGAGATACACGTTTTAGTTTTCTAGCTTATTTTGATACAAATGGACTAAAATGTGTTGAGTATGAATGAATCAGTATGTAGAATGAAAATCACAATCGATATAATTTTCTATATTTTTTAAAAATGATTTTTGACACTTTAATGCAAGATACTGCAATTGTATTATTTACTTACTCTGAAAATATTCTTTAAGTGAAAACACATTTCTTGGGCCTAGTTCAAAATTATGCAATAAGCTTAAAGGAGAAAAATATTTGAAAATGGATATAACGTCATAAAAATATCATTATCATTCTAAAAGCAATGCGTAGAAAATATTTTGAAATAATTTTGCTTACAGTGATGTGAATTACTAGTGATCAACAATCTCCCAGCCTTTAAAGTCGCATACTACATAAAATAATCAAATCGAATCTTCTCAAGAACATGGACACAAGTCTAAAGTACGAAATAATTTTTTTTATTTCAACAAATGTCATTATTGCTTTGATCACTAGGCAGTATTCACCGTATTATGGTGGCATTAAAATGTCAGTTTAGGCAATTTTCCTATTGAGAGGTGATTTATGTAGCACACAATTAGTACTTAATCTCGAATTTAAAATTTGACATGTGCAGTTTTTCACTAGTCTTGATATGTTAGAAACACTTTAAAGGATGTAATTAATTTCCTTTTAAATGTTTATATGTTGTAGTTATGTTCTTTTAAAATGTTTAAATGGAGTAGTTCTGTTCTTCTAAAATGTTAAAATATAACATCCGTCTATGTACTTTTCAGAGTTTTTGAAATTTATGAAGACCACAAGAGTTTTCTATACCTTTTTAGCGCTTCACATGGTAAAATATGTAAAAATATGTATTCCTATCTGATTGTCATGCCTTTAAAAATTCTAGATAACAATTTTACCAGAAGTTTAGAATCTTATTCATTCATAAATATTCTTGACATCTTGTCACTACCGTATGTTTAAAATGTTTGATAAATGCAAAACTTTAAAATCTGGAAACTTTCCCAACTGCTTTGGAAATGTTACTAAGTAAATGTTTGGACATGTATCAGATATATATCACTGAGCAGATTGCCGGCCTAAATGTATGGCTGGCACATCACTCATGCAAATATAAGTTTACACAGAAATTGTCTAATGTCCCCAATATGACTTTCACTGCATAATACAATGATTTTACTTCTTATACAGGGAAATAGTGGCACACAAGACCCACAGTCGCATATTTATAAGTTTCGTACTATGCATACCCTTTACATGTCCCACATGAACACTATATGGAAGGTAGAATGCAAGTAATTGGCAACTCTAATCACCGGCAGGATTCTACTGGTCCTGTGCTTTTGGAGCTAAGTATAAACGAATTAAATCAAACGTTATTACAATACAGTTGTTACAATACAGTTATTATACAGTTATTAATAAGGTGATAGTATTATATCACAACTTTACACTATTTTACATAATAAATGAAGATGGCTCTGTGTGTGTGTGTGTGTGTTTGTGCGTGTGTGTGTGTGTGTGTGTGTGTGTGTGTGTGTGTGTGTGTGTGTTTGTTTGTGTGTGTGTTTGTGCGTGTGTGTGTGTGTGTGTTTGTGCGTGTGTGTGTGTGTGTGTGTGTGTTCACATGTGTGTGCAGCCCGTAACGATAAATGTAAGCGTCTTATGATCATAAAGTATGGTACATATATTCTTGAGGACCAGAATAGGTGCATTTCGATGTTATTTTTACATTTCGAATTAGTTCTTTAGTTATTTTATAGTTGAACCAATTCACATAAATCGAATCCTTTCCGACCTAAAATATTATCCCAGAATTTCCATCTTGACACAATCGGAAAGTTCAAAAATATCTCTAACAAATAAATTTTGAACAGAGTCTATATGATGAATAGAAAACTATTAAGAATTTTGATTTAAATATATCTCCATTTTAAACCTCTTCGACTCTCTATTACGATATGCAGAAATTGACCTGCTATTCATCGCTCATGCTTTTACAGCAGCTGCTTAAAATATCACAGATCACTCCAGACAAAAATGCATAAACTTTTGCGTTGATTAAGTATAACTTTTTTATCACAGACTTGTACTTGATTTTTTGACCGAATCTTGCAGGCTGTCGCAAGATCTCGGAATATTGTTTGAAGTCGGAAGGTAAGGGATAAGACATCATTCATTTTGTCGTAGGGAGTGGATGTTTTGGGATGGGTTGCGAGTCCATGGAATTGCTGCATTGCCTGCTTTAGGACCGGTGTTAAATATATGGCCAATTATGATTCTCATATTTTTTGCATTTGTGGAAAATATCGAAATAATTTTAAATTGTATGCAAATGTATTATTTAAGTAGTCGGTGCTTACTGAATTATTTATATAGTGAACATTTATTTAGATCCTTGGCAACAACGTGTAATTCTTTCTAGTCCACAGTAAAACAAATACTCGCATCAAATTTAAGAAAGATAAGTCGAAAGCATGGACACTGTACATGTTGAGTTAGGAAATAGCATTTCAAGTGCAATAATAAATATTGATAAATTAAGGTTTGGCGATTTGTTAGCCTTCTTTGCAAAATAGCAGATGGCAGAATTCGAATCGAGAACGTTATATGTTCCAATGTTGTTGAGGTCGCGTAAATTTGCTCACCACGTGCTTGGCTTCAATATAAGTGATATACATGTGAACTTAAGATTTAGAAATTACCGTTTTTAAAGTCATACAATCCACCAGATACCTAACTATACACATTATTTTTCTTTATACCTGGACGCCAGACGTACCAGTAGGTGTTGCGTAACTTTTTGGACGGCCGCCGTACATCAGGTTGAAAACCATTTGTATACAGAAAAACTATGTACAAATATGCTGGCTGTGGCACAGGAAGTAATATTTTATGCTTTTGAAACACCTTCTTTTCACAATTAATGTAATTGTAAATAGGCATAATTTGAATTTAATGTATATTAATCAAATATGTATATTAATTTGTCTTTTTGAGAGGTTCTTCGCTTGGGATTGACGCTGTTCCACCCATAAGCAAAAGGTTAAGCCGCTCATTTTCAGAAGTATTCAAATATAGTTAACTAGATTCAAAACTACGTGTAGTGAACTTACTTATAGTAATACTCATTTA
Organism: Amaurobius ferox; assembly: GCA_951213105.1. NCBI lineage: Eukaryota > Metazoa > Arthropoda > Arachnida > Araneae > Amaurobiidae > Amaurobius > Amaurobius ferox. Next base: position 52,008,222 of record OX578134.1, read on the forward strand.
TTTATACTAACATATTTATTCGGGATGTCCTATTTTCATTGTATGGGTGTAACTTGAATTATAAGTTAAGTGCAGATTGCAGAGTAAGGATAAAGTGGCCAATGTTGTTCTTAATATTTCGCTGCAAATAACCCTGACTACATGTAAAAGATAATGCTTCACTTTATTATATCTACATGTCTTAGATTAATAGAAGTGCTTTTAAGAAAACATTATTTTAAGGATAACTAAGTTATATTAATACAATGACCATTCAATTATCTATAATGAAAAGCATGTTCACATAAAATTAAAATTATGACTATACATATTTTTAGCTTTAATCCAAAGTATTGAAGTTTTCTATCGTATTTTGGATGTCGAAGGTGTTTCTCTCATTTGCGCAACAACGGAAAGTACAGTTTAATCTGTAAACTCCCTAAAAGTTTTTATTTGCTTAATAAGTTTGCATAAAAATACTTTAAAACTTCTTACACAACGAAATTTCTTTAAGTTCAAAACGACTTCAAGTAATCTCCGCTTAAAATATACATACTTAATTAAGTTTATGACTAAAGCGTCCGTCTAAGGATTACGTTTATTAAAAGAAAACGCCTTAAGTGTTTTAGCAGAAGCACGTAATGGTTTTATAGCCCATATAAAGCCTTTTCTCCAAATGTTGAAAAAAAATATCTCCGAAAAATTACATTGCGTGAAGAACTGATAAATGAATAAAAGAGATGCACATACTTTCATTTCTTGAAGCAAACTGAGGGACATCCACAAGAAAGACAAAATGCAAACATTAAAATAACGAAGTTACAATATCCTTGATTAAAATACTTGTTCATCTGTAGCTAAAACTCACTCAAGCAAATAAAGTTCCTTTTTTTTCCTTCGAAATTTTATGTTTTCTTGAAATTAAATTTATATTTTATTTCAGAAAAGACCATTTAGTTTTGCTTCAATAACGATAACATTTGCGTAATTAAAAAATGAGCTATAAAATTTTTTTTAACATACATGGCCTTATTTTTTGTAGGATTGTACTATTGGAAAGTAATGATAAAAAAAGTCAAGTAACTGTTGCTAGCATACTTAAAATGTATATGTTCAAATATGCCTAGTTTAACTACGAAATATGGATTAGCAGATTCCATAGACATTAGCCGGTCCTCTAGTTTTTAATTGCGCTTCCAGTACGACCACCACCATCATTGAACCAGATTCACGATTATCTCCAGCTCAACTGAAAGATGAGAGTGACAGAAACAACTGATATTGGACGATCCGAAAAATTATCATTGCACTGCCAGAGCAATCACTATAATATGTGAACTATATTCGTGATTACACCTAGATTACACACATTCAGTGATAGAACTCACCTACATTGATCGTTCTTAGAGGTTGTGATTACGCTATTAGTGTAACAACCACCATTTGTGAACCAGCTTTGATGCTCTCAGATCAACTGGTGGATACCCAGAGGTTGTCGTTGGTCTACCAGTGCAACCACCACTATCAATGAACCTGATATGCGATTACGTCCAACTCAACTGAAAGATTAGAGTGACAGAAGCAACTGATATTTGACAATCCTAAAAATTATAATTGTGCTGCCAGTGCAATCACCATCACCTGTAAACCAGATTCGTGATTACACCTAGCTTAACTGCTTGAAATTCAGTGATAGAACCCACCTTCATTGGACGTTCTTAGAGGTTGTGATTAAGCTATTAGAGTGACAACCACCATCTGTGAACCAGCTTTGATATTCTCAGATCAACTGGAGGATACCCAGAGGTTGTCTTTCGTCTACCAGTGCAACCACCACTATCAATGAACTTGATATGCGATTATGTCCAGATCAACTGAAAAATATAGAATGACAGAACCCATTGTCATTGGAAGATCGTACAAATTATTTTTCGCTACAAGTGCCACCACCATTACCGGTGAACCAGATTCGCGATTACGCCCAGTGCAACTGATGGAAATACAGTGACAAAAATCACAGACATTGGACGTTCTTAGAGCTTGTGATTGCGTTATTAGTGTGCCAACCGCCATCCGGGAACCAGATTTGGTATTAGACTCAGATCAACTGGAGGATATAGCATAATAGAGATCATTGACATTGAATCTTAAAAAGTTGCAATTGTGCTTCCAATGCACCAACCACCCTCGGTAAAACATACGATTATGATTACGTCCAGTTAGGACGGTATATCTGAATGATTGAAACACATGGATTACATTCAGGGAATCTGAATTATATTCGAGGTTTTGACAAAACTATATCGTGTTTAAGCATAGTACGACAGCGCAAAATCTGCGGATCCTTATAAAAGATTCGTGGCAAGGGAATTATGATGCGATCCATGTTGATATCGTTCCAACTGGGTTACGGTCTAAATTGGGTAACACTGTGCCTGCCGTCCAAACAGATACTTTACACATCCAGGTAGGTCGGACGTCTAAAAGAGAATGATTACGCTCAGGTAGACTGAAAGATAAAGAGTTACAGATATTCCACCGACTTTGATGCAATTGTACTACTCATGCGACAACCAGCAAAAATGAACTATGTTGATGATTCTAGTACTTTTACCTAATAACCCATAGCAATAACAACAGAAAGAGAAATTGCAGTATACCACATATTTAAAGATCTCTGTGACAACCAAAAATTGTTCGTACCGTATACAGCTGCGGGGAAAAAACACTCCCATTTGTTATTCAAGAATCGATCATACCATGTACAACTGAGGAGGGAAAAACACCACCTCTTGTTATTTAAGAATCTATCATACCATGTGCAGCTGAGGGGAATAAAACACTATCCTTTGTTATTCAATATCGGTCATACCATTTACAGCTGACGGGAAAAAACCACCCCATGCTAATCAAGTATTGGTCATATCATGTATACAGCTAAGGGGGGAAACTCCACTCCCTCAATAATCGTTCAAAATAGAGAATTTCTTAAAGTTACCATTCGATTAGAAATGTCGTCCTCTATAAACTCTTGTGCACAGCATTTGCATTAAAAAATGAGCACAAACTCCAACATTTGCAATGGAAACAGCCGATTTTGACGTCATTAACAAATTCTAGTCCCCCAAATTAGTCCAAATATAGCTTTTTGTGCAATTCCGATCTTAATATTCAGAAATATATATTATAGCCAAATGTTCTATTTTCATACTTTCAGGAGTGGACTCCATGTCAAAACCTCAATTTGAAAAGAGAAATTTTTTAGCTGTATAAACATGAAACCTGTCACAAAACGAACATTGAAAATATAGAAATAAAAAAATGTAATAAAATATTTTAATATAAAATAATAAGGTAGTTTCCAAATAATTAATATTAATTGTCGATAACAATTGAATTATGCTTCAGGATATAATTAAAATGCATGTTCTATGTAAATCAAATTACTCATCTTAACAACGTAATAAACTTTTTAATTTTGTTTTGGCTGTTTATTAAATTATTTTATTAAGGCGCTTTGAATACGATGTTTAGGCGTATAAAAAGCTTGACATTTAATCTTACTAAAATCTAATTAATAACTAATCAAATGAGATGAAAACTAATCCACAAAAAATAAATAAAACAGCGAATGGTGAATGCAAAAAATAATCTTTGGCATTACTTAATTTGATTCATTGAATACGTTATTAGTTTCTGAAAAATTATAACTAAAATTTTTAAATACCAATCGAAATTATTTCCACTTAAAATAAATTATCTTGTTCTGTATAAATTATTTTTTGGTAATATTTTTTTGAATATAAATTATGTATTAACTTTATAATGAAAGTAATGTTAAGAATTAAAAATTTTCGTGATGAAAAGAAAGAATTCAATAAAAGAAAAAAAAATCGAAAATGTTAATAAGATATATTTTTCTTCATATTATTTGCAAAAAAACATAGCTAACACAATATATAGTATTTTGTATAGTGTAAATTATGTATTTTGTGTAATGTCAAAATTCATAAATAATATTTTTTAAATGATATATCTAAAAAACTTCTAGCAAATTTGAATTTAAAGATAACTTTCTAGTTTTCAGGTACCTAAAGTCTAAATGGATCAAAAACAAAAGCAAGAGAAGTACCTAAATTTGATCTATGCTGACCTTTTTATTCCATATTTCTGATATTTTTCATCTTCCTATTATAGAAGCCAAACAGAAATGACACATGTTTATGTGATATTCTTAATGAAATGTTGTATTACTGCAAGCTTCAAACACGAATTCTCATATATTCTTTGTTTAACTGAGATCATTATTCCATTGAAAGTTTAAATACTCACAACTTTTTAAAAAAATACCATTTTTCATGTTTTACTTTGACATATCTCCCAAATTTCTGTGCCTCGGATTAGCAAATCGCCCGGATGAGACGTTGAACCCTGCCATTTATTCTGCTGAAGAATGGCATTGCTTTAAAAAGCGTCTTAAAACGGAAACGTCTTATAAATGCAAAATACTAAGAAAGAAACTTCAACTATGTACAAAATTAACAGTCATCTGAAATGGAACTGATTTTAATCATATTAAAGAAAGTAAACTCTATTTTAAGATAGACAAAGAGCATTTAAAGTACACATCCCGTTGTAATTAGCAAAAGTAATATAATTGTTAAAAATTCCAATAAATATTTGTCTTTTATTGAGTAGATATAAGTAGTGTCATATTCTGCACTTAAACGGGAGTCGTTTAACTTAGTACTGCGTGAATCAACCATCACGAATTACACTACATTTAATATCAAAGACTAGATATCTGATCAAGATTTGATTTAAATATACATATATATATATATATATATATATATATATATATATTTAAATCAGATATATAGATATTTAATCAAATATATAGATATTTAAATCAAATAATTATATATATATATATATACATACCTATCTTTAATATCAAAGACTACATATCTGATCCAGATTTGATTTTAAAAAAATCTGATGTGGGCAACACATGACTTTCCTTATATAATGCAAGGAATTTGCTACTTTTACAGTAAAAAAATGGGTTTTTGTTATAGTAGATACTAATATTCGTTCCAAGATATTGAATTTTTGACAATTAGTCGTAATTTTCAATGATTTAACGTCATTTTTATGCATTTGGCGAGATTTTCGTTAATTTGGCAACATTTCAAAAATTCGCCAAGTTGGCGACTTTCCGCCAAATTGGTCGCCAAAAGCTCGCCAAGCGTTATGGACGAAGATATAAGTTGTTCATACAGCAGAAAAATGACTATTGGCGTTCAAATACAAAAGTATTACCCAAAGTATCTTTTTTCATGAATGGAATGAGCTAGATCCGCGAGAATGATGTCACTCAATTTATCGCATGGTATTACATATGAAAAGTGAACATGTTTGTCAATAGGAATTTTTTTTTTCATTTTATATGACTTTCTGATAAATTTTTTGAAAAGTGTGCAATATCTCGAGAACGTTTCATGTTAGCGTTCTAAAATTTATGTTAATCGTTTTCTAATGAAAAATTACATAAGAAATGTCTATTTGCATAACTTTATTAGTGGTTTTGATTTCTTGACGATTTTTTCCGAATTTTATCCGAAAATTTAGGAGGGTTCTGAACATTCGATTACGTATAAAAACAACAGGCTTTCAGTGTTTACGGATTGTGATTTTTGCACCAAATTTGGTTTGTATCGGTCCATTCGTTCGTCAGTTATCGTCTCCACAGACTCACTGACACACACACACACATACTTTCACACACACACACACATACTTTCACACACACACACACATACTTTCACACACACACACACACAGACATCACTTCAAAAATGCTTGATTCGTGATCAGGGATGCTTAAAACGTGCTCGCCCGTCGAAAACTCGAATTCCAATTTTCGACCCCGTCACAATACTTTCCTTATACATTATGTATATAAGGAAAGTAATATGTGTATATATATACATATTTTTAAACCAGATATATAGATATTTTATACCAGATAGATAGATATATTATCATCAAATCTAAAATTGCATATATATTTTTAGGCTAAGCACAAAATACATAATTCGTATTTGAATTTTTTTTTAAGCAAGTGCATATACTAAAATTTTTTAGGTAAAATATTCTGCAAACAATATATCTCATCCTTTCACTAAGATCTACTTTTAAGTATTTTATTTGAAATTTAAAAAACATACAACAGAGTAGATGTACTATATTTTCCAATTAATATCAAATGTCATAAATTTAATTATTTTATGACACACAGAGATTAATGAATACTGGAGGGAATACGAAACAATATATTCAAATATCTTTGTAAGATCAGGAGAGTAATTTAGGACTTCTTAGAATGTTTCAACAGGATTTGGCTCAATTTCAAATTAAAAATATAATTAACATGCTTTGCTAAATGTATCTCTAGTTAATGGATAGGATTATTATTATTTCGATGTAATGTCGAAAGGATTTATAAGTAAATTAGATGCTTAAATAATGACCTTCATATAAACCTAATCAGTTCGTTTACTAATACGAGAAAATGAGGATTTTTAGACAAAGATAATAAATAAACTTTATGAAAAATGTTTTGTTGGGGAACTTGTATCTTTAATAATAAGGAGTCAAATTGTAGGAAAGAAAAAAAAAACAGTTGAATGGCAATGCTGTTATTTAAATATAAATTTTCCAAAGTCAATAACAGCAAATTATATATGCTTATGAGCAGCAAATAATATATTCTTAGGTTGTAAGTTGTATTTAAGTTGTTGTTTAAAAGAGAACTTTTTTTTAACAAACAGTTCGAGTTTCACTATTAGAGTACATTTTACAGTTTTTCTGTTACTTTCCCTACAATACGTGATTATATCTAGGGGAAACATTAGAATTGTGTTTAAAATCGCAACTGGAGTTTCCGACGTAGCTACACGTTTCGACTCATGTAGAATACAAAAAATAATTTTAGCATGACGTCGCTGTGTGGATGTGTGTGAATGTCTATGTATCTGCATGTGCGCATGTAATAAATTTCACAAAATTTAGTACATAAGTCACTTATGGGTTAAAATTAAATAAATAATATAGATATATTATTTATTTAAATAACATATCTATAAAATTTTAGTGCTATTCGAAAAAAAAATCTGCTATTTGTTTTATAAATTGTTCACAAAAATCGCCAAAATGTAAAATAAACTGTTATATGTGTTCAAATACATCGTTGTATTAAATTGTTGTATTATACTTAAATATACTATAATTGTTGTATTATACTCAAATATACTATAATTGTTGTATTATACTTAAATATACTATAATTTTTGTATTATACATGAATTGTTGTATTGTACTTAATTTTAGGTGACGAAAAAATAAAACCGATCCCATAACTCTAGGTGTAATCGTTAGCGATATATTATTACTATTTTTTTTGCCTCGTCGTCTTTGAAATAACATCCAGTCGCCAAATGAAAGCGAACATTTAATTATATATGCAAACTCTGTTTAATTTTAAATAATTATCAATATCATATTGTGCAACCAAATTATATTTAATGAAATATAAAAGAAAGAATGGATTTGAGTCTAGAGGGAAATATTCAGATTTTTTTTGTTTTACATTGCAAATGTAGAAATTTAAAATAATAAAAGGAATATAAAAGAAGAAATTAAAAAAATTAAAACTATGATGTAATTTGATTTCTCTTAATTTAAACTCTAAAAATAATCAATTATGTTAGAAAAGGCAAGTGCTACATGCATTTATTTTTATCATAAAGTGACATAGAGTGTGACGAATAACCTTTTTATATATTTTACTTCCACTCTTGTCAAATTCTTTAGGCTATTTTTCTAGAAGATGAAAATCACACATGAAAATTTTAAACTACCTCTACATTTTACCATTATCGCTAAGTAATCCAGGCTGTTACAACATACGGATACAATAAGTGCTTAAATAAGTGGATATTATTTGGGCAATATCAAATTATATTTACACGAACCCTGAAAATCCCAAGACAACGTGATGGAATATGTATGTAGATTTAAGAATATTGTGGGACATAATGTGAGATTATATCTACACACTAAAAAAATTATGGTTAAAGACAGACAAAAATCCTGATTTTAAAGACAAACAAATAAACACTAAAATGACACTTTTAAACAGGTAAATTACAAGCTACACACTTTTTCAGGCATCTCTATATATATATTGTTGCGGACACGCATTATTCTCTTTGGCACTTTTTCTTTCGTCCGTCTCTTCCACTCTCGAAGACCAGGCGAAGAGAACACAGTTCATGACGTGACTCCAGGGTTACCAGAATTTCTCAGTTGGAAGAACTTTTGGAATATTCCATACACTTATAGAACGATTATTCTTTGAGATATAGAGATTTTCAGAAGTTTCTATAAGGAGACTATTAAAAGCACTCATCATTCACTGTGGAGTTGACGAGTTTTAGTAGAGTTGACGAGTTGACGTGTTGACGTGACAGCAGCTACATTGGACTGTGATTTTTATCATTGTTTTGAGAATAGTGGCCATTGTTTCCTGAAATTATTTCCATCCGTATTTTGATAATATTATCGCGTATTTTTTATAATTAGTGGAGAATTTAAGTGCATTTGATTGTATACTATTCCTGTTTACTTTGTGCTTTCAAATAAACGTAATTTATCCAGAAAACTGAACTCGGTCTTGTATCCTGCGTTTACAGTTGTGATTCCAGATGATACGTTCCTAACAATATGAATGTGTTATTTACTTATTTATATGAGAATTACACACAGTAATACGTATAATTTATTTTACTTAGAAAATACAATTTTAAACAAATATTTTTTATACGCATGTTTTCCTGTCACTCACATTCCTAAAGGAGATTTTTAATAGGACCGTATTGTAATATGCAAACAAGTGAGTGAAATGATCATCTCAGGTTAATTCTTTACCTGTAAAAAACGGTATTTTCAGATTGAAATAAAATATACTCTTCATGTTGTTTAATTTTCATATAAATAAATAAAATTATATATTTACACAAATGTAGTTACCTTTTTAAATGTGTAACAGAAAATTTTCCTGTGTAAAAGTGTCATTCTAGTGCATGTAAACACAGGATTAGATGGCGGTAAAAACGGTGTAGGATTCATGAAATTATTGCTGGATTTCTGGTATGATATAGAGCTTCTATTAGATGAATTTATTCCTCACCAAGTATGGAAATATTTTGGTTGATGACAAATAGAAGCTTATTATTAACGCATCTTATGAACATATATATTTTTGAAAATAAAAGCTTCCTTTTCACCGTAAATAATTGGCGGACAGTATCAAATATGTGCGTTTCTATTTATATATTTATTTTTATTGCAAGCCACTCATTTGCTACTTCCATTTTGAAATTTACACCGTATTGATATTAAGTTTTATTTTATAAATATGTTGTAGTGTATGATAAAATAATACAAATATTTATGATAACAGATATAGGAATCCAGGGGTTGGGGGTTTAGGTGTTTTACAGGACAATGCATCAAAAAATTCCCATACATCATTACAATGAATGTTCTTATAATTTTTGCAGGGGAAAAGCGTATACAGTTCTTAAATTTCCAAAAGGTTGTTCTTTACATACACACAGATAGTAAAATAAAACTAAAACATTAACTACAAAATACGTAAACATTATTTTAAAATATGAATATTAAAGAAAGTAAAATATTAATGACTTTGGACAAAAATGCTCTGAAAACACTGCCAATCCTTTCTCCTTTCTCAAATATATCATGTTGATTTATTAAAAAGTAAAGTAATTCCGCCAACACATTTTTCTTACCCTGTTTTATAATTAATATGAAAAGTCGAAAATTTAATTAGTTCATGACAGGCACAGATTAATGAACTCTGTGCAAACAAAATCATTTCTTATTTGAGTCTCTTTACAAAAGCATGGTTATCATCCATGTTTTCTTAAGATGGGACAGCGGGGTTTGACTAAAATATAAATTAAAAATATAATTAGGCTATGTAGCTGAATGTATCTTATGGCAGTGAATAAGATTCATGTATTGTTTCAGCAAAATGGAAAAATGTCTTTAAATTAATATTACATTAAAAAAAAATATTTTGTATAATTTTGAATAATTTAATATTTTAGAGAAAAATAACTCAATACTACAAACAAGGATTAGACATATAGTATTTATTTAATAATTGCTATTTTTTGGTGTTAAATGGTTTTTAAAAGACATTTACTAATTACCACAATTTTATAAACGTCGATGAAGTCCTACCACGTATCCGATTTCAAATTTTAAAAGAAGGAATGAGCTTAGGGTACACAAGGTTGAAAGTTCATATTAACAAAATTCGTACAGTTCTGTAAGTATAAAAATAACCAATACAGCCTGTAAAAAATATGATTACCTTTTATTATTGTCTGAAGCAAAAATCCAGCTGTTCGTAAAAAGCAGAAAATTATTTTGTTGCATATAGATCTATATTTAAAAAAATCTGATGTGGGCAACACATGACTTTCCTTATATAATGGAATGAATTTACTACTTTTACAGTTAAAAAATAGGTTTTTCTTATAGTAGATACTAATATTCTTTCCAAGATATTGAATTTTCGACAATTAGTTGTCATTTTCATTGATTTAGCGTCATTTTTATCCATTTGACGAGATTTACGTTAATTTGGCAACATTTCAAAAAGTCGCCAAGTTGGCGACATTTCGCCAAATTCGTCGCCAAAATCTCGCCAAGAGTTATGCACTAAGAAAAAAGTTATTCTTACAGCAGATAAATGACTATTGGCGTTCAAATACAAAAGTATTATTCAAAGTATATTTTTTCATGAATGGAACGAGCTAGATCCACGAGAATGATGTCACTCAATTTATCGCATGGTATTACATATGAAAAGTGAACATGTTTCTCAATAGGCATTTTTTTTATGTGACTTTTTCATAATTTTTTTGAAAAATGTACAATATCTCGAGAACGGTTCATGTTAGCCTTCTAAAATTTATGTCAATCGTTTTCTAATAAAAAATTACATAAGAAATGTCTATTTGCGTAACTTCATTAGCGGTTTTGATTTTTTGACGATTTTTTCAAAATTTCATTCGAAAATTTAGGGAGGTTCTGAACATTCGATTACGTATAAAAACAATAGGCTTCCAGTGTTTACGGATTGTGATTTTTGTACCAAATTTGGTTCGAATCGGTCCATTCGTTCGTCTGTTATCGTCTCCACAGACTCACTGACACACACACATACACACATACTTTCACACACACACACACACACACACAGACATCACTCCAAAAATGTTTGATTCGTGATCAGGGATGCTTGAAACGTGCTCTCCCGTCGAAAACTCGAATTCGAATTTTCGACCCCGTCACAATACTTTCCTTATACATTATGTATATAAGGAAAGTAATAATGTCTTAATTATTTGATAAATGTTTCCAGTGCTCGAATTTGTTTAGATTGTATTAATTTAGCACTATATTATTATTTTGCACATATGAACTACAATTTTGGATATGTTTGGACATTCCCCTTTTCACCATGAAATTTAATCCTGTTGCTATGAGCTTGAAATCAAGAAATTAACGTTTTGGATTCAAGTAGATCTTGAAACTCACAGTATGTGTTTGTCACTTAAAGAAATGTCTGCTGAAACGTATTTGCTTGAGAATTACTGTGATTCATAAAACAAAACCACAAAACTGCAACAATCAGACCAAATACCAGAAAAGTGTAGTTTCGAAAAATGAAAATACAAGTGGGTTGTAGAATCTTTTGAGAATAATATGACATTCATTACGACATTCATGGAACATTTTTTAGCAAAATCTATCTTCCACAAAAATAACAAAAATAGTATACTTATTAATATGTTTAAACGTAAATTGGTATTGTATTAACAGAATTGCTTGTTGGTTATGTGAAATGTATAATTAAGCAAAAATTATAAAATAAACTTCGTGTTGTGGCGTTGTTTGCATACTTTATTTTCGAAGGGAATATTAAGTATTTTTATATGCTTTGGCACATTTATTTGATACAGTCATAACTAGCTTCACTCTGTATTGGTAGTATTTTTGGAATACCACATGACTACTTGCTTTCTATAGTATTTGAATTTGTGAAAAGAATGAGTTTCCGTGTCGTGTGACGAGTATCGTGGGATGGAGTCCAGGCAAAGGTCGACAACTATTAACATAGCAATTTATTAACAAATAACTTTAACTAAACGTAACAAAATTTATCAAAATACATTAAATGATTTGTAAATGTCTCTTGAAGAGTCGGACATGCTAGATTTCACATATCCATAAATGTTGACCAGAGAAGAGAATTGGGTGCATTCGTAACGAACTCATGAATATCATAATTGAACTCCATTGAAACTGAGACAGTGGCGATTTATAGGTATATTGTATTATTGTTATTGTAGGTTATGTGAAATGTAGCATTAAGCAAAAATTATAAAAGAAACTTCGTGTTGTGGCGTTGTTTGCATACTCTATTTTCGAAGGGAATATTAAGTATTTTTATATTCTTTAGCACATTTATTTGATACAGTCATAACTAGCTTCACACTATATTGGTAGTATTTTTGGAATACCACATGACTACTTGCTTTCTATAATATTTGAATCTGTGAAAATAATGAGTTTCCGTGTCGTGCGACGAGTATCGTGGGATGGAGTCCAGGCATAGGTCGACAACAATTAACATAGCAATTTATTAACAAATAACTTTAACTAAACGTAACAAAATTTAACAAAATACATTAAATGATTTGTAAGTGTCTCTTGAAGAGTCGAACATGCTAGATTTTACATATCCATAAATGTTGACCAGAAAATTGGATGCATTCGTAATGAACTCATGAATATCATAATTGAACTCCATTGAAACTGAGACAGTGGCGATTTCAGAATATAATAGCATTTGCCTCAGACATGTGCATTAACTGATTTGACTGTCAAACTAAATTTTCCCGCAGTAAAAGCGACACCACACAGTCGTATGGATTTTCGGATATTTTTAGAATTGTAGTAAATATCCCTAACTGCTACTGAATATGATTCTCAATCCATATCATATATAATTATCCACAGCTGATACCGATGGATATATGTTTAATCTTTTTTTGAATTTTTGAACCGAGAGAAAAAGTAACTCAAATAAGAAAGTGTTGGTGAACAATTGAATCCTCTCCAAAATTTAAAGTCGATCAGTCATCATCTAAGCTCTACCTATATCCGGTGATGAGAAATATGTGTTGCAAGGGGAATATATATTTGTGAATAAGAAGTGGCATAGCCCCAAAAACAGAAATGAAAATACTTAGTGATCCACTTTATCCCCTCAGAAATGTGATGCCAATATCTACAAATTATTATCTAAGCTATATCTATAGCAAATCTTCAGAAATAGCTTTTTTTCAAGTCAAATTTATTAGCTTAAAGTGGAAATATTTGTTTATCCAACCTAATGTCTTCAGAATTTGATGCAGAATTAGTTATCATCTAATCACTATATGTTACTAATCTTAAGAAATATATGTTTCAAGCACTGTTGAAAATTTATAGACTGGAAATGAAAAAGAATTGAAAGTGGAAACTGTGGGAAACGGAATATTTAAAGTTGGACTTTTAGCTTAATTATCATTAACATATCTAATATTTTAACATGGCCGTAAATTGCACGTATTCGTGGACTTATTTTTTATTGTAGTACATCGCATTATGTGTCGCTATTAACCATCCAACTATTTATCTTTCGAGTGAGTTCTGTAAAGGAATATTAATTAATGTAGTACTAAATGGATCACACCATTTTGATTTCAAGAATAAAACATGTATTAAAAACCTAAATACTTAATTATGGAATTACAACAATTAATCATATTATTTCGGCGGAGGCGCCATGTGAGACCACTTAAATTGCCTAAAATGTATTAGACCTAGTTTTTCAATGGGCACATACCTTCAAGTGTCTTTTGGACTTCGTTAGCAGCACGTACTTGATGTCGTCCTTATTACTAGCATTAACTCGTAGTGTAATGCATCGCCACATAACTTCGTCGATCATATTGTACTACTGACTCAAACACTCCACTTATGTCATTCTCGTAGTCATATCAGTATTCGCCAAGTCATATCGTTCTAGTCATAATATCGAACTCGCATGCTTTAGTATCGTCGTTCTATTATAATGTCGCACCAGTATCTATATGAAAACAAGTGTCGTTATTAAGTCACAGGTTTTGGCTCTCTTTTGCCTCAGGACTGTCACTCCCCTTTTGCCCTCATTTGCGGCGTTCAGTGTGAAGCAACAAGCACTTTCTCCATTGGATAGCCTTTCTGCCCAATGTCATTACTTCATAATTTCTTAAGGGTTCGACCCCTCTTCTGTCTTGACACCCCTAAATTTATGATTCTCTCACCTTTGAGTTCACGTGTCGTAAACACTAGCATCATTCAGACTTGAAGTATTGTTTGACGCTAGAGATACAATAAATATTATACATAAAACTATCTCACCCAAAAAATGCGAGATCTATTTCTGGTCTCACAGAAACCTTAACGGACTCTCTATATCCTGCTCAATTTTATTAAATCCGTATCAGTCATCATCTAAGATATTTAGTCAGAGAAATAAACATTTCAAAAACATTTTGGTATAAACAATAGTACAAAAAAAATTGCCACCAACCCCCTTCAGTAAATATCAAGAAATATATTTACATTTTAATTTTTTATTTAGAATGCCATTTTTTAACTTCACTAATTTATATCATAAACTAAATGCCTCAATTATAGTAATGTCAGTAATTTTAAATTATGTTCCTGAAACAAGAACTTGCTCAATTGCAGATTGTACGTTTCCCACATGCCTCACAATTTCTGTTACAAAGAAAATAAATACTTTATAGTTGCAAAAATAATTAAAGACTCCTGTGAGAGAAATTCCGCTATAAAGAATGAAATGTTTAAAAAGCAAAACGTGAGAAAATCCTAAGTGGAAATGCTGGGAAAACGCAAGGTTTTAAAACATTAAAGCAGATGCTTAGAAAGGATGCAGTAATAACAGTTGTGTGATTTCTTAAATGTTTACAAAACTGGGGAACATTAGTTTACCACATAAAGTGTTTTGGCTTGGTTTTATAAAGTATACTTTAACTCAATACTTATAGAAGTACTCAATACTTATAGAAGTACGTGGTATGTAAATTTCTTGATTTTATGAATCAAATTCTTGCCGCTAGGGAATTTATATCGTGAATTTTTAAAATTTAAAAAATCTTATCACTCCAAATCCCATTATAAATTCTGCTGATTATGTATGACTCATAAAAATATTTTGAGACATTTTTCAAATATTTTTGCTTAGTAGAAAATTGGGGTGTTCTAAATATGATTTCAAAATATCACCAAGACCTATTTTATTACAAACCTTTAAATATCGTAATATGAATATGTTAAATATCAATATCAATGAATTTTAAACGTCACATTCATGAATTTTGAGTAAATTGTCTTAAATCGATTTTAAGTTGACGGGATACTTGGAATAATAAGGGTCATTGTAACTACAAGAATGGTATGCATTATAATTTATAAGATATACAATGCAATACATGCTAAAACTCCCTGGATTGACACATATAAGGGAGCGATTGATGCTATTTCCTCCAAAGATGGCATTTGACAAATTTTCATCGAGCGATGAATAAAATTCAAGTGTGCATGTTGTTATTTTATAGCAAATGTATGTGTGTTTGTTATTATTTTTGTTTTTTTATGTATAGCTTCTTCCATCCCTCACTTATACATTTCGATATGTACAGAAAAATTGTGGTAACATTTCTTTATTATTATAAATGTTAAAACCATGATAATGTCTAATGAACACTTATATCTTTCAGAATACAGTGAAACCCCGATTTTACGTTTCTCAAATGACTAAGTGAAAAAACGTAAAATGCGGGAAAACGTAAAATACGGGAAATACATAGAATGCAAAAATCAAATAGAAAAAAACTAAAGGTAGTAAAGATGACTCTTTCAAAAGGTATAATATGTATATTTTACGAAAAGAACATTATTATACATACCATTTTAAGATCATTTTAACACATTTAGTTACGGATCCTGGCGTTTAGGTTGAAAATAGTCCGTAATAGTGCATTGTATTTTAGTCATTGAGTTCAAAGTGAATGCAGCATCTTCTAGGATTGAAATACTTTCCAAATTATTTTCCTGGTCTTTATAAGAAATAAAATAGTCTTTCACTATTTGTAAGCTCTTCAATGCAATACTGAAAGAAGGGACGGGCTGTGTTTCCGGTTGTTCTTGTTCATATTCATCGGCGGACAAAAAGTCCATAAGGTCGTCAACGGATGGATCAGTAGCTCTTTCAGCTTCGCATGTTGCTAAGTTTTCCGGGATGTAATCGCCGAAGTCATAGATAAGTGTTTCGTTATCCTCCTCCGAGTCCACCGCAGCTGATTGTTCATCTGTTCTCGGTTCATTAGACGCTATGATTCCGCTTTCTTCAAAACAATGGGAAATACACTGTTGTGTAACGTTTCTCCACGACGCAGAAATAAAATGCATAGCCTCTAGAACACTTAACTTTAGTTTGCAGGCGTCATTTCGGTTTCCATTTTCTAGCTCAGCTACAGCTTTCCGGACAAGTTGCTTTCGGTAATAAACCTTGAAAGATCGAATAATGCCGAGATCACAAGGCTGCAATTTGCGTGTACAATTTGCAGGAAAAAATACGACACGTACATTAGACAGCTGCAAATCCGGATCTGCAGCGCATTGATCAATGAACAAAATTATTTTACGATTTTGCAACTTCATTTGTTTGTTTAGTTTGCGCAAAAAGTCTTCGAAAAGGGCTTGGGTTATCCACGTTTTTTTGTTTGCTTCGTACTTTGTCGAAAAACTTCTAACGTTTTTGAAGCATCGTGGTTTGCGCGGCTTTCCAACAACAAGAGGCGTCAGCTTCTCACTTCCATCAGAATTATAGCACAGTAAAACCGTAAGGCGCAATTTAGACATCTTCCCTCCATGGCAGGAGTCTCCTTTAGCAACGTAACTTAACTTTTATCCGGTAGGAGGTTAAAGAAAAGTCCAGTCTCGTCCGCATTGAATAAGTCCTCTGGCTTGTATCCTTTGGTCAAATTTGGTAGATTTTTCTTCTATTCTTCTATTGTATCTTCATCTACACTTGATGATTCTCCCGAAAGCGATCTATACACAAGATTATGTATTTTTTTCATTCTGCCAATCCAGCCATTTGAAGCTTTTCAAACCACCAAGCCTATCGGCGATTTCTAGAGCTTTTTCTCTTATTATTGTGCCATTTATAGTACATTCGCGGCACGAGCTTCTTTCAACCACTTTACTAAGACACCTTCCAGCTCGTCGCACGGCGATTTTTTCAATGTTTTCCGTTTCTTGGAATTTCTTTCACCCACTTTCTCGATGTTTTTTTCAATGCATTCTTTTTTCTGTAGTATGGATTGCAGGGTTGTCACGGGAATTCCTTGCGATTGCGCGAACGCTAATTTGGTTCCGTGAAATTCATCAAATTGTTTAACAATTTCGGCTTTCTCAGCAACAGAAAATTTTTTACGTTTTTTACTCGTCATTTTGGCGCAAAAGGTTAGAAATACGGCCACCGCGTGCTAAACAGCAACTGAAAGGCTTATCTGAAAACGTGGAGAAGGGTAAGGCCTGCCGCCCACCCCCTCCCCGACGAAAGAAAAGGAGTCACCCCATCTGATTGGTTAACTGGAGTGTTCTTCCCCGGGAAGGGAGCAGTCCGCGACAGCGGGTGTTCAACAAAGGAAGGGGGGGTGGAATCCAAGAAGACAGGAAGACAGGAGTCTGGACAGGAAGACATGATTTCAGAAGACAGGAGTCTGTGGAATGCGTTTCAGTTCTCATGATTAACTTTTTATAACGTGGAATAGCTTTAAAAAAGCACAAAAGGAAAAAATAGTAGTATTGCTTTTTTTTGCAAATATTTTTGTAAATTATTGCAAATTTTAAATTTTTTTTTACTTTCCAGTCCAGGGAAAAAACGTAAAATGCGGGAAAGTCCATAAATAACAAACTTACAATCCGGCTTAAATTAACATGTATTGGCATACGGGAAAATGGGACCTGATGAAAAAAACGTAAAATGCAGGAAAAACGTAGATTCGGGGGACGTAAAATCGGGGTTTCACTGTAATTGTTTTGTGCAAAAATATTGGATTCACCATTTAAAGCTAAAAATAAAACACACCACATTTGCACTTATATCTGTGCTTGAAGGTATAAAAGTTATATATAATTCAAATGTTTACAAATGTTAAACATGACTTATATTTAATATAACGAAGCTCTGTTATCTACAAATAATAAATCCATTCTTATAATCTTGATGGATAAAGACCATTAAGGTTTTACTTAAGATACTCGACTTAAATAAGCTCTAATTTACAATTATAATTATACCATTATTTCTTCTTTTTACTTTCCTTATATACATAATGTATAAGGAAAGTATTGTGACGGGGTCGAAAATTCGAATTCGAGTTTTCGACGAGAGAGCACGTTTCAAGCATCCCTGATCACGAATCAAACATTTTTGAAATGATGTCTGTGTGTGTGTGTGTGTATGTGTGTGTGTGTATGTGTGTGTGTGTGTGTGTGTGAAAGTATGTGTGTGTGTGAAAGTATGTGTGTGTGTGTGTGTGTGTGTGTGTGTATGTGTGTGAGTTAGTGAGTCTGTGGAGATGATAACTGACGAACGAATGGACCGATTCGAACAAAATTTGGTACAAAAATCACAATCCGTAAACACTGGAAATTTATTGTTTTTATATGCAATCGAATGCTCAGAACCCCCCTAAATTTTCGAATGAAATTTTTAAAAAATCGTCAAAAAATCAAAACCGCTAATAAAGTTACGCAAATAGACACTTCTTATGTAATTTTTCATTAGAATACGATTGACATAAATTTTAGAACGCTAACATGAATCGTTCTCGAGATATTGTACATTTTTCAAAAAAAATATCAAAAAGTCATATAAAATTAAATATATATATATATATCCTATTGAGAAACATGTTCACTTTTCATATGTAATACCATGCGATAATTTGGGTGACATCATTCTCGTGGATCTACCTCGTTCCATTCATGAAAAGATTCTTTAAATAATACTTTTGTATTTGAACGCTAATTGTCATTTATCTGCTGTAAGAATAACTTATTTCTTTGTCCATAACGCTTGGCGAAATTTTGACGACGAATTTGGAGGAATGTCGCCAACTTGGCGACTTTTTGAAATGTTGCCAAATTAACGAAAATCTCGCTAAATGGATAAAAATGACGCTATATCAATGAAAATGACGACTCATTGTCGAAAATTTAATATCTTGGAAAGAATATTAGTATCTACTATAAGGAAAACCTATTTTTTTTACTGTAAAAGTAGTAAATTCATTACATTATATAAGGGAAGTCATGTGTTGCCCACATCAGAATTTTTAATTTGAGATTTACCATTCAACCTAATTTTACTCTCAGTTTCGGGTTTAACTATTTTATATGTTATTCTATATCTGTATCACGCATAATAATATTTGTATTATTGATAGTGATAATACATTTCAGATACTGCTGCGAGATATGGCTGCCTACGTCAGTTACCACAGATATTTTTTAAATTGTGGCAAACAGTACTTATTCTCACTGTCCACCATTCCGTGCAGAAAAGTTTAAAATATGAGACACCTTACCGCGCATAACGGAATCTGCAATGGGAGTTCTATTACTAGATTCGGTAATGATCTAGAGGTAGAATGCGATAGTAGGAATAATTATTGTACCCCACTTCTTTGCGGTCTCTAATAATTTACGACTATATCAATATATTTAATTACCATTCCATACACATATGGATATTGTAAAAAATATTTTAGACATTTATAGGATCAGTTAAATAATCTCTATATAAAACTAAATATATAGCCATAAAAATACAAAACTCACAGATTTGTTAAATCTTTTGGTATGATTGACGTAAATTACCCATATACTGTGTCTAATTCTCATGCGTTTCAACTTTCTAGATCCAAGGGGTGTAAAGCTAATCCCAAAACTAAATCTTCCATAGAAATAGAAATAAGAAATCCAATTTTTAACATAAAGTATGGGGTAGTATTGTTAGTTACTATTTTGTCTTCATTTTTATACATGTTCAATAAACTTCATATTATTTGTGAGTAGTTTTACAAATGTGACCACGATGTTTTATTTAGAATTGTCTGGGAAAATACTTTCGTACAGAGAGTACAGATATTCCTTAATATTTTATCTATTTATAAGGAAAATATTTTGAATATGTTAATGCAATGTTTTGAAGAACAATATGATTTCGAATGCTATTATAATTTGCATATATTTTAAATTATGCATAACGTCAGGTTGTTGGTAATTGACCGAAAAAAATTCAACCATATCAATTCTTCTATATGCTGTTAACCTAAAGACTGATGGATGATTTTTAAATTGCAGTCTTTAAACAAAATATTAATCCAATCTTAATAAGGTAATACACCCAGAGCTCTTAATTTTTAGCAATAGCTATATATCGAATTCCTTTCTGACAATACTTACCATTACACGTGACTCATTAAAATAAAAAATATATATTGGCAACGGCGTGTAAATTAGTAAATTCTGTATCTTCGTAGTTCTCTTAATGAAATTTCAGATCAGAAAGTTTCGCTCCGGTATGTTTCTTAATTGATTTTCGGATTACTTCCTTGTAAAAGTAATGACCCCCATTTATTTACATTTGCATTCATCAATTATACTTGCCGGTCTAAATGAATTCGTAAGCTCATTTGTATAACGCTGGTTTGTGAGAAATAGATTGTTCTGGGAAAGACAGTTTTCAGGAAAGTTTGTATTATGTAGTTACATCTGCTCATAAGAGAAACCTGTTTTCGTAAAATGCATTTATACGTTTCAGTGAAGGCATCGATGAATTACATTGGATTATAAATGGCAATATTCTATTCTTCCAAAAAATCTATGAGATGTACTGAAGTCCTATGGCAGTAAATTGTATTAACTATTTTTTAAAAAAAGCAAAAAATTAAGGTTTTAAGCAAACAGTTGTATGTATTCTATTAGTTATACTTGTTTACTTTACAGTTTTATTTAAACATAAGGTGGTATAAAGGGTGACGAACATCTTTCATGTATGATTTACTTCCTTTCTCATCGGAAGCACGCCGTTATACTATACGTTAGTTAACAGAAATGTCATTACTTTATTTCAATAACACTGAAAACATATATCTACTTTTATTTTCTACTATTTTCGCTATTTGAGGAAGGCGTTTAACAAGTGCACAGTTGTTTTACCAGTCTGTCATTGCCTGAATAACGAAAATCTTGAGACATCGAGTTAAGATATATAGATTGAGATTTAATGTGACATCATACCTAAAATTGTATTAGAATGACTAGCAGTAGACCCGTTCTTTGGGTTATAACTAGCAATAAACCGCTGTATGAAGTTCAACTAAAAATATAATTAAACTCCATAATTAAATGTATCTTATGACAATGTATCATATATTAATGTATTAATTTTATAAAATATCAAAACGTATTAAAATTTAATAAGATTTCTAAAAATATGTTGTATACTTTTAGATAAGTTAATCCTGTAATTGAAGAATATAAATACGCAAAAGATACACATATGGATTAGAAGTATAAAATGTATTTAAACGGCGTTGATTTGCTTAAGACGTTTAGGGAAATATGAAGTGTGTTCAATAATAGAAGAAATTGGGCAATTCGCCATTAAACATCAAAGCCCCTTATATCCCCTTATATGTGCCAGAAGGAATATAAAACAATCTCTTAAAAGGTATTTATTTGATAAAAAATTATATTTTCAAGGTGTCGTACAATACAATGTGTACAATACTTTTGAAAAATATAATGTAGTACAATACTTTTGAGATATATTTTTAAAAATGCATGTGAAAATTGTTATTATGGATGGGAGATTTCAGATAACATGATCCGCAGACCGATTTTGCTCTTATTATGCACACATCAGCATATAGCGGTAGCTGATACATGTAATGGTAGCAAGTAAACTTACTAATAGTCAGACTTTTTAAGAGATGCTGTCAAATTCTGTTGAACGGCTGACAAATTACGCTGACAAATTCCGTTGAAATTCCGTCCTATCACATAGTCGATTTTAAATTTCAAACGAAGGAATGATCTTAGTATACATAAAGTTGCAAGTTCATCTTGTTCATATATAAATAAAAAATAGCCACTGCAGCCTGAATAAAATAATTTCTCTTTCCTGTTGGAAGTAGATTATTTTGACACTACACTGTTATTTATTTGCACAACTGAACTACTTCTAATTCGACCTAAGATTTAAAGTGCATTACAGACAACTTCGGTTACGTACAGAAAAAGTTAAGATCGCCATTATATGAACATGAAATGAGCTTTCTATGAACCTGCAGTTCGAAAAATGAACATTTGGGACAAAAGTTGGTCTTGCAACTCTCAGAAAATACAACATCGGAAAATGAGTATATTTGTTATTTCAGGACATGCATATGCTTAAGAGTTTTCTCTACTTAGAAGTTATTGTAGTTTCCCTGAGAAAAATCTCATACTTTCAACAAATGAGCCTTGAAACTTGTAGAAAATCTTCTATAGAAAGAATATTGGTGTTTGTTACAATAGGAAATATCTACTTAAGAGTTTTATTTTGATTAAAAAATATTGCTTTTCCGAAAGAAAAGCAACTGCATTTCCATAAGAAGACCTTAAAACTCCCCGAAAATTCCTAATAGGGAAAATGATTGTGTACGTTACTTTAAGGAATCTACTACGTGTTTCTTTTGCTTGTAATATATTATATTTCCCAAATGAAGACAACTGAATCACGGCAAACAGCACTAGTACCAGAAAATGAATATTGAGATATTGAAAAGAGTTAGTGTTTAGATTAAATTATGCATTAGAAAACATGTATTGCTTGAAAATTTAGCCAAAAAACATTTTATTCCATAACTTCCACAAAAAATAATGTTCTTTTACATATAAAATATTTTTACTATCCATTCTTTGCATAAGTGTTCATTTACATTTTAAAATCATGTCAGCATTTATTGTGGGTTATTTTAAGTGTGTCATTGAGCAAACTTTATGAAAGAACGTTCATACTGTGGAAAGCTGCAGCTGCAATATTTTGACGGAGCTATTAAATAATTTTAAATTCGTTTGCAAGCTTATTTGGTACACTCATACGTATTTCCTGACAAATCGGTATGACATCACTAGAATCAGAAGTTTAAATCCTTAGTGCATTCTCAACCCTCTATGAAATGGAATACTTAATTCATATGTCATCATTGAATCTCTACACTTAGTCAATTCTGAGAAAGAAACGTTTTAAAGAAAATTAAATTGTTGAACCGAAAAGTAAAAATGACCGGAAAGGGAAGTTTTTAGTGAATACAGTTGTTATCTTAAAATTGGATACTGTTAACTTATCAGTACTTCCACAAACTACATCTGTAGTCAATCGTTAAAAAATATATTGCAAAGAAAATGTAACATTTTGAATCGGAAAACATATCTCTGAAATCGGAAGTGAAAATTCTTAGCGAGCCCCTAAACCCTTACAAAATGTAATTGCAAATCCATATATAATCATCTAAGAAACTTTATCGATAAGTAATTTTTAAAAACAGTTGTTTCAACCGAATTTTTAACAGAAAGTGAAATTCCATATTGAACAATCGTGCATCCTTTAGAATTTGATGCTAAATCAAGATCAGTTGTTATCCAATATTTATCTACAGCCAATCTTGTGAAATAGACATTTCAAGGAAAATTAAAATTGTTGAATCAGAAATTGGAAAAAAAAACATTAAGTAGAAATCTTTAGTGAATCCTGCTTCTGCTCCGGAATTCGATGCCGATCAATCATTCACTAAGCTTTATCTATAGCATATCCTGAGAAATTGATGCTTCTAAAATGTTTATTGTACAACTAAAAGTAATGTAAACATTTTACCAACAAATAATTAAATATCAAGACATGTATTATTATTTATTTTATTAATTAGAACTTCATTTTTCAAATCTACTAATATATATTATAAAAAAAAATGCCTCAATTGCAGTAAATCGAGTATTTTTAAAGTACTTCATATTCCTAGACAAAATTGTGTTCAACTCTATGTTTTTTGTTTCCTACATGCGTCACAACTTCTGTTACCAAAGAAAATAAATACTGTATAGTTGCAAAAATAATTAAGGATTCGTGTGAGAGAAAGCCCGCTTTAAAGAATGAAATATTTTAGAAAACAAAACGTGAGAAAATCTTAAGTGGAAATGTTGGGAAAAAAGAAGGTTTAAAAATACTAAAACAGCTGTTTAGAAAAGTTACAGTAATAAGAGTTGTGCGGTTTCTTAAATGTTTATAAAACTAAGCGACGTTAGTTTACCACATTAAGTGTTTTGACATGGTTTTATAATGTGCTTTTACTTAATTGTTACAGAAATTATGAATCTTTTGTTCTCGTAAATGAATATTTTTAGTTATTTATGAAGTCTTAAATATAAAAAATATTTTAAAATCCACAATAAAGTCAAAATCAACGTGAAAACACAGGATGAAGTCAAATGAACACTTAATGTTCATTGTTTTGTAGAAAAATTATTGGTGTTGCTATTTTAAACTAAAGAGAAACCACTCTATTATAAAAACTAAACAAAAATACCTGAACCACCCTAAACCAATCAATATATTTGATTGAGGGTATAAAAATTATACTTAACTCAATTGATTAATAAATGATGCTGTATTTAAATTTGAAACTATACCATCTACAAGTCACTATACCATCACACAACTATACCATCTACACATCACGAACACATTTTTAGTGTACAAATATAAAATCTCATTTACGATTATTACAATTATAATTTAAATCTAGAAAGACAGAAGCAGCCATTTTGATGGTTTCAGATGTACCTTCAGTGCTACGTTTTTATTTATGGTCTCGGTTTACTGAAATTTTTTGAATTTTCCTAATTTCACGTGAAGGATATATGGATGATTTTAAAATGTAAATTACTATTAATATTTTTTAATTGTGTTTTATACCTTTTCAATTTTCACAGCTGTCGTTTTGACTGCAGGGAAGAAAACGATCAGAAATATTTAAAACAATCGCATCTAAATGTTAGTTGCGTTAATAATTTTTATCTCTCTGTATTAAAACAAAATAGTTAACTCCGCCTCCGCTGCCGCCACTGTTTGACACATTTCCGTTCTTAGGGATTCTATGTTTCGTAGCGCAAAAATTATATTATCCAGAAGTATAAAATTTGGTACACTTATAGAATATGGATTGGAAAATACGCTGAAATAAACCGTTTTGCAATATATAATTTATTTTAAGAAATACGTCATGTCAAATTCAACTACAAAATATTTAAGCAATGAGTTCACGTCCAGGAAAGAATAAAAATAGCAAGATTATCTGTCCTGCGAGATTATCTGTCTCGTACGAGGGGGGGGGGGGGTGAGTCCCCTAGTTAACATTAAAAAGAAATACTTAAGAGTTTTATTTTTTGTACACTTTGTGCGAAGAATAAGAAAAACTTAAATAATAAATTAAAGCACAAATAACGCAAAGTAATGCAGCAAACAGCTGTTTTGAGGATAAGCTGGATACCCTTGGTCAGTGCAAGAGAACTAATAAACCCGAAGTCCAAAAAGAGGAATGGACGGTGATGCCTATTTGGTTCTCTTTTGGTGCTTTGCGCTTCGGGTTTGTTGTTTCACTTGCATTGAGGAAGGAGGTCCTTTGTACCCTTGAAACAGCTGTATGATGCACTCCTTTGTATTATTTGTGCTTATATGTCTTATTTAAGATTTCTCATCCATCGCACAAAGTGTATTTTACTTATAGGTAAGTTTATGAATAGTTTATCAAGTATTTCGTTAACCACAACTTTACTATTACTTATTTATTTTCGTTTTGCATCTCATTATATATATGGACATAAAAGTAATATTGTATGTGAATGAATTGTGGTTTAATGTGTATCGGTGGAATACAGTTTTAATTTTGAAATATACTACATTTTTGATGAAAATAAATGCTAAATGCATTGCATTTCCTGATTTAAACTCACCACACCTTTTTCACCTTTCCTGATTATCACCTTTTCCTGATTTAAACCTCTATCACCTTTCCTGATTTTCCATCTTTATCACCTTTCCTGATTTAAACTAAACAAAAAAATACCTGAACCACCCTAAACCAATCAATATATTTGATTGAAGGTATAAAAATTATACTTAACTCAATTGAATAATAAATGATGTGTTTAATTTTGTAACTATACCATCTAAACGTCCACATTTTTCGTCTATAAATATAAAATCTCATTTACCATTATTACAATTATGATTTAAGTTCCGGTTTAAGATTCATTCTATATGTTCTACTAAGTTTTTGTAGCTAGCAACAAAGTCGTAATAATATATAGTTGGATTACAGATCGTGCTAGCACTTCAGGTACGGCTTTTAAATCTGACAGACATCGCCCTGTTACATCATAGTTTCGCAAAAATTCGAGACATAGCAAGTTCCCTTGTTGTTATTTCAGTTATAGATTATTCCATGCTGAAAGGTGATACAGATATCACGGTATAGATATCACGGCATAGGTATCACGTTTTTGATATATGTCCAATTATATTATAATATAATATATAATGGTAGCTCGACATCTAGATTTGGGAAAGTCCCTATAGGCGGTCTCTGCAGATAAGGACAATTACACTTCTTCTTTATATCTAATTTAACCCATCTTTAATCTACATATGTAAATTTGTAAAAGTACTATATTTCTTTATGGGACCATTAAGATTATCTATATGTAAAACTGAAAATATAACTGCCTCATATTCACATTTACAGTTCTTGGATACATATATTTTTTTTTCAAATTTCTTCATGGTGATTCCTCACATTACAGTGGGTCCTTGCTTTACTTATCTACGAGCAGCAGTTAACATGTAACCAAAATTAATTTTCCATAGATAATAGCATCGACTTAGATTAACTTAGGCGACCCTAACTTAGGCGTTTCTGAAAGCCTATTTCAAGAAACATTCGGATATTTAGGTGTGTTCCGAACATTCGATTGCGTTTCAAATCAATAGGCGTATTCATTAATGTTCCGGCGTAATAAATATGCGTATTCACTAAAAGTTCCATTGTTCCGTGAGATAAATCATGAGATCACACACATTCATCACTTCAAAACGAGTTCACGGATGCATGAAACTTACTCTTCTGTCAAAAATATGCGTACCAATTAAAATTAAAAGCCTGTGAGACAAATACATTTTAGAAAAAATAAAATAAACTAGAAACAAATACATACTTTTGATATCAATAGAAAATGCGATCCCCCCTAACTGGTATACACATATCGCAAAGTAATTTCATGCTCTCTATAAGGTGAATAATTAATGTTTCGGGAAGTAAGTTATATTCATCATCGGTATTTGAGACATTGAAATCTGTAGGAAGAGGATTTTGCAGTACAACAGCTCTTTCGAGGGCGTGTCATAAGTTTTTTAGTCGGGTTCTTTCTTTATTTATTTCTTTTCACTCAGACGTCCAACTTTCTTTCAGTCGGGAACAAATCAGGAGATGTGAATGGCTAGTTTATCTGCTGAACGTTGTCGCTTTCAAGAAATTCATCATCCACGTTTGTACAATGTGGGCACACGTTATCATCCATGAAAAGAAAACCAGATCCACATGAACCTTTAAAAGGCCTTACGTATGGGTCTAAGACATCATATCGATATGTCTGCCAAACACAGATCCTCAGCTACCCAGGGGAGTACATCCATTGATCATTATGCCTTCCCATACCATTATATATGAAGCGCCGTAACTGTCATTGTTTCTCATCTTGGAGGGATATCGCAAGTCCCTGGATTCCCTCGAGATGTAAATGTGTTCAGAATAAGAGGTTTAACTTAATCTCATCACGCCACTGAAGGGAACACAGGCCCACTGTCATTAAATCCAGCTCGAATGTTTTCTGTACCAATCCAAACGGATCTTTTTATATTCTGAGGTCAAGAAAACACACACCACTGCCTTTTTAGCACAAAGGTATTTACAGGTAAGTTTTCTGTGTACAGTTTGCACGGATACTAAAAGTTTTCGAATATCCAAGGCCTTATATAAGCTCTAAATTCAGCTACCTAGAGATAGATTCCCTGTTCAAAGAGGCAGTTACAGACCGATCGTGTGAAAAAACTGTTAGTTTACTATAGCCTTGTCCAGGATTCCCACGGCCTTGTCCAGAATTCTTACAACATTGTCCAGGATTCCTACGGCCTTGTCCAGAATTACTATGGCTTTGTCCAGAATACCTACGAACAGCTGAAATAGTCCTGAAATTCTTTCCAGAGGTCAGATACAGCCTGTCTTAAAACATTCAGCTGTCTTGTATCTTCCATATATGTTTGGTCAGACGATATTTGAGAGGGCGACAGACTCGCTCGCATCCTC